>CM053625.1:165962305-166048628 GCA_028646595.1 Phalanger gymnotis | reverse complement strand
CTTCCCCCTGCCACTTTGTGGGTTCTGCAGCTCTAGAATTGGTTCAGAGCCATTGTTTTATAGGTTTTTGGAGGGACTTGGTGGGGAGCTCATGCCAGTCACTGCTTCCCAGCCGCCATCTTGGCTCCGCCCCCTCTTTCATTATTTTTTAAAGGTGGATTTAGTGGGCTGATGGCATCGATTGAGAGTCAATTGGTGAACTGCGGTTTAGGGGGGTGTGTGTGTGTGTGTGTGTGTGTGTGTAAATGAAGATCAGGACCAATAACCATTGTCTTCGGTGGTAGGATCAATTAACTAAGCATTTATATATTTATAGCACACCTAGTACACACTAGGCACTGTGTTGGGCACTGGGGATAAAAAAGACAAAATTCCCTTAAGAGATTTACATTCTATTCCAGAAAACAACATGCATGCATTTTCAAATAAATAAAAGATAAGCTTGGGGTGGAGACCACAGGAGGCACAATTGAAGTTGGTTGTTTAGCCAGGATTGCTTAGAATAAGGAGAGTCCATATGGGCTAATGGCCATTTCTAGTAATTCACTGATTCTACTTGTTTAAATCTGTTCAAAGTAAAAACCAGAATCTGATTATTGCCTTAAATCAGCATCCTTGGAGAATGGAGGCAAACAGAGATATTCCAACTGCTCTTAAGCATAGAGGCCTTTTACAATATTTATTTTTACCTAAGTCTTTTGCCTAATCAGAGTTTCTGTATACACTAGGCCAGATTTAAAGCCCTCCACATGGCAATTAAGACTCTGTTGTTCTAACAATTCAGTAATACACAAGTTGAGTCACTCAGCACTTAAAGTACTCTCAGTAGAAGCAGAGTATTGGTGTAGAGCAGGGGTGGGGAACCTGTGGCCCAGAGGCCACATGTGGCCTTCTAGGTCCTAGGGTGTGGCCTTTTAACTGATGCCAAGTTTTGCTGAACAAATCCTTTTATTAAGGGGATTTGTTCTCTAAAGTTTGTATTCAGTCAAAGGGCTGCACTTGAGGACCTAGAAGGCCACGTGTGACTTTGAGAGGCTGCAGGTTCTCCACCCCTGGTGTAGAGCTTCTTATTCCTTTAGAGTTGGCGGTGGGGTTGATCATGGTTGTCTATCAAAAATGGCACTTGGGAATTCTGGATATATGTTACTGATATGGATATATGTGTGATTCAACTACAGTACAGGGTAATATGACAATTGTATGATTCAGACTTGCCAGAAGACCTCAGTTCAAGTCCTGCCTATGAACTCTCTGAGACTCTAGGTTGCAGAGCAGGTATCAATGGGCATTGGTATACTAGAGGAAGTCTTCTCCTTGGTAGTTCCCAATGGAATGGCAGGTCTGGTAAAAATGAAAAAAAAAAAGAATTAAACGTTGATATCTTCCTTGGATTCTATTCTTCTGCTCCAAAGGCTTCAATAAGGTCTTGTGAAGATGACCAGGGTTCACAGGGTTCCTCTAAAAAAAAAATCTCTTCTCATGATTGCTGGGAAAGTTCAGAATTTAATGTTTAATGTTGATTTGCTCTATCTTGTTACTAAAGCTAAAGTTCATTTCCCCACTTCCCCCTCCCCAGTAACAGGGAGCATTCACTCACTGCTGATTCAATGACAAGTTGACTGTACATTGTATGTAGATTGCTCTATTTTAACCTAGTAAGAAATTATAGAAAGAGAATCATAGAACCATTTACTAATAACTGGAAAGGACCTTCATTGGTCATTCTAGTTCAATCTCCTCATTTTAAAGACAAAGAAGCTGAGGCTGAAATGTGAAGGGTCTTTCCCAAGGTCCCTTAGGTAGTAATCAGCTGGACTGGGACTTGAACCCAGGTCTTCTGACTCTAAACCCAGCACTCTTTCCATAGAGCCTCTCATGATAATGATCAATAGCTTTAAAAAAAATCACAACCTTCATTCTGACAGCATGAAATGAGTGAGGGCACTTATTTTCATGTGGGCAAAAAGAAAGCCACTGATTAATGTTAAGCCTTTCAGAGTCTTTAGACTAAAGGGTTGCAGACTTCATTTTATGGAAAAGAGACTTATATATTTCTCTGTTACTTTTTCACATTGTCATATTCACAAAATCAGAGACCCATCTGTAAGACACTATTCACACCCCTCTGTTCTTTACCAGACCTCCCAGGTCTTACTAAAATGAGGTTAGGGTACAAAAATAGCTTATGAAACCATCATGGAACTAAAAAGAGGCAGCCTTGCATAATAAATAGAGAGCTGACTTTACAGTTGGTTCAAGTCTGGCCTCTTACACAGAGTGGCTATATAATTCTGGGCAAGTTATTTAACCTCTCGGTGCCCCACCCCCCACCCCACAAGACTCTAAATTATAGATGATTGACCCAACTACATTACTAGAAGGAGGTCCCTACTCCTTCTCACAAGTTCAAATTCCACAAAAGTATCTATATATGTATATGTATACACACACACACACATATATATATACATATATATTTACATATATATATATATATATATACAGAGAGAGAGAGAGAGAGAAAGAGAGAGAGAAGGTAGATAAATAGATGGATGCTTATTAGTGTTAATTGACCTGCATGGTCCTTCGAGTGTTTCATCATTGGTATCTCTTTATGGCAGTCCAGAAAGGCTTTTCTTAACAGGATTGTAAGATTTAGTTTTGGAAGGTATCTCAGAGGTTAGATAGTCCAACTCCCTCATTTTACAGGTGAAAACACTAAGACCCAGAGAGGAGAAGTGACTTACTCAGGTCACAAAGCTCATCAATATGAGAGCTTTGAAAATGGGGAAGGCCTACTAACTGTGAAATGCAGGCAATGGGTAGAGATTGAATGACAATATCTTTGCGAAGATCATTTTCATTTTAAAAGAAGATACTCAATTTGGTGGGAAAACTGGCCTGGGAGTGAAGAGATCTGCAGGGTTGTGGTTGATGTCATTATTGTTCTAATTCAGCCTCTGCCCTTAGCTAGCTGTGTGGCTTCGAGCCAGTCACTTCCCATCTCAGGATCTCGGATTCCCCATCCGTAAAATGAGAGGATCGGGCTCCATGATGTTTAAAGCTCATTCTAGGCCTGACTTCCTACTTAGATTCAAACCCAGCTTCTCTTCACTTGTGCTTTTTATCTCTGCCCAACCTCCACCTCGTTTTTGTTTCTGTTTTGGTGATGGTGCTTTTTATCCTTACATAGGAAACCAGTCTGTTTCTTAAGAGATGCTAAATGATCGTTAGGGATCCATTCTGATTGGCTATGCCATGAGCAGTATGCCTGCCTTACTCTGAGGACTGCAGAATGCATTCAAATGGTCTTGTCCTTTCTGTCAGGAATTTAAAACAATTTTGGAGTTTTCTCTTATTCTTTCCCTCCTTTTCAGAAGACACCCTGAGGAAGGATAAATGAGAGAGATCAAGAACCCACTAGTAATTCAGGTTTCTTACAACCCAACTGGTTTTAACACTATTAGGCCTATACACAAATGACTCCTGAGTGAAATTAGTGGAAACTGTGGGCTGAAGTCTCCTGAGGCCAAGGATCTTAACTTGGCAACTGTGAACTTGGTTTTTGTTTTTAATATTTTGAGAACTATATTCCAATATATTTGGTTTCCTTTGTAATCTTATGTTTTCCAGTGGGTTTTTTTTGGTGTTCCTTTGTTTTATTTGTTTGGGACTAGGCCTTGATATCTCCCTATCTCACCTGGTCCAGAAGTGCAGTGGCAATTACAGGTCCAATCCCAATATCGATCAATGTGGAACCTTAACCTTCTCTTTTTCACTAACCTGGCCTGGTTCATCCCACCTCTGGAAACCTGATGGTCCTCTATTCACCATATTTGTGCTGAACTGAGTACAGGCACCCAATTGGCTTTAGCCATGCTGGACCTGCTAAGTCCTAAACTCAGCCACATCTAGTAGAGAGGGAGCGTAGCAGGTAGAGCACGGGGCCTGGATTCAGGAAGACTTGAATTAAAAAACATCCTCAGAAACTTACTAGCTGTGTGACCCTGGGCAAGTCACTTAACCTCTACCTCAGGTTGCTCAACTATAAAATGGGGATATATATACCTCTCAGGGTTGTTGTGAGAACTACATGAGCTAACATTTGAAAAGCACTTAGCATTGTGCCTGGAACATAGTAAGGACTTGGTAAAAATTTTCCTTCCTTCCTTCCTTCCTCCCTTCCTTCCTTCCTCCCTCCCTTCCTTCCTTCCTTCCTTTCCTTCCTTCCTTCCTTCCTTCCTTCCTTCCTTCCTTCCTTCCTTCCTTCCTTCCTTCCTTCCTTCCTTCCTTCCTTCCTTCTTTCCTTCCTGGCAGAGATTACAGGTGTACAGCACCATGTTTGGTCCTATGTATGTTTTGTATACATTCAACAACATTATTCTGAGAAAAGGTCCACTGACTTCACTACACTCCCAAAAGGAAAGTAACCTTCACACAGAAAGGGTGCAGAACTCATTCCCTAAAGCTCTTAGGTTTATTGCTCCATCACCAATCAGCACCAAACCTCTGGTGAGTAGAAGAAACCAAGAGTTTGTAGGGATTGTTGACATGGCAACTGTTCCTCACTCTGGGATGGAGTCTTTGTAGGTAGAGACATGACAGAGGGGGGCTGGTTGGGGGCAGGGGGAGGTGGCAAGAAGGAAAGTTGAATCTACCTTGCCTCGAGTCAGATTCAATCAGGATGGTTCAGCATTCAGTTTTCTAGCGCCCTAGAGGAGATCTAAAAGTAACCAGATCTCCTTGTGGACTGGAGGATTAGATATGTCATGTTAGGGCCTCTCAGGGCTTTTTCAGGGCCCCTGAAAACATGGTTCCTTTCAGGCCTACCTTGATTTGAGCTTTTATAAACCCAAGTCTATGAAATTGGACCTGAAATCCCTCAGACTTACTTTTCAAGTAAGTCAAGCATCCATTTAGTATAGCAAAAAGAGCACTGGCCCTCTGGTCAAAGGATCCGGATTCAGATCTTGACTCTGATGCCACCTGTATGACCTTGACACTTAGCTTCAGATTTTTAACCTGTAAAATGAAAGAGTTGGACTCTATGGCCTCTAAGGTCTCTTCCAGACCTAGATCTATGATTGCTTGACCCTTAACAGTCAGGGACCAGGGGATGCCAGCAGCCCTTTTCATTTCTATGTTCAGCTCCAGATCCCTGCGGATGCCCAGCAAAGTGGCATCATTCAGATGCTAAGGAAGTATCCCGGTACTGCATGTTCCCCTTTTTCAATTGCTAACCTCAATTTCTCAACACATCCTTGATTGAGGGGTGTTACAGACACCCACACACATTGGTGATCGCTTTAACTGGAGAGGCATCAAACAGAAATGAAACAGTGCTAGCTCTAAGAACCCCATTACCGAGGGGCTTCTCCAGCTATCAACAGTAATAGAGTTGACTGTTTTCAAGGGGAAATTGTAAATTTCTCCCTCTCCTGTGTTTATTTGCTCTAGCTATTACAGATGCAAGGTGGTCTTGGAAAGGAGCATCATTTTCTCAAAATGAGCAAGAATTGGAAAAACACCCCATGATGCACCATGTCATTATTTAAACTTGCTGTGGCTTCATTCGTCCTTCAGTAACTGAGCCTTTCCTTACTAATAACTTTAATTATAGCAATCACTCATTCTAAAATGACTCTGTTCTTTCTTTTTGACTTGGTATAGCCTCATGGTCTTCTTGCCGTGCAGCAGGAAAATGGTGATGCGACCCCTCAGAGCTTTTTCAACACGTTGTATCCAGTTGGATAGAAAGTGGAGGCTGGGCTTTGTGGGCTCCTCTATCATTATGTCCATATGCCTCCAGTTGTTTCCGATGTAAATAAGTTGCTGAGACTCTGTTCTTTGCTAAATGTGAAGTATATTTGGTGGAGGGGAAAAAAAGGAAGCTTCTTTTGAGGAGGAAAAATGAAATTGACTCTGGCTCATGAGTTAGAGGGTGGATTTATCCAGGACTTGAGTTGGAAAAATTAAAGCAATTAGAATAGTTGCCACAACGTTGACCGTGGCCACACCCTTCCTTCTTATCTCTGATCTACCTTTGAGGAACAGCCAGAGTAAAGGAAGGAGGTTGAAAAACGATGGTGACAAGCATATGCCACATCCACCCATTGTGTGACCTTGGGCGAGTCCCTTCATTTTTCTGAAGATTTTAAGTCATAGAAGCAGGCATCTGTCTGCATCGGTTGCCATCTGCTCAGAAATGGAAGAATGAAACAAGAGCCACGAGAAGAGTAGGAATGGAGGCCACAGGGTGCAATGGGAAAAGCATTGGCTGTTGAGTAGGTGGAGCTGAGTTCAATCTTGACTCTGGTGCTCTCTCCCCATGTGACCTTCACTAAATCACTTATCCTTTCTGGGCCTCAGTTTCCTTATTATGAGGTTCCTTCCAGCTTTACATCTAGGAGCCTATGATATTCTGTATTCCTGCCTTTTCATTCCTTATACTTCACTCCCAACCCCTCAAGTATTGCAGATTTTACCCCCATCACCTCCAGTCTCTCACTTATCTTCATTCTCTGCTTGTCTACTGGCTCCTTCCCTACTGCTTACACACATGCTTATGTCTCTCCCATCCTCAAAAAGCCCTCAATTGGTCCATCTATCACCACTAGCTATTTTTCAATGTCTTGCCCCTCTTTGGTGATTAAACACTTTGAGAAGGCAATCTACAGGAAAAATGCCTCCATTTCCTCTCCTCTATAGTCTAGCTTCTAACCTCACCATCCAACTGAAAACGCTTCCTCCAAAGTTACCAGGGATCTCTTTATTGCCAATCCCAACAGCCATTTCTCAGTCCTCTTGATCTCTCTGCAGACTTTGATGCTGTCAATCACTCTTTTCTTCTCGATACTTTCTTCCCTAGAAGTTTTTTTTTTTTTATTTTTTGGACACCGCTCTATTCTAGTCCTCTTCCTATCTGTCCGACCAGTTCTCAGTTTCCTTTGCTGAATCTTCAGCCAGGTCGTGCCTGCTAACCGTGAGTGTCCCGAGTTAAGCCTCCAGCAGCTGTCTGGATTGTTGAAATTCCCCAAACAGTGCCATAGCATTCCTCTATGCCACATTGTTGATCTGCTTTCCAAACTCATCTATTTTCTCCTTCTTCCTTCAGCATTCCTCATCCATGACTGGAGATGACTTTGACAGGAATAGGAAAGTTCGGAGACGGGAAGGTTTTGAGGAAAAGAGAGTGAGTTCTATTTTAGACAGTACTCTATTCTGGGCACTTGTCTCCCTCCATACTATCTCCGTTAGTGATCTCATCAGCTCACATGGATTCAATGATCATCTCTTTTTTATATTTTTAAATTTCTTTATGTGATTTTTGTAATTTTAAAAAATTTATTTATTTTTAGTTTTCAACATTCACTTCTATAAGATTTTGAGTTCTAAATTTTCTTCCCCTTCCTCTCCTACCCCATCCTTGAGACAGCGTGCAATATGATATAGGCTATACAGATACAATCATATTAAATACATTTCCACATTGGTCATGTTGTAAAGAATTGGAACCCAAAGGAAAAACCATGAGAAAGAAGAAACAAAAAAGAAGAAAAATGGTATGCTGCATTCTTCATTCAAACTCCATAGTTCTTTCTCTGGATGTAGATAGCATTTTCTGTCATGATTCTTTTGGAATTGTCTTAGATCCTTGCATTGCTGAGAAGAGCTCAGTCTATCAAAGCTGGTCATCGCACAATGTTATTGTTGCTATGTACGTTGTTCTCCTGGTTCTGCTCACTTCACTCAGCATCAGTTCATGTAAGTCTTTCCAGGTTTTTTCTGAAAACTGCTAACTCATCAGTTCTTGTGGAACAACAGTATTCTATTCCATTCACATACCACAACTTGTTCATCCATCCCCTGATTGATGGGCATCCCCTCAATTTCCAATTCTTGGCGACCACAAAAAGAGCTACTATAAATATTTTTGTACATGTGGGTCCTTTTCCCATTTGTATGATCTCTTTGGGATACAGACCTAGGAGTGGTATTGCTGGGTCAAAGGGTATGCACAGTTTTATAGCTCTTTGGGCATAGTTCCAAATTGCTCTCCAGAATGGTTGGATCAGTTGACAACTCCACCAACAATGCATTAGTGTTCCAGTTTTCCCACATCTTCTCCAACATTTATCTCAATAATTATCTCTATGATGATGATTCTCAAATCTATTTTTTCTAGCCCTAACCTTTCTGCTTCCCTCCAGGCTGACATCTTTAAAGTGGATATCATCTTAAGCTCAACATGTTTAAAATGGAACTCACTCTCTTTTCCCCAAAACCTTTCCTTCTTCCTAACTTTCATACTCCTATCAAGGGCATCACCATCCATCAGTCATGGATGAGGAACACTGAAGGATGAAGGAGAAAATAGAGGAATTTGGAAGAGAGATCACCAACATGGCACAGAGGAATTATGTAGCACTGTTGGGGGAATTTCAACATTCTAGACATCTGCTGGATTCCTAACTCTGCCAAAAGCTGCGCATTAGCTTAATGATCATTTGAATCTTTAAAAGGTAGAGGACACAATTTGGGGAAGTGATATTCTGAATTTTATAGTAACCAATAAGGAAGAAACCAAGTAAAGTAGAAATGATGGGAGCCTCAGGGGAAAAGTGACCACTTGGTTTTAAAGTTCATGATAGAAAAGGAGAATATACATATATATATATATATATATATATATATATATATAGAGAGAGAGAGAGAGAGAGAGAGAGAGAGAGAGAGAGAGGCATAGTCTTCTATGCACTCAGTATTTGAGAAAACCAGACAGATTCCAAGTAGTTCAGAGAAAGAGTATACAGGATCCTATGCCCTAAAACTTGGCAGATGAAGTTATCCCCAGAGCTATGGGAAAGTCTCAAGAATGAAATTCTGTAGACTCAAATATAAATGATTCTGAGGATGAGGAAAAGGAGGAGATGTCCAAAGAGATTGGTGTGAATGCATGGGGAATTCATCGATCTACTTAGATTTTAAAAAGACATGAACAGAGGATGGAAGCAAGGGTAAGGTACTGAGGATGAATACCAAAAAGAGTGTCATGCTGTGATAACAATACCATCTAGAATGCTAAAGCTTAAAATTAGCTGAAGCTGGTGAAGAATGCTAAAGACAATCAAATAGATTTTTCTTTTTTAGCAATATTGGAAACAAGAGGAAGATCAAAGAAAAGGCGAGACCTTGGGTCAGTAGAGATAGGATGATAATAATTGATGAGACAGAGTAGGCCATGTAACTCACTTCTCAGAAGAGAGTAGAGAATGGTAGATCCTGAGTGCTGGAATCATTACATTTCTGTCTCTATCAGAAGTGTCTAACACAACGCCTGGCACATAGTAGGCACTTAATAAATGATTAATAAATTGATTATTTTTCTTCTGTGCTCTATACCAAAGGGAATGAACATTTGATCAGGAAGAAGAGGATAAATTATTTAACAGGAAGTCAAAACTTCAAAGAAACCATGAATTGGTAAGAGAGTGTCTCATTGGGCTCTGTTACTGTGAGTTAAGTGATCTAGCACAGCTGAACTGAATCTCAGAGCCCTGAAAGAATGCACAGGTGTAATTGCTGAGCTTTGGTCAGCAGTCTCTGAAAAATCACAAAAGAATGGGAAAAGTGCCACAGGACTGGGCATGGGTGGACCAATATTCCAATTTTCCAAAGAGGGTGGGGTTTCCAAACTATAGCTTAGTGAACTTTCTCATTGTGTTACTAAAGGTACGGTTTGTGAACATTTAGAGAGGAAAATAATGATCACAATTAGTCACTAAGGCTTCATCAAGAAAAAGCCATGCCAGACCAACCTTATTTCCTTTTTGGCTAGGATTTTAATAACTAGCATTTAAATAGTGCTTTAGAAATATTATCTCAATTCATCTTCACGACAGCCTTAGGAGGTACATGCTATTAAGTGTCTGAGGCTGTATTTGAACTTGAGGCTTCCAATCAGGAAGAGCTCCAGAGCTCTAACTACTGAATTACCTAGCCACCTCAGTAGATTTAATAGACTGGGAGATTAAGAATATATATATGAGGCATTAATGGATTGATGTCAATCCAGTATCATGAAATAGGCATATACTAAGATCCTACTGTGTAAGGCACTGGTGGCAACTTAGAGGGAGACATCTGGAGTGCCTTGGATATCTGTGTTTGGACCTGAAGTTCCAGGAGTCTGACTAGTCAGATACTAGGTTCACCTTTTACTCAGAATAGCAACCAAATCACTGTTTTTTTTCTGTGACTCCCCATATCAAAACTCCCTACCTTATCCACCATTCCCTTATGAAAGGCAGCTAGATAATATGGTAGATAGAGTCCTGGGCTGAGAGTCAGGAAGACCCGAGTTCAAATCCAATCTCAGATATTTACTAATTACATGACTCTAGACATAACTTACCCCATCTGCCTCAGTTATCTCAGCTGCAAAACGGGGACGATAAAAGTACTTCCAACCCAGGATTGTGGTAAGCATCTAATGAGAGAATATTTGTAAAGTGTTTAACATTGCACCGGAATGATTCTACAATGGTATAACAACACATGAAGATCATAAAAGATAATAGATTTAGTACTGAAAAGGACCTTACAAACTACCTACTAGTCCAATCCCCTCCTTTCACAGATAAGGAAAATGAGGCACAGAGCAGCTAATTCAAGGTGACTCAGGTAGCAGATTTATCTAAGGTGATCCAGGTAGCCAGCTGGTAGCTAGGTAGCACAATGGATGGAGTTCTGGGCCTGGAGTCAGAAAGATGCTGAGGAATGTCCTGAGTTCACATCATTGGCTCTGAGTCTTACTGACTGTATGACCCTGGATAAATCACTTATCCCTGTTTGCCTCAGTTTCCTCATCTGTAAAATGAGCCTGAGAAGGAAATGGCAAACATTTCTGCCAAGAAAACCCCAAATGGGGTCTCGAAGAGTCGGGCACAACTGAAAATGACCAAACGTGTTAGATAGTCGGGATTTGAACCTAGCCGTCTAAAGACAAATCCAGCACTCTTCCCTGGCAAATGAGCAGTAAGTCCAGTTCAATTGGAAAATGTAGAGCAAAAGCAGAAGCAGGGCTCTCTCCCTTTCTTAGTCACACAACATGTTTCATGGTCCTGAAGGCGAAGGAAACAATGGGGCTGATTGTGATTCTTCTTTGTATGGATATGCAGACCTCACATCAGAAGGCAAATGTTTCAGCTTGAAAGGTTGAACATGATCATAATTTAAAAAATTAATTGCAGCTGGCTAAATTTAGAGTATGAAGAAAGATTGAATACAAAAATATTCTCTGGACTCACAGCATGTCAGAACTAGATTAATCTTTAAATCCTTACTTCTCAATTCAGCTTTGGAACTATTCCCTGGGGCTGAGCTGTCCTGACTGGGGAAGGAGGGCAATCTCCTGTAACCTACTCTGCCTAGCAGTTCCCAGAGCGTGGCTCATATCCCTGTATCTACCCCGGATATCTTAATATGTGCCCTTCCTGAATGAAATCTCCCCCCTCCACTGCCCAAATCGCCAATGCTTTTCTCACCTTTTGCTCTGAGAATAACAACAGAATCACTCTTTTTTTTCTGATTCCCCATACCTGAATGCCTTACCTGGTCCACCGTTCCCTTATATAAGGCAGCTAGATGATATAGTGGGTAGACTCCTGAACCAGGAGTCAAAGAAGATCTGAGTTCAAATCCAGCCTCAGAGACTAACAGTGTGACTGTTTGCTTTTGTCTTCCTCAGTTTTCATAATTATAAAATGAGTACGATAAAAATGCCTGCAACCCAGCGTTATCGTGAGGATCATATAAGATAATATTTCTAAAGTGCTTATCATAGTGCCTGAAACAGAGTAGGCACTTAATAAACCCTAATTTTCTTCCTTCTCCTCCCATTCTTCCCATCCTATCTTCCATCCCATCCTATTCTCCCTCCCCTCTCCTTCCTTCTTTCTTTCCTTCCTTCCTTCCTTCTTCCCTTTATTCCTTCTTCCCTTCCTTCCTCCCTCCCTCCCCTCCTTCTTTCCTTCCTTCCTCCCTCCCTCCCTTCCTTCCTTCCCTTCCATCCTTCCGTCCTTCCTTCCTCCCTCTTTCCTTCCTTCCTTCCTTCCTTCCTTCCTTCCTTCCTTCCTTCCTTCCTTCCTTCCTTCCTTCCTTCCTTCCTTCCTTCCTTCCTTCCTATAGTTGGTTACTTTAAGTTTTGCCCTTATGGACATATTCTCAGTATTTGCACAAGAAATATTAGTATTTTCTGTCCTCTTCTGACTCTTAGAATCATAGGATTATAAATTTAAGACCAGAAGAGACCCTAGATGTCATTGAGTCCAAATTCCTCTTTTTATCTATGAAAAAAACCATCTTCGAAGTTAAGAGTTAGGTCCATCAGGGTGTGCTAGATCCAGCTCCTATCAGTTTGGCTAATGAGAACCAATTGTTAAATTTGCAGTGTGAGCATTCATACCTTAGAAATCAGCAAATGCTAAAAATTAGGGCCTAATTCATTGTTTTATTGATTATAAGACTTAAACTGATGGAGAAAATGTTTCGTAATGCAGTTTAAACTTAAAAGTGTTTTGTGGGTTTTCAGAGAGCCAGTTGTTAAAGTCTGCCAGCATGTCCCTGGCCCCAAGTCTCATAGGTAATAAGTGGCAGAGCTGAAATCTCAATCCTCTGACTCCAGGTCCATCACTTATTCCCCTCTTCTGCACAATCTTCCTCAATGTCTATGGGTCTTCAATTCCTTTTTTTGCCCCAGTGAATGCCGAACATGAACCACATAGGGACAATGGCTAAATAAATCAAAGAAAATCTTGACCTTTAGATGTCTAATGATGTAAGAAACAAAGTACAGAACCCTCATAGACAGCTTATCTTCAAACTCAATATAATCCAATTAACAATGTTTATTAGGTGTCTAATATGTTTAACTAGGTTGTCCCCCATTTGTAGCATGGAATATTTTTGTGTGGCTCAAAGGAAGATTTTCTAAAATTTTTATTTAAAAATGCTTTATTGACACTTTTTAAAAAACAACACAGTAATTCCTGACAGGGGCAGCTAGATGGCTCAGTGGATAGAGCACTGGGCCTAGAGTCAGAAAGACCTGAACTCAAATCCTGCTTCAGAAACTCACTAGATATGTGACCTTGGGCAAGTCACTTAACCTCTGTTTGCCATAATCTACTGGAGAAAGAAATAGCAAATGTCATCAGTATCTTTGCTGGGAAAAGCCCAATGGACAGTATAGTCCATGGGGTCATGAAGAGTCATACATGACTGAACAATTGAGCGACAACAACAATTCCTGACATGCTCCACCTGTCATTATTAAACTCTCTCTGTTCACCAAGAAAGTCCATTAAGCAAAACCAAAAGGTGAAACAAACACATTTCAAGAAGTGATCAGGCCTCCCATGCTCACTTCTCTCCAGCAGCTGATCCTGAAGTTTTCCACCTTGCACAATGAAAACCCTTTCCCACACTCCTCCAGCCCCTTCTTTTCAGTTCCCTTTTAAGTATTGTTCTCTCCTATTAGAACGAAAATTCTTGTATTTGTATTCCTAGCACTTGTGTGCCTCACACATATGGTAGATGACTAATACATACTTTATCTATCTAGGAGATCTTGAGGTGGGAGAAAACACTCTCAGCTGAGATCAGGAAAAGTTTCATTCAAAGAGTTGAGTCTTGAAGGGAGGGTGGGAAGGAGGAAGGAAGAATTTTAATAGACGTGAACAAAGGGGAAGTACACTTAAGGCATGAGAGATAGACAGTCTGAGCAAATATTTGGAGGTGGGAGATAACAGAAATCAGAGAATGATTAATAGTCCACTTTGGATTAGAGGAAAGCATGTGTGTGGGTGTCATGTGAAATAAGGTTGGAAAGGGAAGCAGAAACAGTATTGTGGAGGGCTTTAAACTCCAGACTGAGGAGTTGGTATAAGGAGCCACTAAAGAGGTTTAAGCAGGAGAAAGACATACTTCCATGGAAGTGGTTCATCAAGGAAGAGGATATAGAGAAAAGTGAGACTGTAGAAGAGGGCTCAGGATACAGTGCTGGTGAGCATCCACTCATAGGGGTAGAGGACGACCATTGAATTGAATGACAACCATCTTCCTGGTTTCATGCAGAAAATGTTATTTTTATTCCTTTTTATCTATAACTATAGAATATAATAGTTTATAGAATATAATAGTTCAACAAGCAAATCCATATGCAGCACATCTTTTTGAAGAAAAAGCTTCCCAGAAGCATGGAACCCTATTTCTGCCTATCACACAGTCTACTTTTGTCATTCAGATGTCACCACTTTGACTCAGCTCTATCTACCTTTCCCCACCACTTACTATGAGCCATATATTCCCATAGATGTATGGTGGCTAGATTCCTCACCCCAAAATGGGGTGATGGTTGAAGAGTGGGCAGAGACTCTTCGACTAGATGACAGTCCCCTTATTAGCCAGGGAATGTCCAGGAAACAGACCAAAGAGCAGGAAAATGGATCTTTTTGTTATGAGTCTTCTGTCAGTTGCCTAGAATTGGCCATTCTGGGTATTTTTTAAAGAAAAGTAAGGAGAGGGAAATGGAAGGAATGAACAGCCAGTTACTTGTGCCATCTTAATGGTAGAATATGGGTTAAACGTACAGTTTGGAAATAAAACTGAAGGCAGAATAATTCAATAGATAGTCACAAACTATTACGCAAAATAGTAACCTCATGTTAGAATAGAGCTTCTTATCCTGGGGTCTTCAGACTCCCAAGGAGTTAATGGATAGATTTCAGGGATTCCATGGACTTGGATGGGGAAAAATTTATGCTTTCCACCAAGCTCTAAGATTTAACATTTCCATTAATTATGATGGAAAAAACCCCACATTATTGTGAAAGATCACATGCTTTATCAGAATACTAAAGGAATCTATGACCAAAAAAAGAAAAAGGTTTGAACCCTTGAGTTAGAACAAGCCATCTTGTGTGACCAGAGGTGCCTCATTGAGAAAGCAATAGAAAGATTAGATTTGGCTATTGGAGGATTTGTTTTTGAATGAAACATTCAGAGTCCCTGGTTTTAGATCCTGACTTTGTCACATGCTGGCTTACTGACATTGGTTAAGTCACTAAATCTCTCATGGCCTCAGTTTCTTGAGGTATAAAATGAGGGGATAGATTGGATGATTTTCTAAAGTCCCTACTTACATAAATCCTACAATAATTTTAATGTATCCCAAACGTTACTTGAGTTTTCTTTCCATGGATATCACCACTCCAAATTTATTTTCTCAGTTGTTTACTGAATGTGATAAAATTTCATGCCATGAATTACAAAGATTAGCTTATTACCCACTATAAGACCCTAGGTTTTTTTTAATTATTGTTATTTTCACACACTATTCATCCCACAGCACATGGCATAGTAGAAAGTCTATGAGTCCCTAATGATTTCTTAATGATTTGCAAATGAAAAAGTGACCATTCTAAGTAAGAAATATAGTCTTCCTTGCTTGCGGTTTGATTTTAAAATGCTTTTATTTTTTAAAAAATAATATTTTCCCAGTTCCATGTAAAGATAGTTTTTAACATTTAAAATGCTTCTAAAGAGAAGCCTGGAATAATGGATAAGATAATAGACTTGGAGGCAGAAGAGCTGAATTTGAGTTCTGACTCTGTAGCCAGATTTGGCAAACCACTCAACCCCTCTCGGTCTCCGTTTCCTCATTTATAAGGGAGGTGAGTTGGATTAAATAGATAACCTATAAGGAAGATCTCATCCAGTTCTAAGTCAATGATTCTATGAGAGACAGGAATGGCAACATTTAGGTACTGTCTGTTGTCCCAAAATAGCAAATGGGAGCTACTATCTGGACTAAGGGCTATGAATATTCATGTTCCATTCACAGACATAGCTGCCTCAGGCAGCTTAGCAGAATGGGAACTGACTTTTCTAAGTCTGGCCTGGAAGCCATATCTATAAAGCCATATTAACTAAGACAGCTAGGAGATGCAGTGGATGGAATCCTTGGCCTGGATTCAGAAAAACCTGAGTTCAAATGCAGCTTCATATACTTCCTTGCTGAGTGACCCTGGGCAAGTCACTTAACTGCTATTTGCCTCAGTTTCCCCATCTGTAAAAAGATCAAAATAGTAACACCTTCCTCTCAGAGTTGTGAATATTAAATGGGATAATATTTGTAAAGTACTTGGCAAACCTTAAAGTGCTATCTAAATGTTAATTATCATCATCATAGTCATCATCATCTCTCATCAATGAGATCAAAGCCTTATAGGTTATCTTGTCTGGTTGTGTTTCTAACACCAACCAGGAAGGCTTCTCAGTAATGATTCTGGGTATAGCATAATGAGCTCTCATTGTAACACTGCTTCCAAGGACTCCTAACCTCACACCATCTGAGGAATATCCCTTTCTTTTCTTATGCTGTGAATATTTATGGATTCACTTGGTGTTGTAGGAGTGCAGGTTTCCCTAGTATGGTTCACTTTTTGTTTTTGTATGGGGCTGGGAAAAGCCAGAATATATTTCTGAAAATTTCAAATTATTGAAGGAAAAAGGCCCATGATCACTGTGTGTTAGGAAAGCAATTTGGCCAATGTATGTCTGGACTATACAGCATGTAGAAGGGACTAATGTGCTAAAAGTCTTGGTAGATAAGGAGAGCGCCAGATTATGGGGAGCTTAAATGTCAAATAGAGGACTTTATATTTGATCATAGAAGTAACAGGAAGCAAATGGAGCTTAATGTGTGTGGGGAGAAGGTGACTTGGTCAAACCAATGCTTTAAGAAAAATCACTTTATGGAGGATGGATTGGAGTGGGGAATGACTGGAAGCAAAGAAACCAATTAAAAGGCTATTGTAAAAGTCTGAATGAGAGGGGATAAGGGACTGGAATAAGGTGGTAGCCTTGTGAATCAAGAGAAGGGGATATATGTGAGAGACGGAGGAAAAGAAGTGATAATAGTTGGCCACTGATTGGATACATGGAGTGAATGAGAGAGCAAATGAGGATGATAATAAAGTTAAGGCAAATGTGGGTAGAATAGAAGGAGGCAGGTAAGGGTCCCCGCCATGTCTTAAGAGGTACTGGGGTAGAAGGGGACTGAATGATGGTGCTATGTAGGCTCATAGGATTTGGAGCCCAAAAGGACCTTAGATCACCTTAGGCCACCTCTTCCATTTTATAGCTGAGGAAATGGAGGTGAAATAAGAGGTGAAGTAATTAACCCAAGGTCATCTGTACAGTAAGTGGCAGAGATATGAGATTTGAACCCAGGTTACCTGACTCCAAATCTCATGTTCTTTCCAATCCACACCACTGGGTGATAGAATTAGGAACAATAAGTGGACATCATAAAGGGGAAGATTTCAGTTTAATCTAAAGGAAAAATTCACAGCCATTAGAACTGTCCCAAAGTGCAATGATCCGCCTCATGAGAGTAGATTTCCCATCAGGGCAGGTCTAAAAATGGAGGCTGGATGAGCACTTGGGGATGTTATAGAAGGTTTTTCCATTCAAGGTCAAGTTGGATTAGCTGACCTCTGAGGTGCCCGTCCACTCTGAGAATCTGTGGTTATGTAAGGTCATAGATTTAGAGCTCAAAGGAATCTTAGCTAGTAGGTCCAATCTCCTTGTTTTACAAATCAGGAAGCTGGGACCCACTAGGTGCAGTGCTTTGTGTAAGTCAAAGAGCTGGGATTCAAACCAGCCCCTCTTATTCTAAAAAAAGATAGTCTTTGTACTGTATCAATTGCTTCTCGCATCCAAACCAGCAACTGGTAGAGGCATACATAGAAGTCCAAAGCATCAGGAAGTCTGAATAAGGGGTCAGAGAATTGAAGGCATTTGGGCATAGACTGGAAGCTGTTGTCAGGAAATCTTGGCTACGGCTTAGGCCAGGTAAACAGAGAACAGGAGGACTATGTAACTGGGGGAACACCGTAAGTGTTT
This sequence comes from Phalanger gymnotis, assembly GCA_028646595.1. Taxonomy (NCBI): domain Eukaryota; kingdom Metazoa; phylum Chordata; class Mammalia; order Diprotodontia; family Phalangeridae; genus Phalanger; species Phalanger gymnotis. The sequence goes on along the minus strand of CM053625.1, from coordinate 166,030,658 downwards.
TGGGGCAATGGCTGGCTTGCTGGTGTGCTCCCTATAATTCTTCTATCCCTCCTAGGTTGTCCCAAAAGCACACTCACTCAATTGGGACCCTGACAAAGTAAAACGATCAGAAGCGTAAGTCCACTGATGGTATGGGGAATCGCCAGGTGGGTGATAGTCTCTGCTCTCTGCTGTCCCCAGGGGAAATAGCAGGCATTGCTAGAGTTTATGCTAGAGCGTGAGATAGTCCAAGTTGGTTACTATCTTTGTTCTACCAGTTCTTTTAAATTTCTTGGAAAGCTTTATGAATTTGCTTTAAAAAAATGTTGACTGCTATTGAAAAAGACAAACAGATGGCCCATAAACAAGCTGTTTGTTCTTGCTTTACACCTACATAGTAAATAATCACTGCCACTTCCACAACAGAGTGGGACAGGGAGCCATGAGTGTTCCACGAGGCTACCGCCTTTCATTCAGTCTGCATGTCATCCCTGGTGACAGGCCATGAGATGTGGTGCCAGATGGTAGAAGGAACGTACCACACCATGGAAAGGTGGGAGTCCAGATGTGTGGTTTCAGGTGGGGGGAGGGGGGCAGGAGGAAGGGAGTGAAGAGGACCGGAGAATTTTGGGAAATTTTTCAGAGGGAAAAAGCACCAGCTGATGTTTGTCTTCTCTTGATAAAATGGTTGATGGATATTCCAAATAGGACATTTCTGAGTCCATTTTTGTTCAGGGGAATAAGTGAGGTGGGGAGGGGGGAATTGGTTTATTCTAATGACTTCATCTACTGTGGGATTCGTAATGATGAATTAATGTACAATTTACTTGAAATTGCCCTAGGGTTTACGAAAGAGAACTCTCCCCCTTTGGATCTTGGGTAAAGTAGGACCACATCCAGGCAAATTGCCAGGATGCTATGGAGAGTTTCTGGGAGGTGGGAATTCCCAGGGAGAGAGGCATAGACATTTCAGAGACATTTTGAGGCGTAGCATGAGAAAAAAAAATTAATGTAAGTCAAATTAGGACTCATTATTCTCCCTTCTTCCATACTTACCCCTCTTCCAAACTTCCCATCTCTTTTGAGGACACACTATTCTTTCAGTAATGCACAGTCCCAACTTCAGGTTCATCCTTGACAATTTTTCAAAATTAAAGTTAAAATTTTATGATCTATATATACATTTTTATTTTTAAGAATATCCTTGCTTATTCTTCCTCCTTCAGTTTCCATTTCTAATCAGTTGCTACCTTGTAAATTTGATGCCTCCAACATCTCTCACATCTGTACCCTTCTCTCTACTCATATAGCCACTACCCTCAATAGGTTCTTCATCACCTCATGCCTGGAATATTGCGATTACCTCCTAATTGAGCTCCCAACTTCCTATCTCTGCTCTCTCCAATCCATCCTCCACATAGCCACGGATATAATCTTCCTAAAGCACAAGCCTGGCCATTTTACTACCCTGCCCATGAAACATCATTAGCACTGTATTACTTCTAGGATAAAATGCAAACTCTTCAGCTTGACATTTAAAGCCTTTTACAAGCTAGGTCCGGCATAGCTCTCCAGGCTTATTGCACACCACTCCTTTTCATCACTATAAGTTTCAGTCAAATTAGAGTAATTGGTTTTTTTGCTATACTTGGTGCTGTCTCTCTACCCTGTGTTTTTGCACGGGCTGGTCCCTATGCCTATATTGAACTCCCCCCAATCCCCAAGTTCTGCTGCTCAGAATCCATAGGTTTTTTTGGGGGGGGGGTTGTGCCATCTCCTAGTGTAAACCTTTTCTGATCCCTTCACTTGCTCTCTCCTTTCTCAAGTCATCCCGGATATACTCTGGTTTATGCATCACAACCCCACAACAAAATGTAAGTTCTTTGAGGTCAAGGACTGTTTTTCATTGTGTTTTTTTATTGCCAAGTCCTAGAACAGTGTCTTACTAATAGGCAGTTAATCAATACTTGTTGAGTTGGACTAGAAAAACTTCAGAGCTGGAATAGACTCTCCAATGAGGGGGTGAGTTCCCTGTCACTGAAGGTCTTTGAGCAAAGATTGGACAACCACTTGTTAGAGGTGTTGCAGAGGAGATTTCCTGTTTAGATAAAGATTAGACTAAAATGTCCTTAAGGTCCCTCCCCACAGAAAGGTTGTGTGATTCTTTGATTGAGGTTGTACTGGGAGGGCTTTTGTATGAGGCATCCAAAGAAGGAAATGCCTGCCTTTTAACCATCTTGTGTGGATGTCTAACATGAAGCAAGAGGAAGCCAAGGGCTCCTTCATCCGTCTGTGCCACATCACTGTTGGTGTGTGGCACTGTCCTGGAGTCACAGGAGAGCGAGCTGGTGACATGAGAGAAGGATTCTAAAGTACTTGCCAAGATTCTGGCTTTGCTCCATACTGTTCTTTTGACATTTAGTCTCTCTGAACCTCTTTTTCCATGTTTTTTAAAAGCAATTCCTCTGAAAAAGATTTGAGGATTTTACAAGGCTACAAGTTCCATCAATCTATGATATGATATAATAGTCAATAAAGCTAATCTTCAATTTCATCATAAGGAAGTGCAGTATCCAGGACTGGTAGATAGTAGTCATTCTGTCCTCCGTTATGGTCAGAGTTCGTTAGATGTAGCGTTCAATTCTGGAGGTTACATTTTAGGACCAAAATTGATAAGTTGCAGAATGTCTACAGGAAGGCATCTAGGATAGTGAAGGGTCTCAGGTTCATGTCCTATGAGGTTCGCTTGAAGGAACTGGGTCTGCCTGAAGAAGAGAACACTCAATGGAGCATGTTATTTGTCTTCAAGTATTTGAAGGGTTTTTATTTGAAAGAGAGAATTGACTTGACCTGCTTGGCCCTAGAGGAAAGAGCTGGGGCAATAATCGACCTTGCAAAGAGGCAAATTCTCAGGCCCAGCCCCTGGCTCTTGGCTCTAGTTGGTGACAGCCCCGGACCTGCAATGTCTAGCCTGTCGATTGTCCAGGGCACAAAAGCTGACTTGGCTGGCTACGGCTTCCATTTCTCATTGTAGCTCCTGGCTTTAAAAACCCACCTGGACACAGCGGAGACACAGATAGATAAACCTGGCTCAGCCCCATGATTAATGATGAAACTCTGAACATTTCCTGATTTATGTGGCCCTCATTACTTTTATTAACTGTGGCATTTTATTAGACCTCATCCGCTCTCATTCCTATCATCTCCAGAAAGTCCATAACAAGAAGGGGACTTTCCCTCTTCTTTCCTGCCCTCCTTACAGCTCTGCTGCAGTATACCTTCCATGCCAGCCTTATGGGCTTGTCTGGCCAGGGGCCACTGAATGAACCTAGAAAAAGGAAAGAAGAAAGCAGCAACATCTTACTTTTGTATAGTGCTAAGGAATCTTCACATATCATATATTGCTATGTCTCCACAACCTTGTGAATTAGGACAGATAAGAGGAATTATTACTATTTGAACAATGAAGCAAATCTAAGTGATCTAAGCAAGGCCATACAGCTAGCTAGCAGAAGTAGGACACAAACTCACTCTTCTGATGCCAAATTCAAAATTTTCCCCACTATACCACATCCCAGCACATATTGAGAGAGGTTCCTATTTCTTTACCCCTGAATACAGGAAAGTACAAAAATAGGGCTTGGAGGGACCCCATAGATCATCTAATCCTCATACTTCAGCAGACCTTATATTATGGATAAGAAAACTGAGTGAATGGATGAAGATAGACTTTTCCATTTTTTGAAAGGCCAGATTAACTGGGGTTTTTTTTAGCACCTCCTATGTGCTAGGCACTGTCCTAAACAGTTTTTAAAATATTATTCTGAAATTAAGAAATAAAACAAGTATTTCCATAGCATAGTAGAATAGAAAAAAGGTGATCATACATGAAACTCCAAAACTATTATGTATAACTTTCTATTCATTTTTAATATATGTTAAAGTTATCATGTAACTTCCTTTTTCCCTTTTCTTTCTTCCCTTTCCCCCTCCCTGCCCTAGAGATGGCTATCACTAGACACAAATATATATGTATATGCAAAATTATTCTATACATACTTCTGTTATCCATTCTATCTCTGGGGGCAGATAGCATCTTCCTTCATAGGTTCTTTGTAGTTAATTTAGGTATTTATAAAGGTCAAAATGACAGTCACTCTAAGTTCTTAAAACAATATTGGTATTACCGTATACAACGTTCTCTTGGTTCTGCTCATTTCACTCTTCATTTGTTTTGTGCAATTCTATACATGTTTTTCTAAGATCATTGAGCTCACCATTTCTTATAACAGAGTAGTATTCCATCACAATCATATACCACAACTTGTTCAGCCATTCCCCAGTAGTCGGGCATCTCCAAAATTTCTAGTTCTTTGCTACCCCAAAAAGCATTGATGCCCATCCATTGGGGAATGGCTGAACAAATTACTATTGATGGGGCAGCTCAGGGACCAGCCTCACCTTTTGATTTCAGCCCCTGATCTAAACAGAGCTATCAGGAAAATTTCACCTGATTTCCACCCTCCTGGTCTCCTGAGTTAATTCACCCTTGTTTGCTTTTTAGCACCTTCTTTTAGCTCTGTGTGATAGAAAGCCCAAAGTAGGATTTAAATAAAATTATAAAGCACCTCTCAGGGCTGTCATTTCCATTTCTTTAGAATCAGGCTGTAAGTGGGGATACAGTCGTTTAAAGGAAGTATGAAAAGACTGGAAGAGCTGAAGTGGTATAAAGGGCCTCATCAGTAGAAACTCTTAACTCAGATTCTAGATAGGCAAAGGATCCAAGAGGAAAGAGATGCCTGATGGATACTTGCCTCGAGGTCAGGGAGACTTTGGTTCAAATACCTGCCTCCAGAACACACTGGTTGAGGGACCCTGGACAAGCCCCTTACCTCTCAGGACTCAAGCAGGTCTTTAAAATGATACTTTGGGAAGAGGAGTCCCTAGGAGAGGCCTGGTAATTTCTGGTACCTTTGAAGTATGAAACAGGTCAGTTAAATGGCTTAGAAGTAGAAGGAACCTTAGATCATCAAGAATGACCTGCCCTTTTGGTATATGAGGAAACTGAGGTCCAAGAGGTTAAATGATTTTTAATTAGACCCTAGTATTGAAAAGCAGGTTTCCTGGGTCTCAATCCAGTGTTCTTTCCATTTTTCATTCTTTCCTATGGTCCCTTCAGGCTGTGGGTGATCTTTGAGCAAAAATGGCTCCCACTCCTGCTGGCCCTGGACTTTTGTCATCTGTATTTGCTGGCTGATGAAAGGGTGGTGTTATGGAAAGAACACTGCATTCGGGCTGGATAAACTTTCATTCAAATCCTGCCTACGACACTTGCTACTGTCACTTAACCTGTATCTTAATTCCCTAATCTGTTAAACACCACACCACACCACACACACACGCACACACGGTTGGGATAAATAACATGAATTTATTAAATATCCCCCATACTCCAGGCACTGAGGATACAAAGACAAAAATACATCGTCCTTGTTCTCAAGAGGCTTACGTTCTACTTCATCTTTAAATCTTCCGATTCCTGGTTGTTGTTGTTCATCCCTCATTCTAAAGGGGCCCAATGACATCATGGGGTGATGTCTTGACTTGGATTGGATTTAAGTGAGGGAGAGCTGCACAGAGTTGTCAGCCTCACTCTCTCCTCCATTGGCAAAACAAAAGTCAAGTCAACCAGTAATGGCTGAGGATGCAGTGGGTGGCCTTGATTCCTAGTGCACCAAGTGCTGATCACACAACAGCCCTGTGAAGTAGAGAGAATTGGTCCTGTGTTAATTAACCATTCCTTATGTATTTGATTTATTGTATTTGTCTCTTATCTCTCTTTTCTGCTGATATTTTTACTCTTTAAAGTGAAGTGCCAGGAAGAAGAATTAGAGATGACCATGGAAATCCATTTACTTCTTATGGCTCTTTGCCCCTTCCCGCTCCCTCACTTCCCAACCCTCTTCATCCCCAAAGCAGCAAGGGACATATTCATCTCTTCGAATCCATTCCCATGTTTTCCGCTGGGGTCTAGAACACTAACCCGGCTCAGGGAGACGGGGAGACGGAATGGGTCGATGGAAAAACAAGTAGAAACTAGAGATAGCCTGGTGGAAGACAAAGAGATTGATCTTCCAATGAGTTGTCAATTTAATTCAGTAAACATTTATCTAGTGTCTGCTCAATGCAAAATATTGTGTTGGGAGCTGGGGACACTGAGACAAAACCAAGACAGTCCTTGCCCTCAAGGAGTTTACCTTCTCCTGAGAGATAAAACATGCACAGGAAGTAACTACCAAGTGTATGGGAAGAAACGCAATGTATTTTCAAGAGGGAACACTAACTGAGGAAATCAGTACAGATCTCACATACAGGTGGTGCCCAAACTGGGTTTTGAAGGAGGTTGATTTAGGGACCTGGGACCCTTGCCTGGAGGACTATTCTGGGCAAGTCATTTCTCGTCCAGGGATTCCGTTTCTTCAGCTGGAAAAATAAGAGCATTGGATGGGGCCATCTTCAAGGTCCCTTCCAGTTCTGACATTCTCCCATGCTGTGCAGAGAGATGCTCCCAGCCTGGGGGCCAAGGAGTTTAGAGCACTGGTGTGGGGCGTGTCCAAGGGCATGCCCGAGCCAAGCTAATTGTCCAATTTGCAGCGTGCACATTTACACCCTGGAAATTGGCAAATGCTTCAAATTGGGGCTTGATTTATTGCTTTGTTGATTGTGCAGACTTAAGAAAGAGATGTAGAAAATGTGAATAATGCCAATGAAACTTAAACGTGTGTCATGCATGCATCCCCCCAACCCCAGGAGAGCTGGATGTGAAACATTTACCAACACATGGGTGTCCCCAGGATGATATCATAGATCTAAAATCAGAACAGGCTTTGGGAGGAACCTGGTCTAGCCCCCTCATTTTACTCTTGCATCCTGCCGATACAGGAAGACATGACAAATGAGTCACTTTGACATCCTAATTTCACCCTTTAGGACGAAAAGACTCTTTCCCACAGAGGCTAGCTGGTTGCCTGCATACAGAGAACGGCAAAAGAGCACTTTGGGTTGGGAGTCTGAAGATATAGGTTCAGATCCCGGCTCTGTAACCTAGGGAAAGTCACTGAACTGACGCGGGCCTCAGTTTTCTCGTCTACAAAATGAGAATATTTTATTAGATTGCTTCCAAGCTCCCTTCTGGCTCTAAGTCTGTGATCTGACATCCAGGAGTCTTTTGTGGGCACGAGATTCTCTAACTATCCTACTGACTCACTCTGAAGGGTGTCATGACTGTGAGTTAGCTGCTTAAGCTTCACTGCGTCTGTATAACCCCATCTGGCAGAGAGGGATGGAGACGCAGCGGGAGACCTTGCCTCTAAGTGCTCTATATTTTAAGGACTAACATCGTTGCAATCATAACTGCATGCTAACCCATCTCTCCCCACCCCTCCCCCCAGCGCCCCGCCCCATACGTGAATTGGACATGATATTACGGTACTTTCTGCTTGTCAGGTGGTACAAGAGACATCTCTCAAGTTGCTGGAGAATTATGCGCTCACAGTATGACTTGCAAGAAAGGCCTGCTCCGGCGCTATTAAACTAACCTTCTCCCAGTAATGGATTAGTTATTTCAGCGAGGAGGCCCATTTGAAGGGAGATCGGGAGATAATTGACTGTCAAACATCTGAGCAATGTGGAGGTCAATTGTAGTGGAGGTCAGTTCATTTGAACAATGGGCTCCTTTTTTGACAGGCCTCATAATGTTGATAATAATAACTTGAGTTTAATGGAAGTGTTCCGTGTTGTGAGAGGAAGATGAACTATTAGACATTCAGATTAAGTATTGTCTAAACTCCGTAGGTTTTTAGAGACAGGTTGGTCGTAGAGAATGAAAAATATGAAACTGGGGAAAATGGGCTTTGAAGAACAGCTGGATTTAATGTCAAAGGCAAATGATTTTCTTTCCCCCTTCACCGATTGCCTTGAATTTATACTACGCAGGCTGTGATTACTCCCTGACTGTGTATTTATAGCTTCCCATTTACATTTTCCAGAATAATTAAAAATTTAACCTAGAATGAGCTCTTCTCTATGGAGGTGAATGCAGATCCTGGCCATTAAATGAATCATGGAAACATGATTCTAAATATATGTTAGGTTTTCTGTGTTTCTGGCTTGACAGGAAAAAATGTCATTCTAACCTTCTGGACTCTTCCTGATCTTCTGGTGAGAAATGTCGCTCCGCTCAATAATAAGTACCTTTCTGATAGTATACTTTTTTAAATCAAAGCTATAAATAGGGTAGGGCGGCCAGGGCTTTCTCCAAGGGTGCCAGCCTCAGAAGGAAGCAAGCATCTTCACAGCAGAAATTAATTACCACCGACTGTGCCTCAGGGTCCATAACTGAACATCTGAGGTCCTTCGTGGCCTGGTTCCAACTGAGTTTTCCACTCACGCTTGTCACCTCATGCTAGTACCTTTTATGTACCTTATACTTCAGTCAAACTGGACTACTTTACCACCCTTGTACCCCCGCCCCCACATCCTTGCCCAATTCAAATGCCATGCTTCCAAAATGCCTTCCCTGATGATACTCACCTCTCCACCGAGTGGAAATAATCTTTCCACCCTCTTAACTCTCATATACATTTCTTCTTACTTCTCAATTGGAGCACTTAGCAGATTCAACCTTGTATTATAGTAACTTAATGCAATTGTCATCTATAAAATGAGGGGGTGGACTAGATAATTTATAAAGTCCCTTCCACCTCTAATGCTTTAGAAATCGATGAGTCCTGTTCTCCTCTACTAGAGTATAAACTCCTCAAGGGCAGAGGCCGTGTTTCCCTCATCTTTGTATTCCCCATAGTTCCCAACAGAACAGTTGGCCCATAGTAGCTGTTTAATTTATGCTTGCTAACTGATTCAAAGCTGTCAAAATTGGAATTTGTATGAATAACCCAGGGGACAGCAGATGGGGAAGGTGGACTCCTGTATGACCCTGGAGGAGTCATTTCATCGTTCTTGGACTCACTTCCTTAATCGATAAAGTGAGAAAACTGGAACAGAAAAGATGACCTCAGTTCTGCCTATGATATGATAATCCTTGCCCCAATTTGTTCCGTGTTTCTCATTAGTCCAATGAATAGCTTATTTACTCCAGCTATGAAACACAATTGCCTGGTGTGTTACATAATAGAACTTGGGTTCAAGACCTGGTCTTACCATTATCTAGTTGCACGATCTTGAGCAAATTATTTCTTTTCTCTCTGGGCCTCGGTTTCCTGATCTGTAAGATGAGAAGGTTTGACTAAATGGGAAGGAGAGGAAAGGAAGGAGAAGTAGAAGGGTATAAACAGTTATACGATGCCTACTGTATGCCAGGCACTTTGCTAGGCATCTTTTCATTGGATTCTAACAATAACCCTATGAGACAGTTGCTTGCATCATCCCCATTTTACAGTTGAGGAAACTGAGATGGCAAAGGTTAAGAGACTTGCCAGGATCACACAGATAGTCAGTGCCTGAAGCTGGATTTGAACTCAGATCTTCCTGAATGCTGGTCCAGCATTCTAGCTCTTGTACCACTACCCATAAATGACCCTTTCATCTCTCTCTCTCTCTAATCTTTTGATCACCTATACCACTTCCCTCATGGGGTTGTTCCCAGCACTAAATGAGATAATGTATGTTAAAGAGCTTTGTAACCAGAGGGCTATATAATTATGTCATTATTACTACTTTGCCCATCAGCCAGCCAAGTGTGACTTCACACACCGGAGCCATCTATAAATGAGAAGCCCCTTCTTTGACAGCATGTGGACACAGAGCATTCCTTTAGCCTTTAGAACGAGGTCATTTGGAGGGTGACTTGCTAGGGTGAAGCTCAAAGAGGTGAGGGTGAGGGTGCCCTGGAGAGGAGGTGACAGCACCACAGAGAGAAACAAAGCAAAGATACCTCCAGTGCCAAGGCTGCATCAATCAACAATTTATCAATCTTCCCACCTGTCAGCCTGTCACTTTATAGTAATACTAAATTCACCTTCAAAATGACAGTGCTTGGAAAAATGCATAGGAAGCATTTTAAGGCCAGCGCCGGGCCTGAGCTGCCAGGGCAGATCTATCTCCATAGTGTAGACACAACTGCCAGGAGATATTTCTGGAAATTTGACACGGTGGCCATTGAACCAAACACAAGCCACATCTAATCAAAGATGCATGTGACCAGAAGACAAGGGGTTCCTCACACAGTACCTGATGCCTCCGGTAATTTAACTGTTAACACTAATAGTCAAGGTTGGGGAAGGAAGGGTGGGGGGATGGGTATTGCTGAGCTCACTATTTATCTTTAAATGAATGGCTATCTTTCCATGTTGCACCCGTGTAGTTGAATACAAACTCTTTGAGAGGAGGAGGAGTCATTCTGTTTTTGTATATCAGGGTTCCTCGCATATAATAGCCACTTAAGTGTTTGTTGAATGAATGACTTAACGATCTCAGAGGTCTCTCTTATGCTTAGATTATGTTCATGACTCTTCCACGAACTTTCCCTTTGCTCTGGACAAATTACCACCTCCCTAGGCCTCAGTCTCCTCTTCTATAAAATATGAGTCAGGGCTAAATGACTGCTGAGAGCTTTGCCTGCCCCCCTCCATCCCCACCCCATGCCACTCTATGAGTCTACCCAACAACACTGACTGATGACAATACTACTAATAACTAGCGTCTACATAGCACTTTGCAAGTGACCAGGCAGCTAGATGGAGAAGGGGATAGAATGTCAGGCTTGGAAGACCTGAGCTCAAATCCCCCCTCAGACACTGTGACCCTGGGCAAATCACTTAACCCTGCTTGCCTCAGATTCCTCATCTGTAAAATGAGCTGGAGAAAAAAAATGGCAAACCACTCCAGGGTCTTTGCCAAGAGAATCCCAAATGGGGTCATGAAGAGACAGACACGATGGAAAAAATGACCGAACATTGCAAACCACTTATTTTGTAAATAAGGAAACTGAGACAGAAAGAGGTCATGTGACTCACTTAGGGTCACTCAGCTGATACCAGATAGCCAGATTTCAAGTCTTAGCAATTCAAGACCCAGTGCTCTAACCACTATGGCCCTAGCTGTGTCATGGAGCTCCTGTACCAGGAGTTACTAGGGAAAGAAAAACTACTTAGTGGAACCATTTGGCTGAACAAGATTTTGTGGAAATTGTGTTGGAATCAAGACATCAGTATTCAAATCCTAGTTCTGACACTAGCTATGGAATAGTGGCCGAATCACTTAACCATCTCCAAGACTCCAGTTTCCTTTGCTTTAAAATGGGAATGTGAACAATGCAATGGTGAGATTGCTGAATTTGAAATCAGCTAAACTAGTCTCAGAGCTGGCTCTGCTATTTACTTCCTCATGACTGGGGAAAAATCACTTAAACTCTTGGGGGGTGGGGTTCAGTTTCTTCACCTGTTAAAATAAGGAACTGGACAGGAGGAATTCTAAGGGGCTTTATAATACTAAATCTAAGAACCTGTGAATGCTTACGCTATCTCCTTCACAGTGTTGTGAGGAAAACCCCAAAGTAGGATAGAAATGTGAGCTGCTGCTGCTGCCACATGGGCAGGATTTTTTCTTCTTGACAGCCTTCGAGGCGCTTCCACAATTTTAGGGTGCTCTTGAAGGCTCTGGTTATCTCCCATTGGAAAAACTCTTGGTTTTCAGAGTAAGAATCAATATCCTATAATAAGATAGGCCCATCATTTATCTCTGCGTTTTCCTCCCAGAGTTGCTGCCCATTTGGTTGGATGATCTAATGGAATTTGTAGCTGGATAAGCACATTAGCGACAGGAACCACAAAGAACAGAAGTGTGTATTTATGGGGCAGCCCTGCCGATGAAGGTGATCGTAAGTCAATGCCTCACGACTCCCCAGCCTTTGTCACATTAATTCACTTGTGCACACAAGATGTCCACAGTTCCTAAGGGTGCAAATAATAGCCTTGCCAATATGAAAGCAAAACATAATTACTCAACAATAAACACACTGCACACCGGTAACAGCTGCCATCGGCAGCATGGCGTGGCACATGGGGGCTGGAACGATGGAATTGGGTTGGGAGTTTTTTTCTGGTTTTGGTTTTTTAAGTTCCCTGCCTGCTGCCCTGTGGAGGGAGCTAAGTTAGGCACTGCTTTTATATCGCAGAACTTGTAATGGTGCCATGCACTGCCGTGAAGTTCTGTTACTGCCCCAGACTCAGCATAGAGTATGGTCTCAGGTTCCCTACCCACAAAATGGTGACATTCATATTATAGATATAAAGAATCGTAGTGTTAAGATAGGACCTTAGAAGCCGCTGCACCTAACCCTTTAATTTTACAGATGAGGAAACTGAAGCTAACAGAGGAGAGGAAAGGGAAAGGAATAAGCATTTATTAAATGCTTACTGTATGTCAGGCCCTGCGCTAAATGCTTAACCAATATTATCTCGCTTGGTACAACAATACTGGGACATAGGTGCTATCGTTATCCTCATTTTATAGATAAGGAAACTGAGGCAAACAAAAGTTAAGTGTCTTGTCCCAAGTCGCATAGCTAATGAGTGTTTCAGACTGGATTTGAACTCAGGTCTTCTTGACTCCAGGCCCAGTGCTCTATCCACTCTGCCACCTGTCTGCTTTCAGAGATTAACTCACCCAGGATCATACGGCTAACATGTGCCCAGAATGGGATTTGAACTCGGTCTTCCTGACCCCATATCCAGGATCCCACTCACTATACCATACTGTGGACACCTGCAGACACACAATGTCAGTGTTGTTACATTTTTTCCTTAGTAGTATCAGAGGACTGGACCAAGTGGATGCTTTGGCACACCCTCAAGGCTGATACTTTTACACTCATCTTGTAGAGAAACGCAGACCCTTTTGTGTAGATTAGCAAGGTCACTCTGGGTCCAAAAATCTGGTCTCCTTTGTTAGCCTACCTGGTGAGAGGTAAACAAGGGGAAGAGACATTCCAGATCTAGTCCATGTGGATGACATTTCCCCCAACAGTTAGAGTTATCCAACCATAGCATAAGGAGCCAGGGATGGGGAACCTGCGGCTGTGAGGCCGCCTGTGGCCCTCTAGGTCCTCAAGTGCAGCCCTTTGACTGGACCCAAACTTCACAGAACAAATTCCCTTATTAAAAGCATTTGTTCTCTAAAACTTGAACTCAGTCAAAAGGCCGAGCCTATGGTCCTAGAAGGCTACATGTGGTCTTGAGGTCACAGGTTTCCCTGCTCCTGGAATATGGTATCTTGGGAGGAGTAGTGGGTTTCACAATTGTTGGGCAGAGGCTAGATTAACCAAGCAAATAAGAAACACTGATTAATGCCAATTCTGTGCCAGGCACAGCAAAAACAATTGCCAAAATGAGACAGCCGTTGCCCTCAAGGAGATTACATTCTAGTAAGAGAATACAACATACCCACAGGTAAGTAAATACAGAATATAAGAATAAAGTTTGCACCTGTGATTTCAATGGCATGGGGAACTCCTGATGAGAGTTTCTTCTTGCCAGTATAGGTCTGCACCTTCTCTGAAACGTCTAATCTTAAAGAGTTTTCTAGAATACCGAGTAAATGACTTTGTCCAAGGTCACACAGCTAATGTATATCTGAGATGAGATTTGAAACCAAGACTTTCTGCCTTTGATGCTTTTCAATTGTGAAGACTTCTGATACTCCCTTGGGCAGCAAGGAGATCAAATCAGTCAATGATTAAAGAAATTAATTCAGGCTATTCACTGGAAGGTCAAACACTAATGCTGAATCTTAAATACTTTGTTCACATAGTGAGAATACAGGACTCATTGGAAAAGACCCTGATGTTGAGAAAGAGCAAAGGCCAAGGGGGACAGCAGGGGATGAGATGGATGGATAGTGTCATGGAAACAATGACTATGAGCTTGGACAGACTTGGGGAGATGGAAGAGGACAGAAAGGCCTGGTCTGCCGTGGTCTATAGGGTCACAAAGAGTCAGATGTGACTGAATGACTGAACAACAACTTCCTTTCTAAAGCCAGCTCTGTATCCACTATGCCAATGACATGGACACAAGAAATACATAATGATCGCAGCCCAGCAATAACAACAATCGGGAAAGGCCTCTTATGATCAGTTAGCCCATGTTAACTTACCATTATAGAGTGCTTACTATGTGCCTGGCACTGTGCTAATCCTTGAGAATGCTGAGGAAAGGAAAAACTGCAGTCCCTGCCCTCAAAGAGCTTCTATTCTAATGAGGTAGACACCCTTGCAAATAATCATGCCAACAGGACAGCATTAGCTATTAGAGATTTTTACAGGGGGGATTTGTCCTTCAGGTGGTGGTTAGGCTCTGTGACTTCCAAGGCATTTATCAGATTCCAAGCGTTAAGCTTTCTATATGGGTCATATTGTCTTAGAAGAGGTTTGGTGTAGGGAAAACATAAGCATTCTCATTCCAGCTAACTGAAGAATGATATTCACTCTCAAACATGACCTCGTTGGCCTTCAGGACCTTAGCTACCCTCCTGGGACCTATTCAGACCTTTACTGTCTTTCGCCATCCTCTCCGTGGTACATGCAGTCTGTAGGTTTACCCACCCTGACTCCCACACCCAAAATAAGAACAAAATAAAACTAATGCAAAATTGTCCCTTGTGCTCTGATGATCTCTGGAAAGGAGATGTGAGCACAAAAGCCCCACTTGGCCGGATTCAGGAACAGCGAAAGCCACCAAATGAGCTTGAGCCACCCCAGCCCTACCTCTGGATGATAAACTGAAGCTCAGCAAAGATACCAGAGGGATAGGACTGGTCTATCCTAGACCCACTGAAGGGGCTCCAGCTACTGAAGTGTGCAAAGGCTTCCACTGGGAGGCAGTCCTTGGCTATCAAGCAATCCGTATCAGGGAACCCTAACGCCAAACAATAGCAGGCATGCAGGGTCTACAGAACCAGATTCTTTGTAAACCAGATACACTTTAGCCTGCAGCCAGGTAAGCACTAACTGGAAGGGAACTATAAGGTTCTTAGTGGGATGCAGAATACTGTAGGATCCATGGAGTCAAAAGGCCTGAATTTGAATCCCATCCCTTCTGCTTATGTGACCTCCTGAAAGACCCTTCATCTTACTGGGCCTCCCCCTCCTCCTCTGAAAGATGAAGAGGTTAGACTAGGTCATGGGATCACAGATTTTGAGCTGAGGAAGGGACCTCAGAGGTCATCAAATTCAGCCCCCTCATCTGGCAGATAAAGAAACAGTCAAGAGTCGTACAGCTCATAAATGGCCAAGTCAGGAGTCACACCCAGGTCTTCTGATCTCCAAGGTCACTACACCAGCCCTCAATTTATACAAAAGGAATTTTAATTGGTGCAGTGGCTGGAGTGCTGGGCCTGGAGTCAAGAAGACTGTTCTTCCTGAGCTCAAATTTGACCTTGGACACTTACTAGCTACGTGACCCTGGGCAAGTCACTTAACCTTGTTTCTCTCAGTTTCCTTATCTGTAAAATGAGCTGGAGATAGAAATAGCAAACCAGTCCAATATTTTTGCCAAGAAAACCTCAAAAATGGGGTCACAAACAGTCAGACATGACTGAACAAGAACAAAAATTATGAAAATGGTGTTTCAAGATGATTAATCTAGAAGTAATATGCAGAGTGGTTTGAAGGGGGTAGAGGGGAAGTTGGGGGAGGGGGCGTCATCTTGAAGGTAGGAGAATCAGTTATGAGGCCACTCGCTATAAGTGATGATGGCCCAAACCAGGGTGGGAGAAATAAGAACGTAATGGAGGAGAAATATTTTGAATCATTGTAGAGACAGAATTGATGAGATCTGGGAATTTGTTGAAGGGAGAATTAGTTCTCTTGGCCTGTCTCAGCTTGTACATTGTGTCTGTGTATTCTTGTTAAAAACTTATTTTTCAGTCTCTAATCAAATATTTGGTCTCATAGAAGCTTGGCCTCTATCACCAACTGACCAGTCGAGAGTTTCACATGTTGAGTCAAGGGCATTGTGGATATAGTTTCGTCCAGCTTAAACCTTGAGAAGTGATAGGATGAAATTGGAAATAACCCTGCCTTAATAGAGAGCCAAATTGGGCTTTAGAGTAGAGAGCCGGGCAACTCCTTTTTTAATGTTTCCAACATGAAAGAACACAATTGATTTTTTCCCTTAATCCCTCCAACCCCCACGCTTTTATTGTTTCTAAAATAAGATAAACCAAGCAGGTGTTATTTCAGCTCTGTAAACAATCTTTATTTTTCTGGCCGATAGGAATAGAAATTGAGACTGAGACCCAGCCTGGAGAGCAAGCCGCCGAGTAATCAAGGAAATCATTGATCTTAACTTGGTCTGCTACCCTCGCTTCAGTAAATGCTTACTGTGGCCTGTTTTCCCTGCCTCCTATAACTCACCCTCTGGCCCCTGCCCTGAAAGTGGTAGAGTCATTCTGATGGGGAGATGCTTACGGGTCTTTGGATCCTTGAAAGTATCAAATGAACCTCAACATTTTTTAAGATTGGTTTCATCTCCTAAAACGACTTTGCTTTCCAGATCTGAGGTAATAATTGTCAAATGATTTTATTTGTCCATTTACCGGGGCTGGAAATGTTTGAGAGGATTTGACTGTATCGGTGGTTCTAAGGTTCCCAAACTCCTTCTCTTTTCTCTTTGTTCCTGTTGGGGCCAGAAGCACCTTTGACTTCAAAGGAGACTTTTTGCATCCCTGCCGCAAACAAGATGGAGACTGGGAGAAAAATTGGATCTAAAGCAGCTGGGTAAATAGCCACAAGTCCATTAGCCTTAGTTCCTACAAGTGTACTCGGGGATGGATAGAAGCCTCCGTGGCTCAACAGGACTCAAAGGTCTTGCTATAGCTAGTCTTTGCTATCTCCAGAAAATAAGAATATCCTTCTTAATTACAATCCCATTCTCTGGTATACTACTGGATGAAGGTAGGTGAGGGAGAGGAATCCAGAAAGAGCACCACTAAGGAGGAATGGTTGCATCAAAAGCAAATTCAGTTGTAGAGGTAGGGAGCAATGAAGAGTTCACCCCCAGCTTTGGTGCAGGAGGAGAGTAGTCATTACTTCAGAGAGTTCACATTGTGTACTTGAGGTGTGAAACTCCTCCCTGCAAGGAAGGAGACAGCAGAAGGGAAAGGAAATGTACCACCATGATGTCAACACCCAGGAGTAAAACTCTGGCCATCTCATCCTAGTTATTGTTGGTCAGTGATTTTTAAGTCATGCCCGATTCTTCAAGACTCCATTTGGGGTTTTCTTGGCAAAGATACTAGAGTGGTTTGTCATTTCCTTCTCCAGCTCATTTTGCAGATGGGGAAACTGAGGCAAACGGCATTAAGTGACTTGTCCAAGGTTACACAGCTGGTAAGTGTCTGAGGCTCAGGAAGATGAGTCTTCCTGACTCTGGGCCTGGCACTTTATCCACTGTACTACCTAGCTGCAGTACCATCCTGGTCATGGCTTCATTCAGTGTTATGTACTTGTTCCATAATCTTGTGTTCTAGAGTTCCTTTGCTTGTTGTTACGAATGTGCTTTCCTTCCAGGGGAGGGGATGAGGCATAAGGCATTGGCTGGCTGGCAGAGGTGATAAGCATGTTTTCTTTTCAGTGTGAAAAGCTTTCTGAAGGAAGATGGCATGATGTGTTAGGGTGAAGTCTGGAGACCTGGATAGTCGCCTTGGTTCAAACGTGGCTTGCTGTGTAAGCCAATTAAGGAGACCAGACTGACATGGGAACTACTGAACTTATGATTTGCTTCCTCCTTGTTTTTCCCCTCCCCTTCTTCCTTATTGCCCTGCTGGATGGTGACTTAACAATGAGGGAGAGAAGGAGAGAGAGAGTGATGAGGTGTTAGTATAAGCTTATGCTGAAAAAGACCTGAAGCGATCATAAAAAATCCATGCAGCCGTCTCCCCTTACCCTTACGCCTTATTCTTTCTTGGCGTCGAAATGACAAAGGTGACGCTGTGACTGGCTGCCTTTGATTAAAGATGTAGAATAGATAGGATGCCAGGTTTGGGATCAGAGAACCTTGGTTTTAATCCTAGGCCTTACGTTCGTTACCTGTGTAACCCTGGGAAGATGCCTTAACCTCTCTGGAAAATGAAAAGGTTGGACCGGGTGGGCTTTGAGGCGGCTTCCACCTCTAAATCTATGACCTGGGTCTTTTGTACCTCTTATGGAGCGTGTCATTTTTTTCTGATATGTTGCAACCCTATTTGCACCTGTCACCCATCTTTTCCCTTCCCTTTGGATTTGGATCAATTACAATTTTATTTTTTTCTGAAGTTAAAGTGTACCCTCACAGCAGTATGACATCACTAGAGTGTTGAAAAAACATATATATATATATATACATATATATATATACATATATATATATACACGCACATATATAGTGGTGGATGACAGCCAACTAGAGTGTTTGCAATGTTACAGAGAATGGCTTGGCACAGAATTGAAATAGAATTTCTTACTGATAATACAATTATCGAAATTATCATCTTTGAGAATATTTTACCAATCCCCCCCCCCCAAACGCTACGGAGCCTGCTCAAGGACTTCGTTAAAAAGTATTCATTTTCAAAATCCACATATGAAAAACAAAGAGGATGAAAAACATAGATTGTCTATATTTTGTCATGCATTTAGATACATAACACGTTGCAGTGAGTCTATCAGTATATGTGCTTTGGACAGGTACTCTCAATGGATTGTGAGCTCGGGCCAGAAGTAAGAAGAATAAAGGAGGATGTTCTGGATCATAGCAAATAAATTCTCAGTGTTTTTAGTTTGAGCTTGTAGCACTCATCTCTTTTCAAAACTATCTTGATGCATGCTTCTGTTTCTTCACTTTGTTAACCCAATTATACATCTGTCTGAAGAAGGAGAAAAGGGCTGCATAATATGACTTTGTGGGGAAGGGCTGTCAGTTGTCTAAAATTAGTCTCGTTGGCTACTGGTTTGATTTCTCTGCCTTAAGTCATGTAAGAAATTGACAATAAGTTTATAAGAAAACTAAGCCTGTGGCATTTCCATTGTTGAACCCAAGCTTTCTACCATTTATAGAAAAGCAAAAAAAAAGGTCTTTGAAATACTTTTTTTACTTTTATTTGCTCAATTCAATAAAATATGTTATGTATCAGCACCATCTCTGGTGCAAGAATCTTTCATTTTCCAAGACCCCTGATGCAAACTGTGGAATTGGCTTGATGAGTGCTATGCATTGTATGTTAGCAGACCAGCAAAATTTGGTCTTTTTTTTCAGGCTGAAGTGAGCCAAAGAAGACTTTTCTGGGAACTCATTTAACACCTGTAAATTCCCTTAAAGTTTAAACAAAAACTATGTCCATCTAAAGGCTAACGGAGTTTTAAGCCTCCATCTGTTGGATTGCTTGTGGCAGATGGTCTCTAAAGGGTGCTCTATGTTTTATCATTTCAGTTTTCTCTGAACAGGGATTTAAAATCAATTTAGGGATCATGTTCCATCATGTTTGTCAAACAGGAAGCCATCCCTGGGCTCTTCTAATTACAATACTAAAATACTAAAGATAACTGGTGTAGAGGTCTCGATCTCTCTCTCTCTCTCTCTCTCTCTCTCTCTCTCTCTCTCTCTCTCTCTCTTTCTTTCCCTTCCTCTCCCTCCCTCTCTCCCCCCTCTCTCTCCCTCTCTTTCCCTCTCTTTTTCTCCCACCTCTCTCTTCTCTCTCTCTCTCTCTCTCTCTCTCTCTCTCTCTCTCTCTCTCTCTCTCTCTCTCTCTCTTCTCTCTCTCCCTCCCTTGGTGCCACTTTCATGTTCCCCCTTTCTCATCACTCTTCTTTCTGCCCTGGCTCTGATTTGCCTTTTGAAGGATATTTCTTGGTTCATTTATTCGTTAATCTCACACCACTTCTGATGTGTTTCATGATGACGGCTGGTCCCCATCCTCCTAATGCAGTTAACTGCTTGTTGTGGGCTGGGATCCTCTGATTAATCAAGACTGGCATATGATGGGATTTCTCTGAAAACTCATTCTCTAGGTTGAATTATCACATCTATAAGTAAAACTGAATAAACCTTTACAATCAAATAGGCTTGGGTTGTGAGCTTTGGGAAAGGTGAATGTGAAGCTTTGGAGAACTCAGTCACCTTGTGGGCTCTCAAGACAAAAAAGTTGGATTTGACTTCTGCTCTTTTGTAGGGATAGGCAGGCCTTGAGACACAGTGCTAGGAAAAGTTAATACCCAGAGCAGAGCCAGAACATGTGTTTTTCTTGGTCTGTTTAAGCCTGCCCAGATTGGATTATATCCCAGCTATAACCCACCTATGGGTTTTTTTTTCTCTTTCCATTGCCTGGAGCTCAGCCATTGTTGTGATACTGGCAGAGATGTTGCTGGAGTTTGAGAGGAGTTTTTTGCTTGTTAAGTGTTTAAGCAAACCTCAGCCAGCACATTAAGAGCCCTGTTTATTGGCCAACCATTGTGGCTTTCCCCCTCTGGAAACTAGAAGAATGGGTTGTGTTCGGTTCTTGCTCTAGACTGTCATACTTATTTTAGGACTTACAAACATATTTTTGTTAAAGGAAGGGAAAGGAAATGAAGATGTCACCTGGGAGGATTTTACCAGATAGCAACTGAGAGCTTCCAGGGGAAACCATGATGGATGGGGAGGAAAGCCTTGGGACTGGGGTTTTGTCTTACATTGAATTAAGTTGGTACTTATTACCTCCACTAGAGCCGTCATGAAAAGAACACTTATTCTGACCTAGGAGATCCTTTCAAAATCTAGATTATATGATAGATCATTATATAATAGATGATCCTAAATCATGAAATTCATCCTCAGTTGGGCCATTTATCCCTACTCAGTTAAGGTGCCATGGGTATATTCTGTGCCAGTCACAGAACTGGGAGAGATTTTAAATATTATCAGGTATAATCCCTGTTATGTTATATTATATTACACTGTATTGTATTTATTGTATTATATTATAGCCCAGAGAAGTGAAGAGAATTGTTCAAAGATGTTACAGCTCATTAGTGGCAGAGCCAAAGCTAGAATTCAAATCTATAGATTACTATTACTTCTCCGGTAATCCCATTTTTGGTCTCCTTAGAATTACAGTATGTCAGAGTTGGAAAGGTCTTTAGAAACTATCTACACCACCAGCCTATGCCTTGACAAGACCCTACAACATTGGTGTCAAACTCAAATAGAAATAGGACTGCCAAATCATATGTGTGTCTCTGCCTTCTGCACATCGATTTAGAAATTCACAAATTAGGAGTATCTATGTTCTATTTATTAATTCTGTTAAATATTTCCTGATGACATTTTAGTCTGGTTCGAGCCCTACTTGTTGTTTTGGTTTGTTTTTTTAGGGGGTCTGGGGGGCTTGGGGCCTACGACAATGAGTTTGACTCCTCTTTAATGTACACCTTTGCCCTTCAGAAACTTGAATACACCTATCATACCACGTCCTCTTCTCCCCACTCAGTCAAGGCTTCTTTCTCTTTTCCAATCTAAGCATCCCCAGGTCCTTCAAATCACCACTGTATTGTACTATCTTGAGAACTTTCCCCATCCTAGTCTCTCTCTTCTGAACGTTCATTAGCTTCTAAAGAGTTTTTAGTCTTTAGAAGTGTGTTATTTACCACTAAACATAGTGATGCTGAGGTGATCTGAGCAGCATGCACTGAGACTGAATGTCCAAATCATGGATACCATGTTTTCCTTACTGTAACTTAAGCTTACATTCCCTTTATACATTTCCAACCATATCACATTGTTGGTGCATATGGAACCTACAGTCTGTTAACTTTCACCTCCAATATTTTTTTCAGATGAATGGCCTTCTAGACAGGTTTCTCCTGTCTTGTATTTGCAAAGTTGATTTCTGAACATGTCTAAGATTAAACCCTATTACATATGTTGCTCTTGCATTCAGCTCAAGGTTCTAGCCTACTGAGATATGGCCTCTTTGGATCCTGACTCTGTTAATGCTGTCTCCTCACTTTTTAGCATTTGCAAAGCTTACGTTCTATGCTTTTATCCTAGTTATTAATACCAAGGACAATGCCAAGTACATAACCCTACCCACCTTCCACGGGGAACTCCACAAGAGTTGACATCAAAACATTATAGACTATGCTTTGATTCTGGCCACTCAAAAAGTTCCAATCCACGCAATTGTAGTCAGAGTCAGAAAAAAAAAAACCTGAGTTAAAGTCCTGCCCTATGCACTTACTTGCAGTGTGAGCATGATGAAATCATTCCACCTTTCTGATCCTCAATTATGCCCTGTAAAATGGGGGTGATTATGTCCATCATCTGATTTCACCTCACAGGGCTGTTTTGAGCATCAGACAAGATAATTTATGTAACCTGCTTTCTAAACTTTGATGCACTATATGAAAGCCAGTTATTGCTATTCTTTTTTGTTATCATTTATCTTTTTCTGTTGTGCTTTCCAGTAAATTTGTGTAAACTTTAGTGTTTGTTCGAATAAGTTAGAGGCTTAAGTGTCCATCTGTCAGGCCAGTAGATATAGCATTCCTGGCGAAAGTGCTATCCTATGTTCCAGGGCTGGTCTTTATAAACGCTTGGAGTGGTCTCCTTCTCATTGCCTCATGTTCTTCCTCGGGGTGTGTGTTTCTTCACTGTCTATGTCCTTTGCTCACGATCCTGAGCATCAGATAAACAATGATCGGGTTCCCTGGCATCTCTCCTCTCTCCGATATCCCGTCCACAAGCCAAGCAAAACCTATTGTAGTTATCATATCTTAAATAAGAATGGCACTGTTTTTAATGTCTGTCTTCCCTGGGTTGTTGTGGAGAAAGAAATTTGTAAAACTCTGTAAAAGTGCTAAAAAATGTCATTGTTATTGTGACTCAGAAAATCACTCAGAAGGTCTGCCCTGCCACTGAATGGTCAGAGGTGTGCACTTTGTGTTTAATGGTTATTATATAATTAGTCTAGAAATAATATTCACACAGTGGGAAGAGAACCCCAGGCAGAGTAAGCCAACCATGCATCTCTGCTCCAATCTCACTCACCTATGACCACTAAGGCCTCTAGCAGAGTTGGCCAAGACAAGAAAATGAGAACCAATCTCATCTTAGAATCAGTGACAGACAAAGTAATCAGTGTGACTTCTCCAACAAGGGTATTGATGGCAGTTAAATTGTTAGAATAGAGAAGGTCTAATAAACTCACTTCGATTATGGGAGGCAGGTCTCTTTTTTATTGCTGAAGACATTTTGATTCTTCCATGGATGACTAAAATCAGCTCTGTCTTATGGCATCTCAGATGAATAATTTCCATCTTTGCTCTTCTCTTCTCCCTCCTCCAAACCCAAATTTGAACTCTAGTCATGTAGTTAAAAAGCCTTACTAAATAGAGCTCCTCTCTTGTTCCCTTCTTCTTTGACTGCTTTCTAGCTCAGAGGAATCAGTCTGTCAGTGGAAACTTTCTGTATACCAACCATCCTTCAATTTTCATCAGGGACTTTTGTTAAAAAAAAGATGGCAGCAAAATAAAATTCTTGTTTGGGAAGTGAAGTCTCATAAATGATTCTCTGATTCAAAGAGAGGAAATAGTGTTTGGGCCTTGTCAGGTACCCATTTCTGAGACAAATGTCATGGAGAAAATGGACTCATTATCTATTTATAGCAAAGGAGTTGGACTTACAAACAAGAACATATTTCAGCCCCCTTTCCATTCAGCATTTTTGGGGGGAGTGCAGGTGACTTTAGGGCACTGACTGTGGAATTTTTTTTCCTCTTAGATAAAATGAGAGTTTTACAGTATTGTGAGGTCTAATATAATTTGTCAACTATATTTGATGCTTTCATAAAAGCTATTCACTTTCCATTGCCACTTAGCACCTAAGAGCATCACTTATTTTAATACATGTTTGTTCGTTATCTCTGGGAAGTAGATTGTAATGGATGAGGCAGCCCAGTTCACAGCTAGGCAGGATTCATTGTTAAAAAGTTCTTCCTAAGAGTCAGCCAAATCTGACTCTCTGGAACATTAGCCTGAGTGCTACTCTTCAGAATAACTCAGGACAAGGGACCTTTCTTTTTCACATAACAACTCTTCACTTAGTTTGAGATCACTAGCAAGCTTTTTCTTCTGCAGGTTAAACATCCTCCATTCTCTCAGTTCTTATATAATAGTTGTATTAACAAAAGCAACAATAATTGTAGCTAGCATTTACATAGTGCTTTAAGACTTGCAAAACATTCTACATGTGGAATCCCTTTTCATCCTCATAATAACCCTGTGATGTACGTGCTACTGTCATCCTCATTTAACAGATGGGGAAATTAAGGAAGGCAGAAAGTGACTTGCCCAGGCTCAAGGAGCTAATAAGTGTGTGAGCATTGATTTGAACTGAGACCTTCTTGCTTCTACATGTAGTACTCTATCTACTATATCCCTTAGCTGCCTCTGATCAATCCACCAGCATTTATTAAGTATCTACTATATGTCAGGAATTGTGCTGCTTTCTGGAGACAGAAATTTTTTTAATGAAACAGTCCATGAGAGGAGGCTTAAGGAGCTTACAAGCTATGAAGGGAGACAGGTACATATGTAAGAATATACAGAATAACAATAAATCAGCATAAGGTGATTGAATAGAAGATAGGGAGGGAGGGAGGGCACTAGGAGGAAGAATCAGGAAATGCAAGTTGTACAAGGTAGTGACTGAGTAGCATCTTTAGGAAAGAATGGGATTCTGTGAGTCAGAGGAAAGGAGGAGGAGTGCATGTCAGGCATGGGGAATACCCAGTGCAAAAGCTAGGCTATGGGAGATGCAATACCATATGTGAGAATCGAAGAGAAGGTCAGTTTAATTAGATAATATGTTCTTAACCTGGCGTCCATGAATTTGTTTGTTTTTAATATGGTTTGATAATTATATTCCAATATAACTGGTTTCCTTTGTAATTCTATGTATTTTATTTTGTGCATTGATAGACATTCTGAGAAGGGGTCCATAGGCTTCACCTGACTGCCAAAGAGGCCAGTCACACACACATACACACACATATGCACACACAAGATGGACAACTACTAGGCTAGAACATAGAGTATAGAGAAGGAAATAATGTACAATGAAACTGGCAAGATAGTTTGAGGCCAGATAGTGGAGGTCTTTAAAGGATATGCAGACAGGTTTATATTTGGCCCTAGAGGCAATAGGTAGCCATTGGAGTTTATTGAGAAGAAGATTAATATAGTCAGATCTATGATTAAGGAAAATCACTTTAGCAGCTATACGTGGAATAATCTGGAGAGAGAAGAGACTTGAAGAAGGGAGACCAGTCAGGAAGTCGTTTCTAAGCAAGAGATGATGATGATGATGGTGGTGGTGGTGGGAGTGGGAAGGACATATAATCAAGTGGACGGAGTACCAGAGTCAGGAGAGACTTCAGGTCAAGTCCTGATTCTAATACTCATTAAGAGTATGGCCATGAACAAGTTAGTTAATTTGATTGACCTGTAATTTCTCCATCTATATAATGGGGATAATGATTCCTTTTAGAGAATAAAATTATTTTTGCGTGTGTCCTAGCCAGAATGTTGAGGTAGAAAACATGGTCTCTTTGGAGTCTGAGAACCTGAACTCAAATGGCTCTGGCACTTACTAAGCTGTAATCTTGGGCAGATTACCTACCTGGGCATCATTTTCCTCATCTGTAAAATGAAGGGGTTGGCCTAGCTGATCCCTAAGGTCTAAGAGTGTCTAACTTCAATCTATGATCCCTTAAAAACGTATAGTCTCTTCTTTACAGGTTAATTGTGAATATCAAATGAAAATGTATTCAAATCACTTTGAACTTTAAAGACCTATATGTGTCAATTATTTTGTAATATGGTGTTTAGATTTCTCACCTTCTCAGTCACCTTTATGTGGACACATGCCAGTTGTTCAATATTATTCAAATAAATCAGTCAAAACTGGACACAAGACTCTCACTCTAAGAAAATCAGGCCATAGTGATACTATTATTTAATCTTTATCTGGACACAGCTCTTGGTGTAGCCAAATCCTAATGATGATTCGCAATAAACTTATGGCCAGCTAAAACATGGTGTTTTTCACATGAATATATTGCCAAGTTGTATCTCTTGCATTCTGCATATGTGCCACCAAAGTGATTGTGGTGGAATGCTGCTATGCTATAAGAAATAATGAACAGGTGATTTTTGGAAAAATATGGTAAAACTGAAGAGTGAAATAAGCAGAACCAGGAGAACATTGTACATGGTAGCAGCACTATTATTCAAAGAATAACTCACAATAACTAAACTATTCTGAGTATTATAAATATTCAAATCAACTAAAAAAGACCTATGAAGATGCTATCCACCTCCAAAGAAAGAACTGATATATAGAAGTAGGCATAGTATGTTTTACATACATACATACATACATACATACATACATACATATATACATACATGAATATCTATGTCAAATGACAGTCTTTCCCAGTGAGAGGTAGGGAGGGAGAGAGACAGTTCAGAACTTAATATATAACAAACAATTTTAATCAATTTTTTAAAAAAGATTGTATAATGGGGAAACAACTTTAAAAGACTTAAGAATTCTGATGAACACAATGAACAACCAGTTTCAGAGAACTCATACTGAAATATGTATCCTACCTCCTGATAGAAAGATAATCACAGAACTGATTGTTTTGTCATTATTGTTGGTTTTTTGTTTGTTTTTTGGACATAGCCAATGTGATATTTTTTTTCTCGACCATATTATATATATTTTTACAAGAATTTGTCTTTCTTGCTTTCTCAATTGGTGGGGGAATGGGCAGGGAATGTAGATCTAAAAATAAAATAAAATTTAATTTAAAAAGGGAATGTGTCATAGCAGACTATCTTTTCTACATATAGAGTCTCTAGACCAGTACATCAAGGAACTTCTATAAAGGTAGTAAGCTGTAGGGTATTTCATTTTTTACCTTGCTACACTACTTTGGGACTTCTCTTACTAACTTCTCTGCTATACATCAGAAAGCTCATTGCTGTGATAATCTCCTCATTTTGTCAGATCTCATCATCCTTGGTCCTGTTTTTCACTACTATCCTCTGCCTCTCTGGAAGGTGGTGCCGTGAACTCCAAACCTCCATTTAAACAGAAACATCAATTCATTTATCTCTCATTTCTCACCTGGTTGCACTGTTTTGGGACTTTTCTGACTGACTTCTCCACCATTGCAAGGGCTCTCCTCTCTCCCTGTCAGGTACTTTCTCTTCTCCCCCAACCACTTTTTAGTTTTCTTTTGTGTTTTGTCTTCTCCAGTTAGATTATAAGCTCCTAGTGGGCAAGGACTATCTTTTTGTATTTGTATTTGCACAGTACCTGGCAAACTTTATTCTGATGTCCTTTTAGAATAGATTCAACAAAGTTGAAATTTAAAAAGATTTGGATACTCTAGAACAATGTCCTAAATTCATTGAGATGGATTTTAATAGAGATAAATATAAAGTGCTATGTCTGGATTTTAATATTAACTGCACAAATTAAGAATAATGGAACAATAATAATTCATTGAAAAACATCTAGGGGTTTTAGTTGACTGTAAGCTTAAAATGAGTCAACAATATGACATAGCAACCAAAAAAAGGCCAACATGATCTTCATTTGCATTAATAGACAATAATATCCGTTATTATTAGCAGCAGTTAGAAGGGTGTGATAGTCATGCTATGGTCTGCCATGGTTAGATATCTATAGCAGAGATACTCCCAAGTGAGGCCTTAATCAGATTAAAATGTAACTGGGAAATATTTAGCAAAATTAATAAAATTGCAATTAGATGATATTACATTTTAAAACTAAGCCAATATGTGGCCCACAGAAATCCTTTGACACCACTGATCTAGAGTATTGAGCTCCATTTTGGCTGCGACATTTTAGTAACGACTCTGACAAACTTCAACCCAAGCAAAATAGGGAAACTGGGACTTAGGGAAATATATCATGTAATTCTTGAAATCTAATTCTGTTCAACATTAAGTACCCAAAAAGAGAAGAAAAAAGAACTAAGTTCTTAGATATGTGAGAATGGAATTTCTAGGAGAGTCTAGATATTCAAGAGACATGTTTTTTAGTGGAAGGTAAAAATGAAGATACCCCCTAACAAAGAAGAGATTCCAGAACTGAGGGTGTGTTATAAAAGCAATCTTCGTATTACAACTTCCATAATGTCATTGCTCTAATCCTTTCCTTGCAAAAAGTTTAAAGCTTTTTGGAGAGACATTTGGAAATATAATCCATGGACAGAAGGAATAGTACTTGTAGAGAAAAAAAATCAGTAGTAAATGGATTGTAATGTGCCCCCTGTGAGTGGGATGAGAAGGAAGAATGCTACTAAGTTGCTTTGAAGTAATCAGAGAGCTCTAACCACTGGAGGGAACAGAATGGGCAAAGTTCAAAGAGTTATGGTTAAGCATCTCAGACAGAGCAGAATGTCAGTGTGTTTGAAGTGATCGATTTGAACTCATTGGGCTGGCTGTGAATTTTACATTTAATGGGTCAATCAGACCTGTCTCTTTTTTGAGGAGCATGAGGAATAGAGATGCATTTACAATTACACCAAGTGCTACGTATGAGTTAGATGATGCAATGTTAAACGTATGATAGAGAAAATTAAACTGGGTAACTCCCATGCTGCTTCCTTTTTCTATACCAGTGAACCTGGTGTTGATCCCCAGAAAAATTCTAGAAAGGAATCATAGAGGATTTTCTGAGGACTTAGAAAAGGGAAAGGTGATCACCAGGGAACACAAAAATAAATCACGACAAATTAACTTCATATCATTTTAAAATCACAATTTGATAGTGTTACTAGAACTGAAATTAGTATGGCTACAATCTATGCAGATTTCTATATATGATCATGTGATTAACCATGATGTCTTCTAGGGAGTCATAGTTTCTAGCAGGTGACAGTCTCTTGATACTGTGCAGTCATCAGACCTCATCTGGAGTATTATGCTTGCTTCTGAGCACTACTTTTTAAGACCACTGATAAGACACAGAGTCCAAAGGTAGGCAACCAGGACGGTAAAAAGTCAAGTTCATGTCATGTGAGGGTCTGTTGAAGGAGCTGAGGATGCTTATGCTGGGGAAGAGAACACTTGGGGGAACAGTATTCGAAGGACTGTCATATGGAAAAAGGATGAGATTAGCTATTTGGCCCCAGAGAACCAAAAACAATTGGTAGAAGATGCAAAAAAAAAAAAAGCGAAATTAGACTTAACGTGAGAAAACATTCATAACGCTTAGAGCTGTCCCAAAGTGGAATGGCTGCTTTGAGCGGTGGTAGTTCGCCTTCCTTGGAGATCATCAAGCAAAAGCCAGGTGACTAATTGTTGGGTTTGTTGTAGGTGGGATTCCTTTTGTATATGAGTTGGAGTGGTTGTTCACTTTGGTCTCTTCCAACTCTTAAATTCTGTGATTCAGTGATCATTAAGTTCAAGATGGAGAAATGAAGGATAGTTGGTATTATGAGGAGAATTTGTCATTGGTTAAATGACTATGTCTAAAGAGTAGAGATTAATGAAAGATTATCAATCTAGAGAGAGCTCACTAGTGAGTACTGGAGG
Source organism: Phalanger gymnotis (assembly GCA_028646595.1). NCBI lineage: Eukaryota > Metazoa > Chordata > Mammalia > Diprotodontia > Phalangeridae > Phalanger > Phalanger gymnotis. The sequence goes on along the minus strand of CM053625.1, from coordinate 166,001,011 downwards.
ACTTTTTCCTCGACTCTGTCCTATTCAACAGTATTATTCATGACTTAGACGGCACGAAAGGATTGCTTATCACATTTTTCCCTTGACACAAAACTGGGAAGGGTAGCTATGATGTCACATGGCATAAAATTCACATAATCTTGATGGATTGGGATGAGTCAAAATTAAGGAAACAAAATTTAAAAGGGATTGAATGTAATATCCTGCTCATAATTTCAAAAAATTAACCACATGAGTACGGAGACATCTACCTTGAAAGCAGTTCTGTGAGAAATCTTAAGGGTTTTGATTGACAGCAATATGATTCCATAGCATCCATATGATTCACTAGTGTAATGGGGCTTCCCTAAAAAGTGAATGCAACCTATAGATATATTCACAGAAATCTAATAACTAGAGCAGAAGAGGCAATAGTGTTACTGTTGTGTGTATTGGTAAAATCACATTTGAAGTACTATACTCAAATTTGGGAGGTCACACATTAAAAGAGACATTGATAAGCTGAAAGTGACTTACCTGAATGCTAATAGAGCTTGCAACCATTTCATATCAGAAATAGTTAAAAAGAACTGAGCATGTTTGTTCTAGAGAAATGAAGACTTTTTTCATCATGATAGCTCTCTGCCAATGTTTTTAAGGGTGTCATATGGAAGATCGATTAGGATTCCTCTGTGTTATTTCAGATGGCAATATCAAGACCAAGGCGTGGAAGCTGCAAGGAGAAAAGTTCTCTCCTCAATGTAAAGATGAATATTGTAATCAGTCATTCAATGCCTACTGTGCCTTACTAAGCGCCTTTTATGCACCAAGCATTATGCTATGTCCTGAGGGTAGAAAAATCAAACCATCCCTGCTCTCAAAAAGCTTGTATTCTGTTAGAGAGGACAACATGTACACACACACACATCTGTAACACATATATATCACATCTGTGATACATATATGTCTATCTGTAATGCATATGTGTACATAGAATATAATGCAAATATGAATTAGTTTAGGAAGGGAAATAATAGTAGCTATGGGGGATGACCAGGAAAGTTTATTTTTTCTAGAAGATGGTGTTTAAATAAGAAACATGAAAGAAGGAAATACATAAGGCAGAAGTGAGCAGGTGGTGCATTATAATAATGAGAGGATAGCCAATACAAAGGCTGCATAAATGGGAGATGGAGTCCTATGAAATAGAATATAGACTAGGATGCAAAATTATCTAGCTGCCACCCCCCCCCCCACCTGAAGCAGCCTTGCTGAAACTTGATAACCATCTGGAAGGGAAGCTTTCACAGGGATTCCAACACAGGCTGAGGTAGGACTGGATTACTGCTAAAAATCCCTTTGAATTCTTTAAGGAAGGGCAATGATTGCTTTACTGACAGGGGAAGAAGGCAGCAGTGGAAAGAGGGAAGGAGGAGTGGACCATGGTTTCCCATTTTCAGGGCTTCATTGGCAGTTAATTTCAGGGTGCCTCTTGGTGTGACAGGAGCACACTTTTCATGTTTTTATGGCCTTCATTTCAGCAGGACTTGCATAACGTTCTCAAGATATATTTCCAAATATTGAAATACACCAGTGCCATGGCTAGGAATGATTTCTCTCTCTCCCTCTCTATCTCCACCTTCTTTCCTTTTAAGTATGTAAAGGCAGATTTTTTTTAAATCCACCATGAACACTGATTCATATGTAATGATAGATCAAGCTCAAAATGCTTTGAAAATTTGCTTATTCCATAGAGGCCATTAAAGGCCAGTTGAACTTGAACTGTTGTACATGAAAGTTGGATTGGCACTGAACAAATTTCTAGCTGGATCTCAAAAGTAGGCTTTCAGTAGGTGGCTAGGATCTAAAGGTAGGCTGATTAATGTTCATTTAATAGAAGGAAAATACTTTAAAGTTAGAAATATAGAGAAAAAAGTGGCCTAGACTTGTGGTTTAATTGATATTAGGAACTCCAAGTGAGGAAATTCTCTTTATCAAGACAAATCCACAAATATTTATTGTGCAGTTTATAGTCTTAGAGAATTGCGGGGGGAACGGAGAGTTTATTTTTAATAATATTTTATTTTTCCCCAGTTACATGTAAAAACAATTTTAATATTTATGTTTTCCCAGTTTTCCCCAGTTACATGTAAAAACAATTTTAATATTTATGTTTTTAAAATTTTGAGCTTCAAATTTTCTCTCTCCCTTCCTCACTCCACCCACCACCATGCAAAACATGCTACCATACTAGTCATGCTGTGAAAGAAGACACAGACCTAAAGGAAAAAAAATACAGAAAGTGAAAAACAGTATGCTTAAACCTGTATTCAGACTCTATCAGTTCTTTTTCTGGAGATGGATAGTATTTTTTATCACGAGGCTTTTGGAATTATCTTAGACCATTGTATTGCTGAGAATAGCTAAGTCATTCACAGTTGATCATACAAGATTGCTTTTGCTTTGAGTCATGTTCTTCTGGTCCTGTGCAGGTCCTTCTGCATCCTTCTGGTCCTTCACTCTGCATCTGTTTGTATAAATCTTTCCAGGATTTTCTGAAATCTGCCTGCTCATCAATTTTTATAGCACAATGGTATTCCTTTATATTCATATACCACAATTTGTTCAGCCATTCTCTAATTGATGGGCATTCCCTCAATTTCTGATTCTTTGCCACCACAAAAGAGTTGCTATAAATATTTTTGTATAAATTGGTCCTCCTTCGCCCCTTTTTATCTCTTTGGGGTACAGACCTAGTAGTGGTATTTCCAGATCAAAGGGTATGGACAGTTTGACTGCTCTCCGGGCATAGTTCCAAATTGCTCTCCTGAATGGTTGGATCAGATCCCAGTTCTACCAACAATGTATTAGTGTCCCAGTTTTCCCAATCCTCCCAACATTTGTCATTTTCTTTTTCTATCATGTCATATTAGCCAATCTGATAGGGATGAGGTGGTACCTCAGAATTGTTTTAATTTGCATTTCTCCGATCAATAGTGATTAGAGCATTTTTGTGACTATATATAGCTTTTATTTCTTCATCTGAAAACTGCTTGTTCATATCCTTTGAGCATCTATCAATTGGGGAAGCACTGAGAGTTTAAATAAATTGTCTTGAATCACACAGCCAGCATTTTGCCAGAGGCAGAACTGGAAAACAGATCTTTTCCACTCTGAGGCCACTCTCTACCTACTAAGGCATCATTGCCTCTCAAAGGAAGATTACAAACTAAAAATATTGGCCGTCTTGGAAACACAATGCTAGAAAGGATGAATAAATAAGGATTTCCCTCCTTATGTCTCTGTCTACCTCTCTCTCTCCCCTCCCCCTTCTCCTTTTCCCTCTCTTCTCCTTTTCTCTCTCTTCTCTTTTTTACTCTTTATTCCTAACCATTAAAGGAAACAAACATGATATGAAAAGAAACAATTTAATCATCCTCTCTCCAACTTGCCCTGTTGCAGGGAATGTGAATAAAGGTGGATTGTCACAGCTTGGATTGTTGGATTTTCACTAGATGTGGCAGGCTCACCCTTTTTCTTTTGCAAAGGATAATTTATTTTTGATGGCTAACAACTTACTTATGTTTCCTGTAGAAACCATCCTCCCTCCCAGGTCATGTTCCCTGTGCCCCATTTGGGGCACATTTCATCAATCACTCCCTCCTCCTTTCCTTCTGTGCTCTAAACCAATGCAGCCAGGCCAGGTGGCTGAGCTTCCTGTTTATAGTTAGGTGAGTTATAGGGTCTAGTCATTACCCCCAGGAGGCTGGGTAAATTCCAATGATGCTGGGCAGTTTTTGCAGGGCCTTGGGCCTCTGATTCTTCCTTCATTTTATCTTTAAAAAAATTGCATCTTCTTCATTGCATAGATCTCCAGGCCAATAGACAAATGCCCTTTGAGGTGGTCCAAGCCTTCATGCTTGGAATATACTATGAAGGGTAGTCTATGAACCTTTACATTCCCTAGTCCAGTTGAATAGATCAGAGGCTTAATGAAAGTAAAAATTATCTTTTTTTTAGTCTCCCTTTTTGCTCTTCCCTTTATAATTGCTGCTTTTTCTCTCATCTGTTCCTTTTCTTTCCCCTTTACTTCTTTTTCTTCTTTGTCGTGACTCTTCTTTTCTCTCTTCTTTCCTTTCTTCCTCTTCTTTTTTGTATCCTTTTTTCCTGTCTTCTTTCTTCTCTTCTTTTTTTCCTCTTCATCCAAGTCTTATCTTCTCTCCCTTCTTCCCCTCTTCCCCCTAAATCCCCCCCTACATTTACAGATTCCCCCTTTTCCTTCCTCTCTCTCCTCTTCCTCTCTCCTCCACTCCCTCTCCTTCCTCCCACTCTCCACTTCCCCTTCTCTTTCACTTCTCCTTCCTCTATTCCCCAGTTTCCCCTTCCACTCCCCTCCTTCCCCCTGCCTTTTTTCCCCTCCCCTCTTCTTATCTAGAAGAGGATATTTAAACAGAATCTTGAAAGGAGTAAGGAGGAGAGAGGGAAAGAAAGGGGGAATCTGTAAATTTGGCATTCAGAATAAAGAAATCAAAGGTAGGCAATAGATGGGAGAAGATGAAAATGTTTGATCTTTCTTGTTGTTCCCTGGGTTACAGGAGTTAAAAATCAGCATAATGTGTTAGAAGGAGTACTGTGCCCTGGGTATCTGACCTCGGTTCTAGTTCTGTTCTGCCAAACTCTGTATTTCCACTCCCTGAGGATCTCTTTGCACACCTGTAAAATGAAGGCGTCAAGCTGGCTGATTTCTGTGGTTCCTTCTATGACTTATGTAGGCAGGAGAGCCATCAACTAGCATTGCTGAGCTGAAGTTCCCTGCCAAGATGGAATGAAAACATAAAGGTAATATAGCATCATAAATAGGGAGAATTAAATTAGATTATTAGTCTCTCGTTTCATTTTAATATGAGTTGGTTGGGGTAATGTCGGTAAGAAATTTTTAAAAAAATATGATCCTGACAGTGCCCTTTTTAAATAACAGTCCTGAGGATTTCTAGGGCATCTTTCTTCAAAAGACCCTAAAGTGTTCTGTGTATATTATCTCATTAATTCTCAGAGTATCCCTGGAGGTACTCAGGAAATATTATGTTCCCCATTTTACATGCAGGGTGAGTGAGACTCAGGTTAAATGACTTGCCCAAGGTCATACAGTAAATCTTGGATGCCAGGAACCCAGATTTCTGGATTTCTAGCCACAGACTGGTAGATCATTCTGCTTTATGTGAATCTGACCACAGGTGAGAGATTATTGCCTGGCAAAACAATCCTGAGAAAAATCAGGCTGAGAACTGTGGCTTCCTGATGTCTGACTTAGGATCATAGGCTGTTCAGACTGGAAGGATAACCTTAGAGATCATTCAGACCAACCCTCTGATGTTATAGATGATCAGACAAGAACCCAGAGAGGTGACAGAACAGAATGAGATCCCTGAGGATTGTGCCCCTGTGGCACATGAGAAAGAACACTGGACTTGGGGCTGCAGACCTGGGTCCAAAGCCTAATTGTACCTTACATGACATTGCTGCCTTACATACATCATAGTGTTATGTGTGAATGTTCCATTTACCGATCATGGGCCACTAGTCCTGGTGCCTGTTGACGTGGTGGCAGGTTTGAGAAGGAGTCTGTGTCTGGGACTGGAGTATTCTACAGAAACCCTGCTTGAAGGATTCAGGATCTAAGGAATGCAGGTTGATTCCTGGGTGGCCTCAAAGGGTCTTCCTTGTCTACCTCTCTGCCACATCTTAGGAATGCTCCTGTATGGTATGTCCATCGTTGTATGGCAGGTGGCTCTACTCTTTGAGAGGCTCAGCCTCATCTCTACACAGAACGTTCCCTCAGACCTTTGGACAGGTCCATGAATCAGAACACAACTAACAAGGACCCGCTTAGGTCTGATAGTTGTCCTCACTCCACAAAACTGGGCCATGGAGGCCTCTCAGTATTAACATTAGCTTACTTAACATGATCCTTAACTCAGTAGCGAGCTTTCATGCATTGAAACTTGAGGTTCAGTTCAATTTAATTCGATATTATTTAATTCACATTATTAAGTGTCTCCTGTTAACCAGATGTTGCACTTAGTGCTAGAGACACAAAGACAAAACAGAAACATTCTGCACCCTCAAAGAACTTAAATTCTACTGAGAATATAACATCTACAGAGCTAAATAAATACAAAGTATATAACTATTAATCTGGCGAGGTGGTGGGGAGTGTAGGAGGGACAGGAAAGTCCTCTTGTGCAAAATGACATTTGTGCTGAGCCTCTAATAGAAGTAAGGAAGTTCGAGAAAAGGAGTACCTTTTATCGTGGACACTTGTATCTTTCTTTCAAATAGATAGTGTAAGAATACTAAACACAGCTACCATTTTGATGGCCCCTGAAAGTCTATTCACCCAAGAAGGGAATGGCCTTTTGTTAGATGAAGTCCCTTCTCTGAGCTGCCTAGCCTTTGTGCCATTTAGGGGCCATTAATTATTTAATGCCTGTAAGGCCCTTTGAGATTCCAAGATGAAAGCCTGGTGACAGTTCAAAGTCTGTCTGTGATTACTATTCTGGGCAGCATATTTTTGGGAGGAGAAAATAGACTTGAGATCATAGTGGAGTAAATTTTATGTATAGTACAAGCAAACTACAGAAATGGGCCTGTGACAGGAGCCCATTGGACCCTGTTAATGATGGTGAACAGGACCCAGAGGGGTTGGGATCTAAAAACTGGACAGAAGCCTCATCCTTCTCTCTTGTACAGCAAGGCTTACTACTGTAAGATTTCACCGAAGCCTCACTATTTTAGCACATGTAACGCATCATTCTATTCCATTTTTGAAACCTTTTCTTGCCAAATACATCTGTCCATGCTTTGGGGAGCATGTAACAGGATCTCACAGACATTATTAAAACAAAAGATGCTGTCCTGTTAAGAGGTCATAATCTAGTCAGGGGACATTTGCTTGGCCAGGTCTAAATGGAACAAAGGGAAGTGATTCTGGCCAGGGTAGGCAGTCATTAGGAAAGTTAGGTATCAAACCTCACCTTTCCCCTCCATCCTCTGGGTTTGATTGGTTTAGCTGTAATTCCTCTCTAACCTCTCTTCTCTTTCTTTGGTTCTGACTATGTATTATTCGTGATAGAATGGAAACAGCCCTGGATGTTGAGCCAGGGGTTGAGTTCCAACACCTTTGGGCTGGTCATATCACTTTTCTGGGGCTTAGTTCATTTTTGCAACTATAAAATGGTGATGACAATGCTGGCTCTGTCTCCTTCATAAGATTATAGAGGAAATCAAAGGAAATAATGAATACAAAGTACGGTGCAAGCATAAATCTCTATTCTAGCATTAGATATTATTATCCTGTATTCTAGCTTTAGAAAGAAATGGGCTAACTCTGTTGGAGGCAGGAAAGAATAGACAGCAGCCAAGATCTATTTCTTCATTTATCCCAACTCCCTGGATGAATTCTACCCCAGATGTCTGCAATGGCAGTGTTTCCTCTCACTTTTTTCCTGTAAAATTGGAGACATATACTTCTACTACATGGGGAATGGCATGGGGAAGACTGATCATAAGGGAACAGACTATGGTGTTCTGATCATATACAACTTACAACAGATTTCAGCTGGGACATTTAATGACATATCTACTCATTGTTGAATTAAAAGATAGCTGAGAATAAATGGTAAGAGAATCAGGAGGGTCAAAATGCTTACTTCACAGTTTTGTCATTCTGACAACCTGGCTATTCTGATATCATACAATTCTTAAGGAATAAACTCCATTCTCTACTGAAGCCCGGTCAGGGTGAAGGTGAGACCAGATATGGAACAGCTTCCAAAGTTGGGTTTAGCAGTCACTTTCCCTGGAGAAGCAGATATCTGATGCTAAGGTCATGCCATGACTATTCTGCTCTTCAAAATGCCAAAGAAATAGAACATGGATTAGACCTAGAGGGGGAAGAGAGCCATTCTATAAGATTAAAGAAGGATTTATTGGGGGGAATTTTTTTAAGTATGTGGGCCTTGAGGAGGGGCGAGAATTGAGTTCAACTGAAGAACTTTGGATGTTATCAACGTAGTTCTTCCTCTTTGTGTCTCTAGCAGAATATGTTCATCCTTTTGAGTATTTAAGTATCTCTTCACTGACAGGTATACCTGCCTCCAGGTATAAGATGCTAGAAAAGGGCAGACGGTGGGATCAGAGCATGATAATATTTAAGACAAAGCAGCATCCCCTTCTCTGCAGTGAGAGTTTCTATTCCTAATCATTTCACTGATTGCTAAAGACTTGGGGGAAGGGGAGAGACAGCCTGAGTAAAGAACTAGGTAGTGGAAGTAGAGGAGCTTCTAAGTGATACTGGAGGAAAGGTTCTGAATTTGGAATAGGAGGACATCGGTTCAAAATGTGTCCCTGGCACTTAGTATCTGTATGGCCATAGGCAAGTCTTTTAACTATTCAGAGCCTCAATTCTAAAAAGAGGGCCTTAAACTGTATAACTTTCAAAGTCCCTTTCAGCTCTAAATCTTTATTTATTCCATTTTATTTAGTATTTTACTTTTCTCCAGTTACATGTAAAAATAATTTTTAACACTTGTTTTTAAAAATTTGAGTTCCTACACTACATTTCACTTTGCATCAGCTCATGTAAGTCTTTGCAGGTTTTTCTGAGAGCATCCTGCACATCATTTCTTACAGTATAATAGTATTCCATCATAATCACATATCACAATTTGTTTAGCTGTTCCCAATGGATGGGCATCCCCTCAACTTCTAAGTCTTTGCACCTAGAAAAGGGCTGCCATAAATACTTTCGTACATGTAGATCCTTTTCCTTTTTTGTTTTTTGTATCTTTTGGGATACAGACCTAGTAGTGGTATTGGTAGGTCAAAGGATATGCATGATTTTATAGCCTTGTAGACATAATTCCAAAATGTTCTATAGTCAGCTCTAAGTCTTTAATAATCTATATGGAGAGAAGTGGTTAAGGTGGGGATACAGGAGGTTTCATAAATATTGTTTTCCCTCTCTTTCTACCATAGGGGAATAGAGTTGGTGATAAGATCAGAGGGGTCATAGATTTATAGCTAGAAGGAACCTTAGCAATAGTCTAGTGTAACCCCTTACTTTAAAAAAATGAACTAATTTTACAAAATGAGGACAGAAAGGTTAAGCGGAACAAAGCCAAGATTCAAATTCAGGTCCTCTAATTTCCAAAGCTAACGCTCTTTAATCTAAGGTAACAGACTCCTTTCAAAAAAAATATCTTCCTTACGTTGCCTAGAATTATTTTTAACATCCATAATTAGTGTTGATTTTGATTCACAAATCATTTCTGGAGGGGTGCTCAATTATAAATTGATGGCCTATTTACAGACAGGCTGCCTATTTGCAGATAGGCATGAGAGCCCTTCTAAGAATCACAATTTGTAATTGATGTGTCCCACTCAATTTTATATCACTGTGATAACAGAATTGGTTGTGACTAAAAAAAATCTTTGCAGGATATTCAAACTTTTCTCAAATGTGTTATGTCAAATGTATTTTCTTTATTGGGAAATTGGAAGAAATAAACAGTCAATGACATATTTGCTTTATAACAGGATATGAATTTTGAACTGTTTAAAGTGTATTATCAGGACTAAATCTCACTTTTAAAGTTGTAAAGCTGTAAATAAGCAGAGCAAATGATAAAATACATTATTCATTTCTAACCCTTAATTTTACTACCCCCAAGAAATGCCTATAGGAGACCTAAATCAAAGCACTTATTACCTCTCCCTCCCCCAAAAGACATAGTAATAATCAATATTTCATAGTTAGAAAAGGTAGCTCACATCTTGTGCTGGTGCATTCCATTCATCTTGGTGATAGTACTGTCTGTCTTCCAATGGAGTTAACTATAGATGAAAATTCTAAACAAGTAGGAAAAAGAAAGGTAATGTTCTATTTCATCGTGCATAAGGCCTTTACCATGTGGCTGCATTATTTTGTTTGAAAAGTTGTTGACAAAGTCTCATTGCTCTGAAGGGCACACCTGCTAACTCTCCCTTTCAGCTTGCTGGGAATGACATCTATATTTTTCAGCCCTAAATCAACTGTCTCTAACATCCCCAACTTAACCCAAAACTCAGCAGGCATGTCAATTTGGTGAGAACATTTCCATATATATGTGAAAGCCCCTTTGACTGAGCAGGTGTGTGATTGCTGGCCAATAAATATTCACAACCTTTTCCCATACACTGCCAATTGCAAAGGGCCACGCCTTCCTGTCTCTTTGTTTTTCCATCAGCCGCTCACCCAGGAGCTTGACAACCAGAAGACTATTTATTTGGTCCCATTAAGTTTTGCTGTGCGTGACACAAAATCATTGTAAAATAATGCATTATTAAGTGTGTTTTCAAATAAGGAGAAGAACTGGCAGCCTGTCACTGATTGTTTTATTGTGGGAAAGAAGATAAATAAGTAAAATGTGATAGAGAGGCAGGAACAGATCCAAGAGGTAACTGGAATGGCCCTATTTCCTCCATGTTATTGATGTTGGTTGGTAAAAACATGCTCACTGATAAAACATGGCCATCCTTGTAAATAACGATCACCTACACTCAATTCTCAGTTATTTACAATAATGGAGGAAAGCAAAAGCCATGTAAACTCCAAATACCAGAAAATAACAAATATATACACTGTTATTGTATAATGTGTGCACATGCACATACGTATATATGTATGTATGTATGTATATATCTATTTCTAGGCCCATTCTGCTTCCAACACATACATATACACATACACATACACACACTCTCTTATGTATACACACATATACCTGTATATATGTGAGTGTCTGTATATGTGTGTATGTATCAGGAAGATGGGCCTGATAAAGGACAGTATGCCTATTATCAGAAGTCCTACTTAGTTAAATTTTAAAGGCCCCACAGTCAGCATAGCAACCATCATAGACTGTCTTCTAATTCATAGAGGGAAGAGGACTGGGCCTACAGAAAGAGGAGCCACTGTGTCAAAAGCATGAATCTCTGAAATAGGGAAATATTTGGGAAGCAGACATGCAGAAATATGTTAAAAGAATACATCGGCTATTCAGTAATTATAATAATAATAGCTAACATTTACATAGTACTTACTATGTGCTAGACATTATGAAAAAAATATATACACATATATGTGTGTATAGGCATATATACACATACACCCTCATATATATGTATATATTTATATATATATATGCACATATAGGTATGTATTGTGTGTATATATGTATATGTATACATATAAATACATGCATATATAAAATCTTATTTGATCCTCACAAACCCTGGGAGGTAGGTTCTATTATCCCCATTTTGCAGTTAAGGAAACTGAACCAAACAGAGGTAAAGTGACTTGCCCAAGGTCACACAGTAAGTGTCTGAGGCTGAATTTGAACTTAAGTCTTCCTGATTCCAAGCCTGGCTCTCTATCCACCAGGCAGCCTAGTTGCACTTTGGTGATGGAGAAGAAGAGGTAAATTGCCATGGGTAATTTACAAATTGGATCATGGAAAATTACCTAATTTTAGTAATAATTGTTCATATGTGTGTAGAAACTTAAAGGGATTTCCTTACCCCTCAGTGGACAGAGCACTGAGAATGTGTTCAAGAAGACTTGAGTTTACATCTTTTTTGAGACATTTATTAGCTATGTAAACCAGGACAAATCATTTATCCCTTTTATTCCTTGGTTTCCTCACCTGTAAAATGAAGGGGTTGGATCCAGTGACCTTTGAGATCCTTTTCAGCTCTCAGCCTATGATCCTATGAAACAGACAGTGACAATATCATCAAGAAGGCAGCTGGGCCCTGGAAAAAGAACTAGTTTTGGAGTCAGAGGCCCTGGACTTAAATGCCGCCATGACCGATGATTGCTCCCTAGGTAACCTGGGGCACGTCACTGAACCTCCCTGGCCCTCGAACAGAGGTTCTGGACCTGGAGTCCATGGTCTCTTGGCATTCCATGAACTTAAGGGAAGCATTACATTTTTATTTTCTCTAGCTTTTGGCTTCCTTTGTTAATCTTACATATTTTTTTTTCGTCTAAAATAATAAGTTTCAGCCAGACTGCCAAAGGGGACCATGACACAGGATAACAGTTAACTCTAGCATGGTGGATAGAGCTCTGGAATTGGAATCAGTGTCATCTGGGTTTGAATCCCACCTTAGATACTCCCTATCTACGTGACCCTTGGTAAGTCACGTAATTTCTCTGAGCCTCAGTTTCCTCTTCTATAAAAGGATAATAACAATGGCATCTCCCTCTTAGGATTGTCACGTCACATAAGATAGTATATGTAAAAATCTTTTAAAACTTTAGGGTATCATGTAAATGTGAGTTATATTATAATTCTCAATTTTTAAAAAAAGATAACCATGTAAATAAAGCTTATTGTTTATTAGTTAGAATATGTTAGTAAATGGCTTTATTCTGTTCATTGATATCAGCCAAGGCACAGAGAAGCACCAGTTGGGGCACAGAGATATTTCTAAGGGACAAACGGGATCTTGAATATGAGCCACCTCCCATAGTTACTTATGGCATACAGAAGACTCATGGTCATGCTGAGTTCACATCGGGTCAGCCACTGACAAGTTGTGTTTCAAGGGAGGAAAATAGACTTTCTAATCTACTAGTCTGTCATTGGCCTCTGGACAACTCCCCCAGGGCTCTGAATCAGGGCAGAACGACTGTTGTTTTATGGATCTTGCACAAAAAACTGAAATAACGTTTCTCAGTTACATTTTAATCTAGTTCCAGCCACACTTTGGAGTTCTGGGGGCCTGGAGTTTGACACCTCTGTTCTAAGCTATGATCCAGAAGTAAATCATTATGATTTTACTTGGCCTTTTAAGATACACATCACTTTTCTATAAGGGAAGGATAAGGTTTTCTCTTTTGTTTCCAAAGTACTTAATGATGACAATGACTGCTGTTTAATTGGTCTTTTTAACTTGAGCATCCTTTGCCTTCACCCCTCACATCTGATCACTTTCTAAGTCTTATCAGTGCTATCTCCCTAATACCTCTCATATCTATTCTCTTTTCTTTGTTTATTTCACCACGCTGGTAGTCTCCACATCTCAGCTACCCTATTACAATGACCTAATTGTTCTCTCCAGTTCCATCCTCATCCTTCTCTAATCTATCTCCACGTAGCTCTCAGCTGCAATCTTCTTAAGGTACAGAACTAACCATATTACTCCTTTATTTAAAAAAAAAAAGCCTTCCATGGCTCATTACCTACCTAAGGATAAAATACTAACTCCTCAGCCTGGCATTGAAGGCCTTCCATAGTCTGACCCCTTAACTCTCTCTCCAGTCTTATTTCATTCTATTTCCTTTCACGAACTCTTCATCTCAGCCAAATTGGACTAATGGCCATTCACCGAATTCAGTGCATCTCCTGCCTTGTGTGGTATCTACATAGGCTATTGTCACGTACCCCGTAGAGTGCTTGATAAATAGTAGATGCTTAATAAGTGTTTGCTGAATGCAAGTGAAGCAGCACATTGGGCCAATGACCTTGGGAAATTATTCGCAATGACTCCCAAGTCCCTTTTTGTGGACTGATTATCTGCCATTCAGGGTCTTTTATGTAGTGTATTAATTATTTAGATTGCTTTAATCTCTGAAGCCCTTCTCTTGTACTTGTCCATTTAAAAACTAAACTTCTGCTTCGCTATCCACTTATAGACATAGAAGACAAGGCCTTCTGGCCTGGTAAATTTGGAAGCAAAAAACTTGGGTTCAATTTCTGGCTGCTTTGTACCTATGACCTTGGGTAAATCACTTCTCAGGGTCCCAGTATCCTCATCTCTAAAACAGTGCTGATAACACATTCCATACCTACTTCATTGGGTTGTTGTAAAGATCAGTTATTTATTTAAAATATTTAATATTATGTATTTAAATATTTAATATTTAACATTATGTATTTAAAGCACGTTGTACACATTAAAACACTAAAAAAAAAGTGTCACTTGTTATTACTCCCTTAGAGTCTTCCAGCTTAAATGCCACCTTCTCAATGATGCTGTCACTGATCTAAGCAGAGAGGAATTATTTCTCCTTTTTCTAATCCCATAGCACTTTGTAACCTGCATATATATGTATAGATATGTGGGATACAAAGTGCTACTTATATCGGTTATAAAATGCTTTATATATGGTTATAGCATGCCATCTATATACAGATGTTTGTATGTATCTATGTACATACATATTTATATGCACATGTATGTGCATTACATGTATATGTGTGTACATGCATCGATCTTTATTGTTTAATCATGCCAGTTACCACTTACATAGTACCATAAGGATGCAGTGATCTCTAAAGTCCCTTCCAGCTTGGTGCTTCTGTGAGGATATCCATCACCCTCTTCTCTCAGATGACTCTAGTCATCCAGCTTGAACACATCCTCACTTCTTTGGCAGGAGGTGGGGGGAGGAGGAAGTACCATAAAAGGCTGAGACTTGGCCTCTGATCGGTTGAATTGCAGTCTTTTCTGGTCAAATGGTGGTGGTAGGCTGATCCCAAACTGTCAGAAATGCATAAGCAGCAGCTCAGCTCTTGAGATGGTGAGGCCCTGTTAAAGAAGACAAGAGATAACAAGATATAGCGTGAAGAGTGCTGGGCTCAAGAAGACCAAATTTGGGGCCAGCTAGGTGGCGCAGTGAGTAGAGCACCTGCCTTGGAGTCAGGAGGACCTGAGTTCAAATCTGGCCTTGCACACTTGACACACTTACCAGCTGTGTGACCTTGGGCAAGTCACTTCACCCCCTGCCTTCCCCCCTCCAAAAGAAAAACAAGATTGAATTTGAATCTCAGCTCCATTGGCACTGACCAGCGGCGTTGAGTCAGTCAAGCAAGTCGTTTGGGTTTCTATGAGCCTCCATTTCCTCATCTACAGAATGGGAATGATAATAGTCATTCTACCTAAGTCATACGTCTTTGGTGGAGGCGAGGACTAAACTGCTTTTTTAAATGCAATGTTAGTAATAGCAGTAGCAGCAGCAACTGCAGGGAAGTCCCGAGCATTTGGCAAGTGTGGACCAGAGTTGGTCCCCTGGGGGAACGAAGCATTACAGCTTTAAGTGACGCTAAGTGGTGACTGTAAGGGGATCGAGGGCCGCGAGGGTGAGCCACTAGGAAATGTAGCTCAGCCTCTTGGGGGGGAAATATTCTAACCACAAGAAGAATTATTCAAATCAAATTATCTAAGAAAATATGTCATTTTAAAAATACTTCTGGAGGCGCTTGGCATGCACTGGGCCAAGTAGGGGTCAAGAAGCCAGATGTCTCGATCTGGTTGGCTACTCATCCAAGAAGCTTTATTGCACACTCTCGGCACTTGCTCCTTTAAAAACAGAATCCTTTTCCACCACAAACCATCAGCCAATGGTCACTGAGCTGGGACTTTGCGGCCGAGCACTGCCTAACTGCAGGGAATGAGTTCATTTGATTTGTAGACGTATTGTAATTACTTTTCTTGACATGAAATGCAATCGAGGTACGATAAAGGAAGAAGGCATCTTTGCTTTGACACCTCTCTCCCTCTCTCTCAAATGCAAATCTGAAACATTCATCCTTTGCGGCTCCCTGGCCTTCTGGCTACGTGGAAAGCTGTCACCAAGCACCGATTTTTTTCTTCTGAAAATAACATAATTGTAAAGAATTCATAACTTCTGAGTGCAATTTCAGCCTTTGCATTGATAAGGCAATAACCGAAGCAAACACGATTAGATCAAGTTACAGGGCTGAACACAAAGTACAGGCAGAGGCATTATTAGGAAAAGATGGATTGAAACAGCATTTAAGAACCATAACATCTCTGTAGACAGAATGGATTTTCAGGAGACCATTAGGCTCAGTGATTAAGGGGAAAGGAACAAGCATTTGTTAAGTGCCTACTGTGTGCCAGGCATTGGGCTAAGTGCTTTAAAAATGTTTCCAATTTCAGCCTCACAACAACTCTGGGAGGTAGGGGATGTTACCATCCCCATTTTACAGCTATGGAAACTGAGGCAGACAGAGGCAGAATGACTTGCCCGAGGTTACACAGTAAGTGTCTGAGATTGGATTTGAACTCAGACTTACCAAGTTTGGACCCAGAATTCTATCCACTAGGCCACCTAGCTACATGTAGATTAATAAGCCTCAGTTCAGTTTTCTTCATCAGACTCTTACATGCGAAGCTCCCCTTGCCAGTTAGACTTTTTAGACCTTGGTTCCTCAAAACGGCATGTTACATGATGGCCCTGGAAGACAGTACAGCATAGTAGAATGAGTCAGCAGAAATCTGGGGCCGAATCCTGCTTCTGACACTTATTAGCAGTTTGAACTTGAGGAAGTGACTTAACCTCTCCTGACCTCAGTTTCTTTATCTGGGAAATGGGCGTAAGGATAACTCTTAGACTTACTACACAGGGATGTTGTTCAGAACCATTAGGTTCATGACATTTATCGTTATCAAATTGTCTTCATGAAGGGTGTAAAAGAAGTGATGTGGGACATCTCAGGCATCTGAGATTTGAGCTTTGGTAAATAGAGAGAAGGGAGAGGAAGAGAAGAGAGGTCTGAGAGGTTTATTTCCTTAGATCACCTCACAGGCATCCAAAATTCAACATGCTCAAAACAGAACTCAATATCCTTTCCTCCAAACCTACCTCTCTTCTCTGCAAGACCCCAGATGTGCAAGCTCAGATTCATCTTCAGTTCTTTTTTTTTATGTCACTCCATCTCTCCAATCTATGGCCAAATCTTGTGAAATCTACCTTCACCACATTTCTGGCACCCATCCCCTTCTCTTTACTCACTTGCCCCGCCTCTAGTTCAGGCCCTTGTCACTCTTCACCAGGACGCTGCAGTAGCCTCAACTGGCCTTGCCTCCGGATGTTTTCTGTCTCTCTCTCTCATCTTTCCACATAACCGACAAAGTGATTTTTCCCTCCCTGGCCACCATTCCCTACATGTATTGTCTTCCTTTACTAAAATGTAACCTTCTTAGAGTGGCTAGGTGGCGTGAGTAGAGCACTGGCCCTGGAGTCAGGAGGACCTGAGTTCAAATCTGTCCTTAGACACTTGACACATTTACTAGCTGTGTGACCTTGGGCAAGTCATTTAACCTCAATTGCCTTGCCTTTCCCCTTGCAAAAAAAAATGAAAAAAAAGTAACCTTGAAGAAAAGGTGCTGCTTAATAAATGATTATCCATCCATCCATCTATCCATTCATTCATTCATTCATGATATTCCATTTCCAGCCTCTTTGCCTTTGTAGTGGTTTACAAGTCCCATACCAGGCATGCAATCCTTCCTCACTTCTGCCTCATAGACTCTCTGGTTTCCTTCAAAGCTAAGCTTAAGCATTACCTTTTATACAAAACCCTTCTAGATTACCTTCCCCCACCACCAGCTACTAATGCCTTCCGCCCTTCCTAAAAATATGACCTTGTTTTATGAATATATTTTATGAATATACGTACTTATATATGTGATCTCCAATAGAATGTTATTTCCTTGAGGTCATGGGATGTTTTGTTTCTGTCTTTTTGTCTTCGGTATATAGCACAGTGTTCGGTACCCACCAAATGCTTTTTGATTGATTGAGAACCACTGAGGAAGAGAGTAAATGGTGAGAGGAATTGTTATTGTAGATGTGCTTCTGGCATATATGATGGAGCTTGTTATTAAAACAGAAATAAGTCTTAAAAAACTATGGGGAACAATAGAATAGAAGGATTAGAGAATCAGAAATGAGCAAATGCTGTCCTACTTTGTTTTTTTAAATGAAAAAAGACAGATTTTTTTTTCAAAATATGGACTGTTTGGCTTGACTTTGATTCCTAGCAAAAGTCTAGAAAATATTAAAGAGAAGGTTTGAGTGAAATTAGAAAGAGAAACAACTATTCACTACAAGCCACACTCATGTCCTCTTAGGACAGGGCAACTAGGCTGGTAGAATGCTATAGAACCAATCCACTTGAATTTCTTCTTTGTTTTTTTTTCTTTTTTAAAAATATTATTTATTTTTAACATTATTTTCTTTTAAAAATGAGTTCCAAACTTTTTCCTTCCACCACTCTCTCTCCCGTATTGGGAAGGCAAGCAAAATGATATCAATTACATATGTGAACTCATGGAAAACGTTTCCATATTAGCCATAATCACACAAAAAAGGAAAACAACCAATTAGGTAAGAAAATTATACTTCAATTTGCACTCAGAGTTCATCAGTTCTCTATCTGAAGGTGGATAGCATTTTTTTCATCTTGAGTCCTTTGGAACTGTCTTGGATCATTGTATTGATCAGAGTAGCCTAGTCTTTCACAGTTGATCATCATTAAACATTGCTGTTACTGGGCACGACAATCTCCCAGTTCTTCTCATTTGATTATCTTCCCATATAAGAATGTAAACAATCTAACTATATTGACTCTCTTATGATTACTCATTCGTGCTTACCTTTTTTATGCTTCTCTTGATTCTTTTATGTTTGAATGTCAGATATTCTATTCAACCCTTGTCTTTGGACTAGGAATGTTAGAAAGTTCTCTCTTTCATTAAATGCCCATTTTCCCTCTTGAAAGATTATACTCAGTTCATATAGGTCTTGCCATGGATTTTTTTCCCCTGAAACCACCCCTCCCCCTCATTTCTTTTTATTTATTTATTTTTAGTTTTCAACATTCCTTTTTATAACCACTCATTTCTTATAGTACAATAGTACAACTTCACAATCATATGCTATAACTTGTTTAGCCATTCCTCAGTTAATAAGCATCCCCTCAGTTTCCAATTCTTTACCACCACAAAAAGAGCTGCTATAATTTTTGTACATATATATCTTTTTCCTTTTTGTTTGATCTCTTTGGGGTATGGACTTGTTAGTGGTATTGCTGGGTCAAAGATACAGCTTTATAGACTTTTGGGCATAGTTCCAAACTGTTCTCCAAAATGATTGGATTAATCCGCAACTCCACCAACAGTTTATTAGTTTACTTATTTTCCCTCATCTCCTCCAGCATTTGTCTGAGGATTTCTGATAAGTGTGAGTTGGTACCTCAGAATTGTTTTAATTTGCATTTCTCTAGTTGTTAGTGATTTAGAACATTTTTTTTTTCATGTGACTATGGATAACTTTGATTTCTTCTTCTGAAAACTGCCTGTTCATATCCTTTGAACCATTTAGCAAGTGGCGAATGGCTCCTATTTTTCTAAATTTGACTCAGCTATCTATATATTTGAGAAGTGAGACCTTCATCAGATAAATTTTCCCTTAATTTTTTTATATTACTTCATTGTGTCTGGTACCTTTTAGCAAGATGTAGTTTCCCTGATTATCTCTTTTAATTAGGTCTGTTCATGCTTTTGCTTTGTCTGAGATCATGCCTTTTTAAACTTCAGCCAAAACATATTAGATTCCATTCCAACCCTTTATTTTAACTCTGTGTCTTTCTGTTTCAAGTGTGTGTCTTGTAAACAACATATTTTTGGATTCTAATTTTGAATCCATTCTCCTGTCCACTTCCATTTCATGGGTGCACTCAGCCTATTCACATTCACAGTTAGGATGATTAACTGTGTTATTTCCTTCCATCCTGTTTTCTTATGTTTATCCTTCTCTCTCTCTCTCTTGCTTCTGATCACTGCCTCTTGTAATCTACCTTCTCTTTTATCATTCCCCCACCCCCATATCCTTATTTCCTTCCACTCCTATTTCCCTATTGGGTAAGATAGAGTTCTATATAATATACATGTATATACATATATATATATATATGTACATATATATATATACATGATATGTATATATACACGATATATCTATATATGTCTGTATGTATGTGTATGCATATTCTTCCCTCTTTGAAACAATTCTGATGTGAGTGAAGTTCAAGTATTGCCTACCACCTCCCCTCCCATTTTCTTCTCTACTATAAAAGCTCATCCTTGCACACCTTTTTTACATGAGAATAATTTCCTAATTTTGCCTCTCCCCAGTGTATCCCTCTTTCTCACCTCATTGTTTTTTTTTTTTAGATCATCCCAACATAATTGACTCATACCTGTGCCCTCTGTCTATGTAGATTCTTTTCTAACTGCTCTAGTAGTGATAAAGTTTTTAGGAGTTATATGTACTATCTTCCCATTTAAGAATGTAAACAATCTAACTATATTGACTCCCTTATGTTTGCTCATTCTCGTGTTTACCTTTTTTATGCTTCTCTTGAGTCTTTTATGTTTGAATGTCATCTATTCAGCCCTGGTCTTTGGACTAGGAATGCTTGAAAGTTCTCTATTTCATTAAATGCCCATTTTCCCTCCTGAAAGATTATACTCAATTTTACTGGGTAAGTTATTCTTGGTTGTAATCCTAGCTTGTTTGCTTCGTGGAATGTCACATTCCAAGCCCTCTGCAACTTTAATGTAGTAGTTGGTAATTGTTGTGTGATCTTGACTGTGGCTCTACAATTTTTAAATTGTTTCTTTCTGTCTACTTACAGTATTTTTTCCTTTACCTGAGAGCTCTGGGATTTGGCTATGATATTCCTGGAAATTTTCATTTTGGGATCTCTTTCAGGAGATGATTGGTGAATTCTTTCAATTTCTATTTTACCCTCTGGTTCTAGGCTATCAGGGAAGTTTTTGTTGATAATTTCTTGAAAGATGATATCTAGGCTTTTATTTTGTTCATGGCTTTCAGATTGTCTAGTAATTTTAAAATTATTTCTCCTCAATCTATTTTTGAGGTCAATTATTTTTCTGATGAGATATTTCACATTTTCTTCTATTTTTTTATTCTTTTGATTTTGTTTTATTGTTTCTTGATATCTCCATACTCATTAGCTTCCACTTTCCCAGTTCTAATTTTCAAGGAATTATTTTCTTCAGTGAACTGTTGTACCTCTTTTTTCATTCAACCAATTCTGCTTTTTAAAAAAGTCTTCTCTTCGGTGAATTTTTGTTCCCCTTTTACCATTAGGTCAGTATTTTCTTTAGTATTTTTTTTTGCCTCATTTACCAAACTGTTCTCTTTTCATAATTCTCTTGAATCGCTCTCATTTCTTTTCCTAATTTTTCCTTTACCACTCTAATCTCTGTCTTTAACTCTTCCAGGAATTCTTCTTGGGCTTGGGTCCAATTAGCATTTTTCTTTGAGGCTTTTCTTGCAGCTATTTTCACATTGTTGTTTTCTTCTGAGTTCATTTCTTAGTCTTCTCTGACACTGTAGTAGCTCTTTATGGTCAATTTCTCTTTTGGTTGTTTGCTTATTTTTCTCCAGTCTATTTATTGACTTTGAACATTATGTTAAAGTTGCATTCTGCTTACCTGGTGTTTCAAAAATTTGGCTAGCAGCTGTTGTGGGGACGAAAGACCAACACAAGCCCAACAAAAAGAATGCTGCCAAAGCCCAGGTTCTTTTGATCTGCTTTACTAAGGAAAGCAACATTAAGGGGTTGACAATCTCACTTTAATCTATCATACAAATACTATTCACTTAATTCAGGGGAAAAGCCCAGCACCCTGAACTTCAGAACAAATACAAAGAAATTACAAACATCGACAGAGAGACCAAATACAATTCACAGTTACCAACATCTAAGTTCAGCCTGGGAGTTCATAACAAGGGCTGGCCCAGAGTCACACGCACCACCATGGCTGTGGGTAAGAGCTCTGAGAAAGAGAAAACTGACCACTGCTTTTATATCTTTTTCAGGGTCAAGGGTGAGTCACGTATGCGACTCACCCACGTGACCTAAAATCGTCACAAAAAGGTGACTTAAACCCACAAGGTCTAAAAGCCTCTGATGTCCCAAACATGCCACTCAAACCTATGTAAACTAGGCCCTCCCTGAGGCAAGGAGGTCACCAAGGACTCCCAATCTAATCAAGGAAACGAAGGCTCAGCTCTTCAAGGGCACTTGGTTGAACTGAGTGCTAAGAGACCATTTTGATTGCCAACACACCTGGAGATAGGGAGGTAATTTCCCAAGTTTCAGGCTTTTTGATTCTTCTCTTTTGAGCTAGTTCAGGGTTCTCAATACTTCCAAGTTGTTGTGATCCAGGGAGAGGTGTGGTCACTGCTCTCCTGGTCTGTGCTCTAATCTTTACCCAGGAAAGACCCCTGCTCCCCTATAGCTACAAGTACTAGTGTTCTTCTTGTCTAGGCCCCCTCCTTCAGCCTCTCTGCCTTAGAGCTACAACCAGGGCCCCTGCTCCCTTTTGAATGAACACAGATACCACTACTCCTCTGCCCTGGAATTGCGACCTAGAACTAGGTATAAGCAATAGGGTTGCCAATCAGTGCCAGTTGCACCCAGTGTCACTTAAAGGTCTTCTTTAATTTTGTTTTGAGAAATTATCCAATTACCTTACTGTTTCTGGACTGAGAGCACACAAAACTGCTGCTACTGCTGTTCCTGGGCTATCATGGCAGCCTCCAAGACCCACAGCTGGTGCTTCTGCTGCATTCTGTGCCAACCCTCACTCTGGTGACAGAGATCTCTCTTTCAAACCTCCTAGGTTGTCTTAGGCTGGAAAAATGCCTCATCCTGACATTGATTTCACTGCTTCAAAATTTGATTTGAGGAATTATTGTAAAGTTGTTTGGAGGGGAATGTTGGTAGAGTTCAGCTGGGTTGATGCCTGGACTCTGCCATCTTGACTCCATTAAATTTCCTCTTTGACAAAGATTTTCATAATGTCCTCATGGATAAGATGAAAGAATGTGGACTGGGTGAAAAAAATATGGATTGAAAACTGGTTAAGTGGCTAGACTCGAAAGAATGGTTACAGATGAATTACTGTCAATCTGGAGGGAGGGCTATCATCAGTGCAATGCCTCAGAGATCTGTTCTTGGCCTTTTTTTCCTTTTTTGCTCAATTCTTTATTTTGTTTAAATCAGTGATTAGGTAATTCAGAGACAGTGTGATTATAAAATATGTGGATTGTGAAAATTGAAGCAAGATGGCTAAGACACTGAATAATAGAACGGAGATCCCAAAAAAATCTTCAAACGGGCTGAACAATGTGCTGAATCTATTAAAATGAAATTTAGGGGGAGTGAACAAAAGCCCTGTGCTTGGGACCAAAAATAAGCAACAGCAACAGAATGAGAAGGGGCAGGGCATTCTGATATACCCATTCCCCTGAAAAATATCTTGGGATTCTAGTGAACTGCAGGCTCAATCGGAGTCAACCTTACAACCACCAGAAAAGATAATTTAGACATAGGCTGCATTAATAGAGGGATACTTCCTCTTAAAAGGTAGGTCATCACCCTATTGTACTCTGTACGGGTCAGATTATATGCATTCAAAACAGTGCCAATTCTATGGCTATTATTAGCTTCAGTGAAACTTCCATATCCAATCCTATTTTATTTCCATAGAGGAGATAGTACATTTCTATGAGGTGATAGTACAAAAATCTCTATTCTGCAGATAAAGAAATTGAGGCTTAGAGAAATTAAGCGGCCTTCCCAAGGTCACACAGCTGGTCACCTTCTTCATCTCTGAAGTGGAATAATAATACTTCTCATTGGGACTGTGGGATGTCCATCTTCCTCTCTGCTGTTTCTAGCACGTGGTACTATGCATTTCCTAGCACAGATGTGGTACTTAATTTTTTAAATTGGATTTAATTAGACATCTGTAAGTCCTTATAATTGTTTCTAAAAACCATCATCAGAGAACACATTAATTAGTATTTTTTTCTTTTTTTAATATACAGCTCCAAGCTCCCTGGAATCTTCTGCAAAGATCCCTGCTCTCACTCCAGAGCCCTTTATCTGGAACCTAACATGGATCATGAAAGATTCTCCCCCTTTCTTCTCTCAACGTAGCCGATATGGTAAGTGAGTTTCTAAGGGATATTTTGAACAGTTAGTTATGTCATTCTCATAATTAAGGAAAATTGAGAGTAATAGCCAGTGGAGTGGGCTTCAAATTGCCATACATCTTTTAGTGCTCCATAGGTCTTGGAGGCATCCCTAGAATGGACTCACAACTAGAACGATTTAGAAATGAGTGAAGTTGGTCTTTAGAGTTCTCCTTCCTCTACTCACCTGTTGACATTTGTCATGATCTGGTTTGGGGATTAAAAAAAATCTGAGATCAAAACCTGGCTTTTCCACTTATTTTGTATGTGTGTGTGTGTGTGTGTGTGTGTGTGTGTGTGTGTGTAGAAGCTTAGGAAGGACACTGAAACTGTATGGGTTTTATGTATTTTACCTGAACAGTGTAGCAGTTGGATTAGAATGACTTCTAAGGCCTCTAGCAACTGCTATTTCTGGGATTTGATGATTCCCAGTGTATGTTAAGGCACTCACCTAGGCCCCTTCTCACCCTAAGCGTGTTTTCTTTGCATTGCTGACCTCCGTCATGTAGCAATTTGTTACTGCCAGTTTTCTCACCAGCACCACTACCATCATCTGTTTGTTGGCATTTTACTACTTTCCTTCATCTTATGACTTTAGGTTCAGAGGAGATCACCAGTTCCACTGACAAAATAATCCTTCTTTGTAGTCATAGTAACGTGCATCCATTTTAACCATGGTCTCCTAGGGTAGTGGTATCAAATGGAGATGGGGACCAATAGTCTGTACATAAGGATTCCTCTGGGCTGAATATTGACTTAGTTTTAAAATATAGCGTTGTCTATGTTTTGCTGTATTTTTATTTTGTTACATATGTTTCCTAGTTATATTTTAATTTGCTACCACCTGCACTCAGGAGTGTTGTAGGGTATATGTTTGACACCTCTGTTTTAGAGGTATCCTTTAACCTGTCAGTGATTAAAATGATCTGGATTTCAAAAGGAGGGGGAGACTGGCTCTGTGAGAAGCATTAGGAAGTAGGTAGTTCATCCAATGTTTTATCCAAACCATATGTCAAAAAAGTCTATCCACTTCTCCTTCAGGTAGAATCAAGCCACTGAACTAACAGCAAGCATGTTTAATTGGTGTTTGCTTCCTCATCCCTGGACCTCATCCCAACCAGAGCTATAACTAGCTATTTGGGCACTCAAGGCAGACAGCTTGAAATATGTCTGGGGGCAAGCAGCATTAACCATGTCCTCAATCAACTTCGTAATTCATGATCTAAAAATAATGCGTGATTCAAACAAATTCAGTGTGGAAGAGGGAGTATTTGCTCACTCTTGGTGATTTCTACGCTATAAAAATGCAAGAGCACATGAATTAAGTTCTGCCTTCTAAATGAGGATGCCATTGTGCCAGTCCATATGGGCTCACCCTGGTTGATCGCCACTCTGATCCTGACACTGCATTAATAGTCATTGGCATTCTGCGAGCAATTGTCCAGAAGAGTTTCACAAGCTCCAATGAAACTTCAAAGTATTGTTACACATCTAAAGAGCCCTATTCATAACTTTCTCCACAGAAAGGAAAAGTGATTCTCAGGAGAAAAGCAAATTTGTGATGGTAGAATCTTAAGAAGTCATCAAATCCAACCTTTTACTGTACTTGGTCCCTTTTTACAAAAATCCTAAGAGTTGGCCACCTCATCTCAGCTTTAACATTTCCACTGGTCTGATTTTATTATCTCAATTTAGTATACTGCCCATCTCAAATTCCTGAGCCTTATTCAGGCTTACCTATGTTCCCTAACCTTTATCTACTCATCCCTAATATTGAGAACCCACCCATGAGGTCTACTTTAAAATATCCCCCTTCCCTCACTTCACAACTGAACTCAACTTATGCTCACATGTTTATACTGTGCAAGATGATAGAAATAGACTGCTATCTCTAGTGGACTCCTATTGTCAACATCACGGCTCTGAGGGAAGCCAGGGCTTGTATGTTGTTATTTCTAAGCTGGTCACTTGCAGAAACAGCTGGGCCATGAGTCAGACCACTTAGTAGTTCCCCCTCAACCATTCACTGGATGTATGACTTTGAATAAAATATTTCTCCTCTGTGCATTTCAGTTAAAATTATATTATTATTAGACTGTTTTAAAAATAGGATTCTCTTTAAAGTTTTGTGTGTGTGTGTGTGTGTGTGTGTGTGTGTGTGTGTGTGTGTGTAGGAATGTCAATTTAATGAAGTTGATTAAAATTAAGAGGATTAATTTTAATTTAATGAGGAACATTTCCTAATTTCATATCTAGGTCTATGAATCTATAAACTGGCCACCTTCATTATCCTAGGTAACACTTTTTTTTTCCCTTTTGGAAAAAGGCAAAAATGAAGTCATCTGGTAAATACTGTTTGAGCACTCAGGCATAACTGGTATAGTCAGTTTCACTGCTATTGTCCATTCTATGTCTGGTAGAAGCTATTATCTCACCATCGCCAAGATATCTAAATATTCTTACTTGGGAGTGACTCAGTTGGTCACCTAGGACTGCTGGAGATGGACTTTTTTGGACTTGCCCCAAAAGCCTAGAGGTTAAATCCCTCCCTCTACTGAACACATCAGTGGTGAAGTTCAGGTTAGACCTCCTGCCCTCGTGTTCCTCTATGATTTGATAGAGACATCTGGCAGGGTCTAGGGCCATAAATCAACACCTGTCAAGAACTACAGAGGAGACATTTTCAAAAATGTTAATAACTTCATTAATTTCGAGACCTCAGACTTAGATGGAAGGGTTTGGTCAGACTATTTCAGCCTGAAGGGGTAATTTTTCAGTCAGTGATAAGTAACTAAGTCTTAGGAAGTGGATATAGGCACCTTAAGTGGAACATAAGTTTCTGTGGATATTGCCTACAGATACTTTTCCACGGGTTAAGCTTTCTTAGCCAGACCTAAGACTTGAATGAGGAAAATGAAACTATCCCAGGATGCTATCATCTGTGAAGGGCTGCTTCCTTCTCAAGAACATTCACTTTCTCCCTTCAGAAATTGCTGTGAGCAAGTCAACTCTCAACTAATGTTGTACCCCACCCATGCCCCACCCCCACCCACTCTACACCCACTCTACACCCACACCCACACCTCCCAAACTCCAGGCTCCCACCCTTCATGGCTATGAGGGTCTAACTACCTCTTTCACTGTTTTTTTTTTTTCCCCAAAGTGAAAATATTCCTAGATGCAGCTTTCCTAGTAGTAGCTGGTGTAGAGTGGTGGGCCAGAATAACCAGTTGAGAAAGTGAACCCAGTATGTAATGCCATGGGCAGCAGATAGCCCTATCCCTTTCTGAGCAAGGTGTCAGCCCTGGATTGACTGCAGCTCCTTCCCCACCAGTATTTTATGAGGAAAGATGAGGTGGAGAGAGGCTAATAAGATTTACTCACCCCCAGCCTGTAATTATCTGCTTGAGGAAAAAGTTTGACCTACCTTTTTGAAGGCTCTCCATATTTCTTCTAATTTACGTTGGGGCCTTTTATGTTGGAGGATATATATTCTCGTCAGTGGCATTTGGTATCGGATTCCAGCTCTTACTTGTCTTGAGGTGTGAGTGACGGGGGCTTCGCTAATTTCATCTTCTGGAAGCAGAGAGCAGCCCATCTCTCCCTCGGGGCTCTGATGGAGGCCGTCTCAGAAAGTTTTTCCTTTGCCTTTTTATCATCAGCTCCTGATGACTGCCGACTTATTTATAGGCCTGTCTAAAAGACTGGGTCCCAAATGCCTATCCAGATAGAAATCAGTTCCACCCGCAGCAGCAGGTGGTGAGAGATTAAGGACATTGAGTTTATTGAAAAGGAGTTTGATCACTAAGAATTCCAGAGACAAAGAATGGAAGGCCTGAAGTCTAAAATCCCCTGCCAACTGGCATTCCCTTATATTCGGCTATGCTGGTATCCAGTAAATTCAGGTTAAACTGACCAAAGGGCAGCTAGGTGTTGCAGTGGAAAGAGCACTGGCCCTGGAGTCAGGAAGACTCATCTTCCTGAATTCAAATATGGCCTCAAACACTTACTAGCTGAGTGACCCTGGGCAAGTCACATTACCTTGTTTGCCTCAATTTCCTCATCTGTAAAATGAGCTAGAGAAGGAAATGGTAAACCACTCCAGTATCTTTGCCAAGAAAACCCCAAATAGAGTCATGAAGACTTGGACATGACTGAAAAAAACGACTGAACACAAACTGACCAGAACTAACCAAGCTAATGCTTGCATGGGAGGTTCAAGGCCCTGAGCCCAGTTTGGACTGACTGATACAGGCTGAATCCTAGGATCTTTAACATCCTGTTCAAGCTTTTTCTGGGCCCCAGTTTCCTCCTTTGTAAAAAAGAGGAGGTTGCATGAGATGATTTCCAGCTCTAACATTCTATGGTCTCTAGAATTCTAAGACTGCCCCCGAGTGGGGCAGCAATAAAAAGTGGGAAGCCCACTGGGACTAGAGTCAGAAGCCCTAGGCTTGCATTCCAGAACTAACACCACCTAAGTAACTTTGGGAAAGTTGTTTAACCTCTGTGGGCCTCAGTTTCTTCCTTCATACAATGAAGGAGGTTGGACTAGGTGACCCTATAAAATCTTTTTCAGTTCTAAGATGCCATGACTTTAAGATAAGGAAAGTCACTTTCTCCCTATGCCCAAGGTATAGGATGCCCAGCGTCATTTTGCACAGAATTCCCTCTGAGGCACAACAGCACCTCCTTGTCTCCCTCATACCACTGACTATTCCAGGATAGCTTCTTATTTTCACTAAATATTATTGCTCACTAGGTGTTCTGGGAAGTCCGGCATAGTGGATAGAAAGTTGGCCTCAATGCCAGGAAAACGAGAGGCTGAGATTTGCTTCTAACACGTACTATCTATGTGACTCTGGGCAAGCCACTTTCTGCTTCAGTCCCCCAGAGACTTTCTAAGACTGTCATTTGCAGAGAAGGTGTACATCTGCTAGGATGTTCTTTATTTGTGGCTCGCATACCAATGATATGATGGGTCTGGTGTAAAGCAAAATAAATCTATGTGCTAACCAAGCTCCTTATAAGCGATTGGGAGTTTCTTGTTGTTTAGTCATATCCAACTCCTCATGGCCCATTTAGAGCTCTTTTGGTAAAGAAACTGGAGTGGTTTGCCATTTCCTTTTCCAGATCATTTTATGCTGAGGAAACTGAAGCAAACAGGGTTAAGCGACTTGCCCAAGGTCAAACAGTATCTGAGGCCAAAAATGAACTCAGGTCCTCCTTATACCAGGCCTGACACACTATCTGTTGTGCCACCTAGCTGCCCCAGGGATTTTCTTAGTTAACAGGAATTTATTAGGCACGTATTTACCCAACACTGTGGTAAGTGCCAGACATATAAAGAAAGGCAAGAACATGGTCCATGCTTTGAAGAAGCTCACATTCTAATGGGGAAGACAACATGCAAACAACCTTGTACATGTGACATTGGGGATGTCAAAGAAGTAGAAATGGGCCCACTAATAAGGATTCCAGTGGGCTGCACATTGGCAGTTTTAAAATGTAATGTTGTATATGCTTTATAGCATTTTATTTTGTAAAATATTTCCCAATTCTATTTTAATCTGGTTCTTGCCCTACTTGGGAGGATTGCAGGCATCAGGGCCATCTGTTTGACCCCTCTGTAGAAAATATGTACAGTATAAATCAAAGGTAATTTTAGAGGTAAGGGACTAGCAGTGGGTGGGCAGGGGACAGAGAAGGCCTCCTTCCTGCACAGGGCAGGATTTAAGGTGAGCATAGAAGGAAGCTAGGGAATTTTGGAGTTAGACGTGAGGAAGGAGAAAATTCCAGGAATGGAGTTATGTGCATAATGCAAATGTACCAAGTCCAGAGATGTAGCCCCTGGTGTGAAGAACAGCAAGTGAACCAGTATGATTGGCTAATAGCATACATGCAGGGGAATCAAATGCAAGAAGACCTGAAAGGTAGGCGGGCATCAGCTTATGAAGGGCTTCAAAGGCCAAGCAGAGGATTTTCTATTTGTTCCTGGAAGAAACAGGGAACCGGTGGCATTCATTGAGTAGGGGGAATGGCATAGTCAGACTTGAGGGATGTTCCCTTGTAAGCTGAAAGGAGGGTGTAGCAGAGTGGGAAACACTTGAGTCAAGGAGACCAATTGGAAAGCTATTGAGATATTCTGGGCCAGTTCTTTTTTTTGCTTTTGAATTTTTTTCAATAGTTTATTATTTAATATTTTTTAGTTTTCAGCATTGATTTCCACAAGATTTTGAGTTACAAATTTTCTCCCCATTTCTACCCTACCCCCCACTCAGAGATGGCATATATTCTGGTTGCCTCATTCCGCAGTCAGCCCTCCCTTCTGTCACCCGACTCCCCCTTCCCCCCCATCCCTCCTCCCTTTACTTTCTTGTAGGGCAAGATAGATCTCTATGCCCCATTGCTTGTATATCTTATTTCCTAGCTGCATGCAAAAAACAATTTTTTTTGAGCATCTTCTTTTAAAATTTTGAATTCCAAATTTTTTCCCCTCTTCCCTCCCCACTTATTCTCTCTGAGAAGGCAAGCAGTTCAACATAGGCCACACATGTAACATGCCAAACACTCCCATAAATAGTCATGCTGTGAAAGCCTAACTATATTTCCCTCCATCCTATCCTGTCCCCTCTTTATTCAATTTTCTCCCTTGAACCTGTACTTTTTCAAAAGTGTTTGCTTTTGATTACTTCTTCCTCCTATCTGCCCTCCCTTCTATTGTCTCCCCTTTCTTATCCCCTTCCTCCTACTTTCATGTGGGGTAAGATACCCAATTGAGTGTGTATGTTATTCCCTCCTCAAGTCAGATCCAATGAGAGCAAGATTCACTCATTCCCCCTCACCTGCCCCCTCTTTCTTTCCAATGAACTGTTTTTTCTTGCCACTTTTATGTGAGATAATTTACCCTCTTCTATCTCTTCCTTTCTCCCTCTCTCAATATATTCCGCTCTCATCCCTTAATTTAATTTAATTTTTTTTTAGATATCATCCCTTCATATCGAACTCACCCTGCGCCCTCTGTCTATATATATGTATATTCCCTCCAACTACCGTAATACTGAGAAAGGTCTCATGAATGACACACATCAACTTTCCATGTAGAAAGGTAAACAAAACAGTTCAACTTTAGTAAGTCCCTTATGATTTCTCTTTCTTGTTTACCTTTTCATGCTTCTCTTGGTTCTTGTGTTTGAAAGTCAAATTTTCTATTCAGCTCTGGTATTTTCATTGAGAAATCTTAAAAGTCTTCAATTTTATTGAAAATCCATATTTTGCCTTGGAGCATGATACTCAGTTTTGCTGGGTAGGTGAGTCTTGATTTTAATTCTAACTCCTTTGACCTCTGGAATATCACATTCCAAGCCCTTTGATCCCTTAATGTAGAAGCCGCCAGATCCTGTGTTATTCTGATTGTGTTTCCACAATATTCAAATTGTTTCTTTCTGGCTGCTTGCAGTATTTTCTCCTTGACTTGGGAACTGTGGAATTTGGCAACAATATTCCTAGGAGTTTTCTTTTTGGGATGTTTTGAGGAGGCGATCTGTGGATTCTTTCAATTTCTATTTTACCCTCAGGCTCTAGAATATCAGGGCAATTTTCCTTGATAATTTCTTGAAAAATGATGTCTAGGCTCTTTTTTTGATCATGCCTTTCAGGTAGTCCAATAATTTTCATATTATCTCTCCTGGATCTATTTTCCAGGTCAGTGGTTTTTCCAATGAGATATTTCACATTGTCATCCATTGTTTCATTCCTTTGGTTCTGTTTTATAATATCTTGATTTCTCATCAAGTCACTAGCTTCCACTTGCTCCAATCTAATTTTTAAGGTAGTATTTTCTTCAGTGGTGTTTTGGACCTCCTTTTCCATTTGGGTAATTCTGCCTTTCAAGGCATTCTTCTCCTCATTGGCTTTTTGGAGCTCTCTTGCCATTTGAATTGGTGTATTTTTTAAGGTATTATCTTCAGTATTTTTGGGTGTCTCCTTTAGCAAGTCATTGACATGTTTTTTGTGATTTTCTTGCATCACTCTCATTTCTCTTCCCAATTTCTCCTCTACTTCTCTTACTTACTTTTCCAAATCCTTTTTGAGCTCTTCCATGGCCTGAGACCAATTCATATTTTTCTTGGAGGCTTTTGATGTAGGCTCTTTGACTTTGTTGACTTCTTCTGGCTATATGTTTTGATCTTGCAAACTCTGCCACAGCAGCACTCTTCCTCCCCCAAGAACCACCAACCCAGACCACAACCCAAATCCAAACAGGATCTGCACTTCCACTCTGATCTGCTGCTTCATTCCTCTCACAGGGTGGGCCTGGATCTGGAAGCAACTGCAGCTAGAGCTCTGAAAGCAGCCCTAGAGTTGTGCCACTTCCACCCACCCCAGGGCTAGGGCCAACCCTGCACTCCTTTCACTCTAGCATTTTTATCACTAACCTTCTTTGTTGTCTTTGGTGTTTATGGGTTAGGAAGGCTGGTAACTGCCACAGCTAACTAATTCAGGGTGCTGCTGTTCCTCCTGGCTCCCAGTCTGGTTGGTCCTGGTGCGACCCATGCTGGGCTGTGCTCTGCTCCATTCCCAGATCTGTGTGATAGACCCTTCCCAGCAACCCTCCAGGCTTTCCTTGACTGGAGCCTTGCTCCCCTCTGCTATTTTGTGGGTTCTGCAGCACCAGAATTTCTTCATTTTTAAATCTTTCATTTTTAACAGGTTTTTGGAGGGACCTGGGGAAGAGTTTAAGCAAGTCCCTACTTTCCAGCCGCCATCTTGGTTCCACCCCCCGGGCCAAGTCTTCTTAAATTTTTTCCACTTAAGACCTTTTTAGCGCTTCTTAGATATGGGGTCATGACCCACAGTTTAAGAAGCTTGTTGCTTTAGGCAAGAGATGATGAGAACTTTTAAACTGTAGTGGAGAAATGGGGCCATCTAAAAAGAGATGCCATGAAGGTAAAAATGCCCAGATTTGACAATAGACTTGATATGTGAAGTGACTGCCAGTGAGGAATGTTATACTGTTTAAGAGATGCATGTGCTATATTTTTATGCCCTCTATATTTTTCTGCTCTTGGGCAAAGCCCTAGTCATCTCACCCTAGTTGCAGCTGTATTGAGAGAGCTATTATTGGCTATTGAATGAAACTTCTATTAAAACTTCTGCTTTCAGGTCTATAGGGACCCATGTAATTTCATGACTATTGCTTTAGATGAAAAGGAAAAATTAGTAAATTAGTTTTTTAATTGCTTCCCCCCCATCCCATTAATGTATCAATTTATTTGACAGAAAAGTCAAATTTATAGATAGCTAGACAGATAGCAATAATTTTAAACCCAATCACAAAACCAGGAAGGGGAAACAAAAAAGGCCTCCTATCCACTGTGCGATTGGCATCATTGTCTCTGACAAAGAGAAGGTTTGATCACAGTTCTAAAATTATACATTAATATGCCTGGCCAGGCTTCAAAGTGGTGGGTTCCCTTCTCCTTTGTGTGTGCCTCGTCAAGGCCAAAAAAAGTCCCCATCACCTGCTCTGCCAGGAGCCATCCTCAGCTCCCTTTACACTCTGTTCTCAGACTTGTTCTGCTGAGCCATGTGACAGTATTCTTTCCTTGCCCCTGACCCAGTGAGTTGGTCAGTGTCACACAGCTAGAAAGGTTCTGAGATGGGATTACAATCAGGTCTTTCTGACTCCCAGGCCAACATTCTACTCACCATCCCATATCCTACTATCTCTAAGAACCTAACAACAAAATCGGGGTAGGACTCTGAAGAGCCAGGGGACACTTTCAGGTCTTTCTGCAACATGAGGTCACCTACTGCAGTAGGACCTCATAAGAACATAAGAAGAGAGGGAAGGGAATAAGGATTTATTAAGAACCTGCTGTGTACCAAGCTAGTGTCAGAGACAACATTTAAACCTAGATCCTCTTGACTCCAAACCCAGGCCACTTTCTACTGTATTGTGCTGCTATCTCCACTTGTGGGCTTCCCACTGATCCACTTTGTGCCTCAAGAAATTCCATCTTTTCCTTCTCAAATGGGCATTTCTCTAAGTTAGTGAAGAGCTAGTGCTGTCACAGTTGTTCAAGATGGCTCAGACCAATTAGAAGGCTGGTAGGATCTCAGGAGTAAAAGAGAATATCATTGAGACAAGGCACTACTCCCTGGCCTACAGAGGTTGTTTTACATTCAACTTTCCAAGGGGGAATAAAAGAATTTCTGTGCCTCAGTGTTTCAAAGCTACACAAATTTGGTATTTCAAGACCCTCTGAAAAACTGAAGGAACTTGGACATGTTTTCAAAATGAGACCCATAGGAGGAGGGTTGGTCTCCAGGGCTACTGTCCTTATTGATTGTGCAGATTGCCTCTGCACTGGAATGGCGCAGGATCTCTGGAGTATTTTTTGTGTCTGAGTCAACAATGAGTCCATAAAGTCCTGGGGGACCCCTGAGCCCACAATAGCAAGAGCTTGTAATACTCAAGGGACTGCAATTCAATTTCAAGAGTCAGAAAGAGACGAGCTTAGGGGAAGGGGGGGAGACTAAACCATGGCCAGTCTGGATATAGTGAGTGAACAGGAGGGCTTTCTACCCTTGTGAGGAAGAATAGTCCATAAATGTCTCCTTGCCTTGGTGGAACTCTGGGACCAAGCAATGAGGGTAGGCCATGAACAGTATCCCTTGAGCTGTACCAGCACCCTAGCTTTATAGCTCCCACTGGATGGGCTGGGCAAGCCTTTGAGGGGTCTGTCAAAAGATTGACTGTAACTGGCGGGAATCGATGCACATTCTTAGATATTTGAGTAGATCCATGATGTCACTGATAGGGGCATTTACTCCAGTGATATAGATTCCAATGATATCAAACCCAAATGGAAATGAATGCCTACAGGTTGCATATTGACTTAGGAAACCACAAATTAACACTATCTGTGTTTTGTTGTAATTTATTTATTTTGTTAAACATTTTTTAATCAGGTTTAGCTTCACTCTATGTGTCCCAAGAGAGTTCATCACTTCTAAACAGATCACACTCAGAGAATGCCTTCTCATCTCATAAGACTTTTGTCCATGTCCTCTCATAAATGCTCCATGAGGGGTCTCGCTAATGTTCTGGGGAAATTCCTCTGAGGACCTTGCCCTTGTTTTGATATCAGTGGAGCCCATGGGCGCTTAGTGCCTCTATTTATTATCTTTGGCTTTTACACCATGGCTTGCCCACCTCTTTCCAGTCATACACCTCCCTGATGGTATCTTTACTTCTCCAGTGCAGCTTTTTCCTGATATTTTTCCACCTACTCACATCCACCATGTATCCCTTAATTGCCTTTTGGATGACACATAACTTTAATTTGTCACAGTGTGGTATTCCACATATTGTAATCATACAACATTGCTAGAAGAATATTGATCTTAAAAACATGAGCCTTTGTTCCAAAGAGAAGCTTATTGGCATTATAAGAACTGTGAAATTTCTCCAAAATAATCCATCCCTCTCCTTTCATCCTCCTGTTCAATTCAGGGACCCAGCTCCTTGCCCATGTTCCATATCTGTCTAAGATATGGAACCTATTTAAATTTAAGTTAACCTATTTGGGAAAACTCAAATGGATGCAAATGCTGACTTCCTAGCTATGATATTTCAGATATGTCCAAAATATGGAATATGGACAATGTGTACTGGGGCACATATGGATTGGAGCTGCCCATCCACCTGCATATCGTATCTAGGCAAGCATTTTGCATCCACTTGGTTTTTCCTGAGTAGGCTAGTTAAGTAGAACTCTTGAGGTATTCTGAATAACATGTAGGAAGTTCTGCAGCATCCTAGGGCACAATGCAATCAGAATCATGCCAACCACAAATGGGGATATCTGGATGACCTCTCTTTCTATAGGAAATGACTCTTCCATTTGGACTATATTAAACATCTTCCAAGATATGGGCCAACATCTTTGGCTAACATTCATCTCTCTATTTGATCACTTGCTTAATTTCAATAACCATAGGATTTCTGAACAAATGTATTTCTTTAGGTCAGGGATTCTTAACCTTTTTTTATGTCATAGCCCCCTTTGGTGGTCCATTAAAGCCTGTGGACCCTTTCTCAGAATAATGTTTTGAAACGTAAAATTTAAAATAAATAAGATTACAAGGAAACTAATTCTAACGAAATATAGTTATCAAAATATAAAAAAAAACTTCACAGAGCCCAAATTAAGACCCCTCGTTATCATTATGCCTTTCAAAGGATCTTGTTGGGTGAGGAGAACCTTTAAGGTTTTGCTCTATTCAGTCTAATGCTTTTCTTAGTCAACACCTACTACATGCAATGGGATCTTATATTCTCTGCACCTTTTCATTCAGTTGTGGGACTTTAAAGAAGGAAGGAAACAGGCATTTATTTATTGTTGTTCAGTTGTATATGAATCTTTGTGACCCTGTGAATCATAGCACACCAGGCCCTTCTGTCCTTTACCATCTCCCAAAGTCTTTCCAAGCTCATATTTGTTGTTTCCGCGGCACTATCTATCCATTTCATCCTCTGCCACCTCCTTCTTGTGCCTTCAATTTTTACCTTCAATTTTTACCAACATCAGGGGCTTTTCCAATGAGTCCAATTTTCTTGTTATGTGGCCAAAGTATTTAAGCTTCAGCTTCAGTATTTGACCTTCCAATGAATAGTCTAAATTTCTTTAAGTATTGACTGATTTGATCTCCTTGCTATCCGAGGGACTCTCAAAAGTCTTCCCTAGTGCCACAATTCAAAAATGTTGATTCTGTGGTTCTTAGCTTTCCTTATAGTCTAACTCTCACAGCATACTTTGCTACTAGAAATACAGTAGCTTTTACAACACAGACATTTGTTCTATTGTATTGTAATACCTATTGTATTGCAAAGTGATGTCTCTGCCTATTAGTATGTTGTCCAGATTTGCCATAGCTTTCCTTCCAAGGAGCAAGTATCTGTTGATTTCATGGCTACAGTTACCATCTACAGTGACCTTTGAGCCTAAGAATATAAAATTTGACAATACTTCCATTTTTTCTCTCTCTCTATTTGCCAGGAAATGATGGGGCCAGTTTTTTTAATGTTAAGTTTCGAGCCAGTTTTTACACCCTTCTCTTTCACCCTCATCTAGGTACTTTTAATTCTTCTTTACTCTCTGCTATCAGAGTGGTATTACCTGCACAGCTCAAATTGTTGATATTTCTCCCAGCGTCCTTAATTCCAGTTTTTTATTTATCCAACCTGGCATTTTGCATGATGTACTCTGCATATAAGTTAAATAAATAAGGTGACACTGTGCAGCCTCGACATGCTCCTTGCCCTATATTAAACCAATCCAAACCAAAGTCCATGTTAGGTTCTTTTTTTAATTTATTTAATATATTTGGTTTTAAGCATTGATTTTCACAAGAGTTTGAATTACAAATTTTCTCCCCATTTCTACCCTCCCACCCACTCCAAGATGGTGTATATTCTGGTTGCCCCATTCCCCAGTTAGCCTTCCCATCTGTCACCCCACTTCCCTCCCATCACCCTTTCCCTTCCTCTCTTGTAGGGCAAGATAAATTTCTACGCCCCATTGCCTGTGTACCTTATTTCCTAGCTGCATGCAAAAACTTTTTTTTGTTGTTTGTGAAAGTCTGTTTTTAAAACTTTGAGTTCCAAGTTCTCTCCCCTCTTCCCTCCCCTCCCAACCTCCCTATGAAGGCAAGCAATTCAACATAGCCACATGCGTATCATTGTGTAAGACCATTCCATAATAGTTATGTTGTGAAAGATTAACTATGTTTTGCTCCTTCCTAACCTATACCCCTTTACTGAATTTTCTCCCTTGACCCTGTCCCTTTTCGAAAGTGTTTGTTTTTGATTACCTCCTCCCCCTGTCTGCCCTCCCTTCTATTGTCCCCCCTTTTTATCTTCTTCCTCCTTCTTTCCTGTGGGGTAAGATACCCAATTGAGTGTGTATGGTATTCCCTCCTCAGGTCAAATCTGATAAGAGCAAGATTTACTCATTCCTCCTCACCTGCCCCCTCTTCCCTTCCTAGAGAATCCCTTTTTCTTGCCACTTTTATGTGAGATAATTTACCCCATTCTATCTCTCCCTTTCTCCCTCTCTCAATATATTCCTTTCTTATCCCTTAATTTGATTTTATTTTTTTAGATATCATCCCTTCATATTCAACTCACCCTGTGCCCTCTGTCTACATATATAATATACACCTACATATATACATACATAGACACACACGTATGTGTATATATATATATGCATATATATATATTCATATTCCTTTCAGTTACTATGATACTGAGGTCTCATGAATCATACACATCATCTTTCCATGTAGAAATGTAAACAAAACAGTTCAACTTTAGTAAGTCCCTTATGATTTCTCTTTCTTGTTTACCTTTTCATGCTTCTCTTGATTCTTGTGTTTGAAAGTCAAATTTTCTATTCAGCTCTGGTCTTTTCACTGAGAAAGCTTAAAAGTCCTCTATTTTATTGAAAATCCATATTTGCCTTGGAGCATGATACTCACTTTTGCTGGGTAGGTGATTCTTGGTTTTAATCCTAGCTCCACTGACCTCTGGAATATTGTATTCCAAGCCCTTCGATCCCTTAATGTGGAAGCTGCTAGATCCTGTGTTATCCTGATTGTTTTTCCACAATATTCAAATTGTTTCTTTCTGGCTGCTTGCAGTATTTTCTCCTTGACCTGGGAACTGTGGAATTTGGCGACAATGTTCCTAGGAGTTTTCTTTTTGGGATCTATTTGATCTATTT
>CM053625.1:165931749-165961805 GCA_028646595.1 Phalanger gymnotis | reverse complement strand
CCTGGGTTGAGGCCCTGCTTCCCTCTGCCACTTTGTGGGTTCTGCAGCTCTAGAATTGGTTCAGAGCCATTGTTTTATAGGTTTTTGGAGGAACTTGGTGGGGAGCTCACGCCAGTCACTGCTTCCCGGGCGCCATCTTGGCTCCACAACAGTAATCTTATGAGACAGACACTACAGGTTTTATTATCCTCATTTTATAGCAACAAAGAATTAAAATACTTTTCTTCCATGTCTCTTTCTAGGCCTGCCAGAAGTTCTGTTGCCTTTAAATCTCCCTTTTCCCTTCTTTCTTCTTTGACTCCCTTTTGACTCTTTTCTCCTTCTTCCATTCTTTACTCATTCCCTTCCTTTCTCCCTTTTGAACTTCCCTTCTTCCCCTTGTTCACTTCCTTCTTCCCTCTCTCCCTTCATTCTTTCCTCTTTCCCTTCTTTCCCTTTTCCTCACTTCCTCTCTCCCTTTGCCTTCCTCTATTTCCCTCTTTTCCTCTTTCCTTTCCCCTCCCTTACTCTTTCTTCTCTCTACCTCTGTCACTTTACCCTACTTCTCTCTTTTCTTCTTTCTTCCCTTTCCTTCCTTCTTTTTTCTCCCTCCCTTTTTCTCTCTCTCCCTCTCTCCTTCCTTTCCCCAGTTTTTCCTCTATCCCTCATTTTTTCATTCCTTCTCTCCCTCTTCCCATTTCTTTTTCTCAAAATATATATGTATGTGTGTGTGTATATATGCATGTGTGTACATATATACACACACAGGTATACATATGTTTGTAGTCAGTTTGATCAGTTTGGGTCCTTTATATCACTTCATATCATTGGAATATTATTTGGAAGCTATATAAAGGACAGACTAGAAAAGGAAGAGGAGATCCAGAGATGTGAGTCAGGAATACACATCAATTCTAAATGGGAGTTCTCTCTTCTATTTGTCTAAGGCAATTTTTCAAATAATAATCTTACACTTTCATAGTACTATAAGGTTTACAGAGTTCCATACATATATTATCTCATTTGATATTTAAAACAACTCTGTGAAATAGGTACTATTTTCATCCCCATTTTGTAGATGAGGAAATTGAGGCTAAAATAGATTAAATGACTTGCCAAGGTCATACAACCAGTAAGTGTCTGAGGCAGGATTTGAATTCAGGTCTTCCTGACTCCATATCTAGTACTCTGTCCCCCACACCTCTTAGTTAATCTTAAATATACACTTTCCTCACAACAACCTAGAGAGAGAGGGGATATATTGTCTTTGTTTTGTTTTGTTTTTAAAATTCCTTTATTGTGAACTTAATGAACATCAACAAACGTAAATATTTAACATACAGAGAATAAGAGATTTCAGTAAGAAGCTGTGAACTTCTGTTATCAACAGGTTTTGTTTTATTTTGTTTTACAAGTAGAACCATTTGCATAAGAATAATGCAAAGGAGATTTTGTCTTATATATTTGTGTTAGTTCCTCTATATTTTAGATATTAAACCTTTATCAGAGAAATTTTCTTTTCAAAGATTCTCCCCAGTCAACGTTTCTCCTTGAATGCTAATTACCATGATTTTTGCTTATGCAAAAGCTTCTCAGTTTTTTTTTCTCGTAATTGGGATTGTCCATTTTGTCTTGTACAACCACCTCTCTCTTGTTTAGTTAAGAATTCTCCCCCAGCCAGAATTGTGAAAGTATCTCTCCATTCTCCTCTGATATGTTGGAGTTTACTAGTTCTAATTAGCTCATGTATCTATCTAGAGCTTATTGTAGTCTATGATGTGAGGAATTAGTCTAAACCTAATTTCTGCCAGACTACTTTTCCAGATTTTGTCAGATAGAGTCTTCACCCTATTAGTTGGTATACTGGAGATTAACAATAGCTCATAAGAATAATAACAATATTTATGTAATGCACACAAAACAATTTACAATTCTTATTTCATTTGATCATCACCCCTGGGAAGTAACTCCAATTATTATCCCTGTCTTACAGATGAAACAAACAGAGGTTAAGTGACTTACCCAGGGTCACACAGTG
Source organism: Phalanger gymnotis (assembly GCA_028646595.1). Taxonomy (NCBI): domain Eukaryota; kingdom Metazoa; phylum Chordata; class Mammalia; order Diprotodontia; family Phalangeridae; genus Phalanger; species Phalanger gymnotis. The sequence goes on along the minus strand of CM053625.1, from coordinate 165,959,788 downwards.
GGCATCTAAAGCCACATTTGAACCCAGGTCTTCCTGACTCTAGACTTGCTGCTGTATCACCTGTACCACCTAGCTAATGCTCTATTACTATGTGTCATTGCTTCATGGTCTCATTACCTACTTTGTTCCACTGATCAATTTTTTTTTTATGTTTTAAACAGTACCAGATAGTTTTCATGACTGCTACTGTATACTGTAGTAGGAAATCTGGTATTGTTAGGCCCCTCCACTGCTTTTCATAGACTCCCTGAATTAGAAAGGACCTCAGAAGCCATCTAATCCAATGTGTATCTGAACAAAAGCTCCTTCTACAACATGATTAAGTGGTTTTTCCATACTTGGCTTGATCACCTCCCTTGAGGGGTAATCCACTCCCTTGTGAGGTGGCCCATTTCAATATTGTATGAATTTGTTCAGAAGTTATTCCTTACATTATTCCTTACAGCCAAAATATACCCCTACAACCTGCCACCATTGCTCCTGGTCCTGCTGTTTGGAATGAAACCGAAAAAATCAAATTCCTTTTCCTCGTGACAGCCTTTAAAATACCTGAAAACAGCAGTCATTTGCTGCCCCCACCCCCAAATCTTTTGTTCTCTACATGAATTGTCTGCCATTCCAATGTCACCCTCTTCTGGAAGCTCTTCATTTATCAATGCTCTTCCTAAAACGTGGTAGCTAAAATTGAAAAAACCAGCAACGACATTTCAGACATGGTCTGATAAGAGCAACATGCAGTAGGGCCATGACCTCCTTTGTTTAGATAATAGCCTCTCATGGCAATCCAAGATTGCATTAGTTCCTTTGGCCGCCATATTGCATGGTTCTATCAGACTGAAATTGTAGCCTACCAGTACCACCGAAGCTTTATTTTTCCTTCAGTTAAATGATTCTCTAGCCACGACTCCATCATCTGACACTTGTGTTGTTAATATTTTGATCCTACATGTAATATTTTATCATTATCTCTATTAAAACTTCATCTTATTGGACTCAGCCCATTATTTCAGCTGTTTAACATATTGGATCCTGAGTCATCATCTAATGTTTTAGCCATTCCTAGTAGCTCTGTGTTATCTGAAAATTTGACAGTCATGTCACAGATGTCTTCATCTAAGTCATTAAATACACACACACACACACACACACACCACATCACATCACACCATACCATACCATACCAGCATGGGAGCCAGCCATCAATTGCTGGAATGCTGAACTAGAAACCCCTATCTATTTTGACTTCAAACCACTCACGATTGAGAACTGTGGGTTCAACAGGTCAACAAGCCCCAAATCCACTTGTTTATACTATTATCTAGACCACACTTCTCTATTTTGTTTATAATATTGTGACAACCCTGTAAATGCTTTACTGAAATCTAACTAAAAGCTACACATCCAACATCTCTGATCTTCAGGTGTGGTAACTTTGCCCCCCGACCCCAAAAAAGAGTAGGCGTGGGGCTCAACAGGTTTGCTTAGGGTAGCCTGTTCTGGTGAAACCTATTAGCCATTTGTCATTTCCCTACTCCGTCTTCTAGATATTCAACAACCAGCCCTTTGATAATGTGATAATCTAGAGATTTTTGCCAGAATCACCTGTTCTTATAGCTTGTAAACTCTTTCTCCCCATCTTTTTTTTTTAATGAGGTAATCTTTACCCTATTCCGGGCTTGTGGCAGATGTCCCTTTCTCCAGCCTTTTTCAAAGATCATTTCAAAGGGCTTAGGAATCCCATCATACGGTTCTTTCAATAACCTAGGTGTTGATTCATTGTTTTCCTTGGTAGAGAAACAGAAGCCAAATAAGGTTAGGTGGTTCTGGTTTTTCTCTTTTATCCATTGTTACTGACCCATCTACTCCATCAACAGCCTCATTCCTTCTTCGATCCTCATCTTTTTCCCATTATGGATTTTGGACAATTCATTCCTTTTATTGTTCTTAGCATTCGTCACCAGATTCAGCTGGCTCATTCTGAGCTTTAGCACTTGAGAAGCTATGCTTAAAGGATCATGCAGTAAGTTTCTATTTATTTTCTCCATTATCTTTCCATGCTTCCATCTTGTGTATATATGTCTTGTAAAAATCTAAGTTGGTTAGTTTACTACTCACAGATGCCTCGAGGTAGAGAATGGAGAGCTTGGCCTGCAGTCAGGAAGACTGGAGGTCAAATCTAGTCTCAGACATTTATTAGCTGTGTGACCGTGGGCAAGTCACTTAACCTCTATTTGCTCAGTTACCTCAACTGTAAAGTGGGATCATAATAACAGCTACCTTGAAGAGTTGGTATGAGGACCAAATGAAATAATATGTGTAAAGTGTTTAGCACGGTGCCTGGCACATAATAGGCACTGAATACGTTTTTATTCCCTTTACTCGTTGAAGTGGTAAAAGATTTGATTGTTTAGAGCTTCTATCCTTCCTCAGATGACTTTCCTCATTGACTTTCAGGCCATCTTTTATCTGAACCTTTTGAAATCTATTCTCCCTCAATTCTTTATGCATATCTGACTACGTTCCTCTCCTTTTCTTTCACAGAGACTCTGTGATGGAGTATCAATTCTCCCAATGTCAAATTATTCCTGGCTTACCTCTCTCTCTCTATGACAAACTCCAAGATGGGATGGTCACTTCCCCCAGAATCTGAATATGAGCACCTTCTGCTCTTTCTCTATCACAAATTCCAAGATGGGTTAAGACTAAGGTTCCTTTGGTGATCAACTCTATTCGAACAACTGACACTTGGACCTATTTTGTACTTTTCTTTATTTCAAAAGGAACCAGAGAATTCCTCATCTAGTTCCTGACATTTTGTTAATTAGCCACTCCTGGGTCAGAGTCTTTCTATCTTGGAATAGGAAGTGCCTGCCAGTAGCCCTTAACAGCTCAGGGTTTTCCCCATCCCACGCCACAATGAGACAAGAGAGTAAAGGCGGTGAAAGAGAGTGAAGGTGGTGAGAATTCCATCTGTATTGAGATGCAGGCCTGTGTATAATAATGACATACTTTGTTGAATACTAAAATCAGATTTGTCAGGAACATATTGAAAGTTGTTGTCATCAATAAAACCATCAACTTAAATGTGCAAGTGAAGCCCGAGGAAACAGGTGTTCATTCATTCGATGAATGTGAATTTGACACCACGCTTAGTATTTCTGTGAGGGGATGGGTGACATTTCAAAGGCATCATCACGTACCAGAGAAATTTTGTCGATGATGTTATCTATGGAAGAGCCTTTGACTGCCATCTTCAGAGATAATAACAACTCACATTTCTATAATGCTTTAGGTTGGCAAACTATTTTAAATACATGATCTCATTTGATCCTTAGAACAAGTTGACTTAAAAAGTAGATAATACTGGAAATGTTATCTCCAGTTTACAGATCATAAAACTGAGGTCCAGAGGGCTGAAATGGGGGAGCGAGAGGGTAGGATTTTGTCAAGAGATTCAAGGCTGGTTTATGAAAGAGGGATTATAGATGTAGATGTATAGATATAGATATAGATATAGATATAGATATAATATTCTGCTTAACCTGAGACAAAACTAGGGTCAATGAATGGGCAGAAGCTGAAAAGAGGTAGATTTAAACTCATTGTCAGAGGAAACTTCCTGACAAACAGCGCTGTCTGAAAATGGAATGGAGTAGTGTTCTTCCTTACCGGAAGAGTAGAAATATTCAGATTCAACATGTCAGGTTGTTCCAGGTCCCTTCTCATTCTAAATTTGTGTTCAGTAGTTTTTGAGTCACATTGACTCTTTGTGACTCCATTTGGGGTTTTCTTGGCAAAAATACTGGAGTGGTCGACCATTTCTTTCTCCAGCTCATTTTACAGATAAGGAAACTGAGGCAAACAAGATTAAATGACTTGCCCAAGGGCACACAGCTAGTAAATGTCTGAGGCCAGGTTTGAACTCAGGAAAATGAGTCTTCCCTGTTCCAAGCCCAGTGCTCTATCCACTGCATCACCTAGCTGTCCTAGCTCTGGAATTTACAGAGTCCCTTTCTTTATCACCATTTTACAAATGAAGAAACTGAGACTAATAGAAGAGCATAGAATGATAGAATTAGGGCTGGAAATGACCTTAGGAGCCGTCAAATCCATTTCTCTCATTTTACAAATGAGGAACCTGAAGCACAGACTCATCAGGGTCATGTAGATAACAAGTGTCTCAAACTGTATTTGAACTCAAGTCTTCCTCACTCCAAGTCCCGTCCTTTATCCATGAAACACTACACTGTGTTAAAGGAGCTGCCCAAAGGCACACAACTAATACTTTGAGAAATGGGATTCAAACTCAGCAGATCTTTTCTAATTCTATTCAATTTGTTTTTCAGAATAATAATTTTACAAAATGCCCCACTATGGCCAAAAGGTATAGGTTAGACACCTAAGGGGAGGGCTGGAAGCTACAAAAGACATTTGATAAAGCTTGTATACATTGAGAAAGATTTCAGAGCAAGGGTCTAACTTAATTCGACTGACAATCAAGTTATACATTTGCCCTTGGCTGTCATGGGCTGACTGAGGCTAGGCAAATTATTCAAATGCTCCGTGAGTCAGTTTCCCATCTGCCAAATGGGTTCAAGTCTCTGATGGAGAATCAGGGCTATGGGAAGGATTGACGATAAGAATGAACTTCAATGAAATACTCTGAGTACTTTAGAAAAGGCTCCAGGTAAATGGTATTTAAATCAATGATGTTACAGAAGATGAGTTTCAAATGTTACTGCTTGTTAGGGATTGAGGCTAGCCCAGGAGAGAGAATTCTAGGCACTCAAATGTTTTACAAGAAATGAAATCATAATGTAGAAAAGCCCAATTCAATTTCTCCCAAAATGAGCCAAGAGATGATAACTCTAATCCCATTTAAAGTGAGGGAGTATGCCGTTGTCAGCTGAAATGAGACTGCATCAGAGCAAGAATTTTAAAATGAGCCTATTTGATAATCAAAGTATTTGCAGACCCCGTTTCACAGACTGGAAATTGGCAGAAAACATGGATTGGATTGTCAGAAGCCTCAGTGTTCAAATCTCAAAGGATTAGACATGTTGGAGGCTCCAGTCTCCTCTTCTGTGTAGATCCTGTTTGTCCAGGATGTTAATTCGTCTCTCAGGGATGCATAAAGTTACCCCAGCTCAGGGAAAAATGTTTGAATTTATATTTCCCCTCTTCCCCCAAACAGGAATATTAAACTTTGGGAATGTGGTCAGAGCACATCAAGGGTCTTACATTCAGATAGGGACTCACATTTTAGATAGGTCATTGTTAAGCTAGAATTTATCCAGAAGAGGGTAAAGAAGATGGCGATGGGACTGGATGCCATGCCTTATGAGGCTCAGTTAAAAGAAGTGGGGATATTTGGCCCAGCGAAAAGAAGACTCATGGGACGTGATATCATCTTCAAGTATTTGAAGGGCTGTCACTTGGAAGAGGAATTAAACCTGTTTGCTTGGCTTCCCTTCAGTACACTCTACATTCTAGTCAAACTAAGCTTACAGCTGTTGTTACCCACGTGATTTCACATCTCTTTCCGAGTCTTGGTGCAGGTTGTTTTACCATATCTAGGATGCATTCCCTACTCGCTACTGCTGCTAAGAAACATGTTTCTTTTAATACAGAACTCAGAGAAAATGACTTCCCTATGTAGAGACCTTTTCTGATCCCTACTTTCTTCCCCAAGGTGTTTGTACTCTCTGCCTATCTAAATTATTCAGCATTACGTTGTATACTTGTGTACGAGTGGAATGTAAGTAGGGCTGGGACTGTTTCATTTTTCTTTTCAGCCCTAAGACTTATCCCTGTGCCGCACACATACAAGGGATTTTTCAATTGAAATGAACTCAAGAAGACAGAACTACTATTGTAGGTGTCATTGTTGTTCATCCTTTGTTCTCAAAGAAGACCAGTGATATAAACTGGCAGGGACCTTAGAGGTCATCTAGTCTGTCCTCTTCATTTCATAAAGGAATAGGGACTTCACATAGATAGTAAGAGGCAGAGCTGGGATTTGAACCCAGGCCCTCTGACTCCAGATGTAGTACTCTTTCTGCTGTAACTTACGGTGGGTGGAAAATGTCGAGAAAAAGATTTAGTCTGGTTTTGATGAAAATACCTTCCTAACCGAGCTGTCTAAAAGTGGACTGAGCTACCTTGAAAGACAGTGAGATCACCATTACTGGGAGCATTCAAACTGAGGCCTAATGGCCATTTCACTGAATGTAGAGGACAATCCTATTCAGGTCCAATTTGGACAAGATGACCTCGGATATCCTCTTTAAATAAGATTTTCTGTGGTTCTGCAAAACCAACATGGGGTAAAGGCCTCTAGTTAGAAAGCCTGGGGAAAGGTTAGAGACTTATTTGGATTCTCTTATCCTACCTGGCTCCATCACATAGCAAAAGTGACAGCAGGCGCTGCCTTTCTGACCCTCACCGATCCTTCTTCTAAGGAACAAATAGTCAGTGAATTTGTTTTTTTCCATTTTAGGGCAATATTGCAAAGTCTAATCCCTTAGCTCCATTTTCTCCCTCTTCACTACTTAACAAAGCTGGTTGACTGGCAAGTGGTTCTTGAAGATTAAGGCAGCTCGCTCACAATCCCTCTACCCCAATGTCTTAGTGTTTCCTTGGCAGACAGAGGCAGGAGGAATGTTTGAGACACTGATAAAATATGTAGGCTGGGGAGAATGATTTCAGCCCAAACAAGGTAAGATCTCCCCATTTCAGCTTGCCATTAGTGAGGTGAATTGCCTGAAACAAGTGTTGAGAAAGGTCAAATAGTATTAACCTTAGGACCTAAGGGGTGACATCTCCTGGAAAAGAGCTCATGAGCATAAATCTATACAGACTGAAGAGCAAAAAGATGCTTACCATCAACCATTGTTGAACCTGAGTTCCTCCCTGCCCTGAACTAACCCCCCCCCAAAAAAAATCACCTTAAATAGCATGGCGAGTGTGACTGGGAATTATCTGATTTACTCATAACTCGGTACTAGGCCAGTTGCCCCTGTTTGTGGTGTGATTTGAAGTGGAAATATATGCCTTGCCTGTCCCCCAATGTCACCCCACTGGTCTGCCCTGGTGTTAAAATCCCCAAAGTAAAAATTTTTATTTCAATAACTGAATACAGAGTCAAGAAGCCTGGGGTGAATCCAAGCCTTGCTCTTTCTTAGCTGTGTGTTGGGAAGGAAGGGAAGGGAAGAGGGAAGGAGGAAGGGGGAAGGGAAGGGAAAAAAGAAGCATTTATTAAACATCTAGTATGTGTCGGGCTCTGTGCTGGGTGCTTTACAAATATTATTTCTTGATCCTCAAAACAACCCTGGGAAGTAGATGCTATTATTACCCCCATTTTGCAGACGAGGAACCTGAGGAAGGCAGAGGTTAAATGACTTGGCCAGGGTCACATAGTATCTGAGGCAGGATTTGAACTTAGGGCTCTATCGTTTGCACAGCCTCATTTGACTTCTCTGAACCTCATATACCTCACTGAAAAACAGAGATAATAAAAGTTTTACTATGTTTATTACAGGGTCGAAATTACAGCACTTTATAAATGGTTACAAGCTATATATTGATCTATATCTATCCATCCATTTATCTATCTATCTCTCTAAACTGTAATTATTTTTCAGGTATGAGGCTTTGCTTTCAGAAGGTCACTGTTAAAATGCATAAATTCGCAAAATTTATTAAATATAATAATAGTGTAAGTATAGAGTGATAGACTGCACGCTAGGCACTGAGTCAGTCACTCAGTAAGCATCTATTAAATGCCTACTCTGCCAGGCACTGTGCCACATGTTCAGGATACAAAGAAAGGCAAAAGATAGTCCCAGTTCTTATGGCACTCACCCTGTAAACAATTCTGCACAAGCAAGTTATGTACAGTGAAAATTGTGAATAATTAACAGAAGGAGGGCCCTAGAATTAAGGGGAATTTGGAAAAGCCTCTTGTAGAAAGTAGGATCTTATCTATGACTTGAAGGAAATCAACAGGCAGAGACCATTCCAGGTATGGGGAACAGCCAGTGAAAACACTCATTTGAGAGATGTAGTATCTTATATTAGGAATAGCAAGAGGCCAATGTCATTGGACCAGAGAGTATTTGGTGTAAGATGACTGCATAGGTGGAAGGGAGAATTACGAAGGGCTTTGCATGTTAAACAGAGGATGTTGCATTTCATCTTCAGGTGATAGGGAGCCACCGAAGTTTATTGAGCTGTGAGGTGATGTGGTCAGACCTACACTTTGGGAAGATCACTTTGACAGCTGGACTGGGGAGAGACTTGAGGCAGAGAGGCCAACCAGGGGATCACTGCAGTAGTCTAGGCATGAGATGTTGAAGGCCTGCACCCCACTGGTAAAGGTGTAGGCAAGAGATATCATAGAGGTAAAATTAAAAGGCCTTTGCAACAGATTGAATATGAGGATGCGGGGATGGTGAGAGGGAGTGAGGAGTGGAGCATGAAAAGGTTTTGTAGACCCTGGGTCTTGTTTATTTATCTGTAAAATGAGGAGGAGGGATGGTGGCAGGAGACTTCCCTTCCAATTATCACATTATGTATAACTCAATGACTTACTGTAGTAAAGGGGAAGAGAAGGGAATAAGCATTGAAATAGTGTTTAGTATGTTCCAGGCACTATACTAAGAACTTTTACAAGTACCTCATCAACCTTATTAGGCAGGTACTGCTATTCCCATTTTTCATTTGAGGAAACTGAGGTAAATGGGGTTAAGTGACTTGCCCAGGATCACACAGCTAGGATATGTCTGAGGCTAGATTTGAACTCAGGTCTCCAGAGAAACTACATGGGTTGAGTACTGCTACATCATTATGTCAGCATAGTTGGCTAGGGGTTGAAAATGCTGTTTTAACTGACTCTTGGTCTCATGGTCTGTGCTTTCAGGTTTCGAGTGCAACTTTGATTTCCCTTGTGAGCTAGAGTATTCACCACCGCTACAGGAAGGCAGAAACCACTACTGGTCTTGGCACCACATCACTTCTGAAGAGGCTTCCCAAATGAACCTGTTTGGTGGTGGTCCTGCGGTGATTCGTTCTGAGGAGATGCCCAAAGGTAATGAATAATGGTTCAAGGTCTTCTGGGACAGGAGGTGACTCTGGGGCATGCAAAAGGAAACATCTAAAATGTCTGTTTATTGGGGTTTGGCCTTTTTAACAGTTAAAGGAAACAGGAGAGAATCACATATCAGTGGTAAAAGAAATATGGACCAATGGTAAAAGAAATAACCTGCCTCTACAGTCAGCACTGCAGATAAAGATTTTCCCTTCCCTTCCTAGACTCTGGTTTTCGTTTTCCTCTCCTTTGGTTCGTAATCAGCTACATATTTCAGAGGAAGAGAAGGGAGAAGGAATAGGGAGAGCTGGCTTACCTAGGGGAAGAGTCTGGTGGCCTTTGCAGGCTGTGACAGTCTGTGTTTGAATGCCAGAGCAGCTGTGGGTCAGCATGGCACTTGGTGATTACTACAGCTGATGCTGAGCCAGACTGGGGGTGGCATGCATGGATCAGGAGAGAATGAAATATTAGGAAAATGGTGTCTTGGCAACCTCCATGTATGCAGACAGAGGCCCTGGTGATTCCATCCCTGAGCCCTATGTGCCCTTGCTCATCCACTCTCCCTTGCTAGCCACTGGCTATAGCTGCCTTGTTTCTGCCCCCTGGAGAGGGTCACCATCATACCTGACCCATCTGTTAGGCAGCCCTGCCATAGGGGTCCTTAATGTTTTGAGGATACATAATACCTATTGTTATCAAAAGAGATGTTATCAAAACACATGCAAAGTGTTTTGAAAATCTTAAAGTACTGTATAAATGCTAGCTGTTGTGGTGGTGGTGTTACTCTTAGGGAACAGGGCACAGTTGTAGAAAAAATGGTCAAAGGAAAGTAAGAGTCAGCCCTTGATTATGCTTAAATAATCATTCACTCTCCAGATCCCCTTTCACACAATTATAAACCCAAACCACCTTTCTTCTCCCTTCTCCCCCACCATTCCATTCAAGACTTTCTGAAATGACTCCTGTTGGGTCATTCAGTGTGTGAAAAAAGTAAGGCAGTTTCTGTCTTCATTAGATGTCACCAAATATAATTAGGAAGGCATAGCTGTTGCAAAATGGCACACCAGTTGACTATTTGCTGCTTCGAGTGATCACTCCACTGGATTATTATAGACGCTCAGGAGTGGACAGGGCTCTGTGCTGACAAACCCTGTGATCAACTGAGTCTCAGAGCATAGTCTCTTCTAGCTCTAAATCTTTTATCCTATGGTCTGGGCTGTGCTGTGGTCCTGTGTCAACTCCAGGAATGAAGATGACAATGTGAAAGGATGGGAGGAGTAGAGCATCACCTAGGGAACGCTCCTTCATGGGATTGGGACTCACTCTGACAATAGGAGGATGGTCCATGATAGGCCCAGGTGCCAAATCACTTTGTCTGAGCCCCCAGTTTATAGTGCAGCTCTGACTATAAGGTGGCATATATCACTGGGGCATCTCTGTGGCCACTTGAGGAGTTTTGTGGTGTGATCTACAGTGGGGATAGCTTCTCCCCTAAGGTCTCGTTAGCTCCTAAGAACTGAAGTTGGAAGGTACCTTGGAGATCCTCTTGTTTTCATTAGGAGAAAACTGGCCCAAAGTTAGGGACAACTTAGGCTTAAAAATGATAGCAAATGCCCCAGTGCAGCATGGCTAACAGAATCACTCAAAGAAAGAAGTACCTGTGTGGATCAAAATAATCTGGAAGGTTTAATAAAAGAAGATTTTTTTGAGATTAAATTCAATGTAATAAGATTTAATAAGTGCTCATTGTAGAAGGGACTGTGCTATATCCTGGGGGATATGAAGACAGAAATGATTTTGATCTAGCCCCCAAAGGGCTATACCTACAGTATATTGGGGGAAGGAGCCCTAAACTGGGAGTCAGGACACTGGGCTACTAGCCCCAGCTCCACACTTGCCATGTGTCCAGTTTTGGGCAGTTCTCTTCAAGGACACAATTGGGCATAGTGGTTAGAAAGCCTGAAATTAAAGCCTGCCCCCAGACACTTGCTATGTGATTGAATGTCTTTCTGCCTCAGTTTCCTCATCTTTAAAATGGGCGTGACGACCTGTCTCAGATTATTGTGATGATCCAATGAGATGAGAGATGTCTAGCACTTTGCAAAACAGAGCGCTGTGTGAATGTTAGGTTTCATTATGATGTTCACTTTCCTCGTTTACAGAATGAGGGGATTAAATGAGATGATTGATTAGGTCTCTTCCACCTCTAAAGCTCAATGATTCTGTAGTGTTAGGGGCCCTTTTGAGCTGGGCTTTAAGGCATAGAGAGAATATGGATCCGGAGGGGATGGAGAATAAGACTAAAAAAATAGTAATAATCGTTGACATGGGTATTGCGCTATAAGATTTGCCACCTCGCCTAGTAGAAATTCAACTATTAACAGAGAGGAAAGAAAGAAGGAGGTTCTGGGCATGTGGAATGACCTAATTTAAAGCAAGGAGGACAGATCACATTTAGTTAGGATGGAGCACAGTGTGCGTGGGGGGCAACAGGGATGGCAAGGCAGGTGAATGCTTGATGGAGAAAGGCAAGGAAAGCTGTGTGAACTTTATTTGTTAAGCAGTAGGGAGCCATGGAAGACTTCTTTAGCAGAGGAGTAATTTGCCACATCATGCAGAAGGAAGGTAAATTTGGCAGTGATGTGTGAAGAATGTATTCAAGGAGGGAGCAGGTAAAAGGAGGAATGTTTTAGCTATTAAGCATCTACTGTATCTCAGGCATTATGTTAGTGGCTGTGGGGGTTATAAAGAAGCTGATGTGGTAGGGGAGATAAGACCTGTAAACATTGAGTCCTAGCTCTATGTCTTGCACACAGCAGGCCCTTAATAAATGTTTGTTGAATTCAGCTGAATGACTATAATACAAGATAGAATGTTCTAAGTGCTATGGGACAGGCAGTAAATGCTGTTGACTTCCCTTGGTTCTCTTCTCAACCTCAAACCCATTGTGGGCTGGGATTTGCTGAGGGATCTACTCAGGAAAGTGGAATATACTTATTCTGAGTGAGGAGGAAATAGAAGGAACCCATTACCCCCAAGGAAGTTTTACCTAGTAGCCTGGCATTCTGAGATATGAAACTAATTGGTCTTGAAGATAGATATGTTTGGAAATTGGAAAAACTAATCTGTCTATTGCCAATCCTCTCCTTTATCCCTGTTCCATTCTGAAATCATGTAGCCCTGCTACTCTAATCCTTGGCCCAGGACTCCTATGCTTGGTTTCTCTCATACTCCTGCTCAGGTTTATCTCCTACTCCATCTTAACCCATCTGTTGTGGATTGAAAGGAAAGGAAGACTTCAAATTCCATTTCAAGATCAGTCTGACCTTGTTACTGCCTTATCAAGTGGTGCAAATGGGATTTGGGATTTGTTGGACAAGCTTCTTCCCCCCACACACACCTCCCCAAAGTAGATCCCTTAAATGTGTGAGAGAACTGCTCTGATCAGTGTGCCTGATGCAGATTATTGGAGGGCCTTTTCCAATTGTGCTGCTTGCTATTGGTGCCCCGTGTTTGCTTTGCATTTGCTTTTAGGAGCCGAGAGACTTTTACAAATATGCTCTCCTTTGTTCTCCATGGGCACCTCATAGTGGTGTGCTGGATATCTACAAAGTGCTCAACAAATATTAGTTGATTGATAAACCACAATTGGAAGCACTGTCTTGCCTTGATGTCCCAAAGAAAGAGAGATCAGATCAGAACTCAGCCCATCTATCTTTTCACAGGGCCTTTTTCTTAGACTCAGTGAAGGGACAAGAAATATTGGCCCACAATTGAGGCTCGGTTCCTATTCCACAGAAGGAAATAATTGGGGACTTCTTGTTAGGATAAACAGATGTTACAATGTTTTTTCGGTGTTATTTTTTATGCAGAGTCTGTTCCTAGGATACAGAAGTTTGGGACAATTGTCCAAAGGCCACAGGCTTTAAGGCCCCCTTGATTACGGCAATGACTGGATTAGACAATAACATCGAGATGAAGCTGATGGGGATCTGGGGGGAGAGGAAGAGAGAAAGTAGTTCCTGATCTCTCTCTCACACACACACAAACACACACATTTATACGCACAGAGTAAACACACATCAGCCCGTAAGAACACCACCTCTCTTCCCATCCCACCTACAAAGCTGGGCAGGATGTAGCATATCGTACAGCGTGAAGAGCACACTGGGTTTAGAGACAGAAGATCTGGATTTGAATCCCAGATTTGCTTCTTACCCTCAGTGGAACCTGGGATAGAACACTTAATCTTTTTATATAAATATCATTTTATTTTCCAATTACATGTAAAGATAGTTTTCAACATTCATTTTCAATAAGATTTTGAGTTCCAAATTTTTCTCCTTCCCTCCCTCCCCTCCTCAAGCAATCTAATATTGGTTATGTATGTAGATGGCTTAATCTTTCAGGGCCTTCAATGGTAGAATGAGGATCTCGGACAACGTCACTTCTATCACTAAATCTATGATCTTGTGGTCTTGCAGTTGACCCTCCCACCTCCCACGTCCCACCCTAATCTTATTCTCATATTCCTCAGGCCAAATAACTATAAACCCATATTTCTGTAGAGTGTAGAGACTACCCCATGAGGGCAGTAGTACAGATATCGTCCTCCCCAATTTAGAGATGATGAAAGCGATCTTCAGGGAGGATCCGTGATTTGGTCAAGAACTCGCAGCAATACCTAGATCCAGAATTCAACTTCCAACCCCTGAGCTCTTTGAATCAACAGGCCCTATCCAGTCAATGCCAGCGCTTTTCCGTTGCCTTCAGGCCAAATATAAATTCCTCTGGCATAAATGCCAAATATAAAGTCCTCTGGCTTCGACCATGTCCCTTCCTTCCCCAGCTCCCACCTCCCACCCCCTACATACCATGTATTCAATGACACTGGCCTCCTTACTGCTTCTCACACACAACATTCCATCTCCCAATGCCAGCCATTGCCATGGGCTGTCCCTCATGCGTAGAACTCTCTCCCTCCTCGTGTCTACCTCCTGGCTTCCCTGGCCCCTCTCAAGTCCCATCTAAAATCCTAACTTTTATAAGAAGTCTTTCCCAGTCCCACTTGATGTTAATGCCTTCCTCTGCAGATAAGCTCCCTATAGGCTAAATCTCTAATTTATCTTTTCTATATCTTATTCAGACTTTTTTTTCATGGTGTTTCTTCTGTCAGACAGTAACCTCCTTGAGGACTGGGCTGTCCTTTGCTTTTTTTTTCTTTATATCTCTAGCACTTAGAACAGTGCTTCATTCACAGAGAAAATAAGTCAAGGATGTATGTCAAATGAATATAGCAGTGATTTAGGCAGGATGCAGGAAGGAAAACTACCACTGAGGGCATCCGGCAAGGCCTCAAGAAGGAACTGGCCCATGAGCCAAGCAGTTAAAGACTCTGAGGTTCCAAGGAGGGAGAGGATGGGGGGACAGTGTTCAGGCCTGGAGAGGTAGGGAAGGGGTGGGCTGCCATATTTCAGCCCTTCTGTGATTTCTTGACCCACTGCACCCCTTGCCCTTAGGAATAGCTCCCTCTACCTACAAGAAGGCCCTTGCTCTAGTTCTATTTTTAGAACTTTGTGATCTGGAATGGGTTTTGGTCACTGGCCAACATAGTGGGGAAGGGGTGATAGGTGACAATTACCTTCTAGTGAAATTCTACCCACTTTGTGGAATTTCACTCTGGGCACTGCAAAGGTTTATTGCTTTGCCCCTGAAATTAAGTGGTACCTCCATCTACTTTATCAAGCTGTCTGACAACTTGATGAATACAAACAGATGCTTCTGGGTGGCAGATGTCCAATGGGGTGGGGGTGGGGAAGGATGGAACAGGAGAACCTAAAGGACATCAACTGGGTGGTTTCTCCCAATTTATAAGGTGCGAGACTAAAGCGCAAATGAATCCTGACTCTGCCACTTCCTACCTGTCTTCCTTAGGGCAATCAATCAACAAATATATATTAAGTATCTGCTATTTATAAGAAGCCTTTCCTTATCCCCCTTAATGCTAATATCTTCCCTCTGATTTTCTCCAATTTATCCTATATATCATACAGCCTATTCAGACATGCCTGTGGCTCTGTCTCTAGATGGTGAGCTCCTTGAGATCAGATGCTGTATTTTTTGTCTTTGCATCTGCCTGGTATATAGTAGATGCTTAATAAATGCTTATTGGTTAGCTGTGTGCCAGGCATTCTACTAGCCATTGGAAATATAAGTATAAAGAATGAGCCAATTCCTACTTGCCATGAGCTTGCAGTTCTAATGATGGAGACGACAATGTGTATGTGTGTCTATATGTAGATATGTGTGTATATATGCATATATGTGTGTATGTATATATATAACATGTATGTACGTATACATACACACACACAAACTTACCAGCTGTGTGACCCTGAACAAGTTGCTTAACCCTGTTTGCCTCAGTTTCCTCATCTCCAAAATAAGCTGGAGAAGGAAATGGCAAACCAGGCCGCTATCTTTGCCAAGAAAACCCCAGATGGGGTCACAAAGAGTCAGACATGACTAAACAACATACATATATAGGTGTACATATGTATATGTGAAATATATGTGTATATATATATATATGGAATATATATAATAAATACAAATATATAGGACTAGAGGGAAGAGGACCAAATTCCTCCCAAAGAATGAAAATTTCTAGGTCTTCTAAGGGGCAGAAACCTGACTTAGCTTGCTCCATTTGCACTCCTGCCCTGCCTAATTTTAACTGCACAGAGCAAGATGTTCTGGAGCCGTTGGCTCCTCTCATCAAGCAAGGTTCAAAGACAGCTCCAAAAGACCTATGATGGAAAAAGCTGTGCACATCCAGAGAAAGAATTATGGAGTCTGAATGCAGATTGAGGCAAACTATTTGCTCTCTTTTTTGGTTTCATTTCTCCTTTCTCATGATTCATTCCATTGGTTATAATTCTTCTTTACAACTGGACTATTATGTAAATAAGGTCAATGTGAAGGTATGTGTAGAACCTACATTGGATTACATGCCGTCTTTGGGGGGAGGGGGGAGGAGATGGAGGGGGAGAAAATTTGGAACCCAAAGACTTGTGGAACTGAGTGTTGTAAATTGAAAATAAAAAATAAATTTATTAAATAAAAAAAGATGTTGCTGAACCAGATACCCACTGGTGTCCCCTCCCCCCCCTTTTATGTGTTGTCTCTTCCTTCAGATTGTGAGCGCCTTGAGGGTAGGGACTATCTTTTTATTAATTCTATCTCCATTGCTTAGCACAGTGCCTGGCACATAATAAGAACTTAATAAATGTTTATTGGACTGGATTGGAAAGTATTTAAATTCCAGGTCATTTGGGAGGCAGGGCACCAGGAAAAGGCTTCATGCAGAAGATGATGGCTTAGCACCTTCTTAAAGGGAAGAGAGGGACTTTATGATGAGGAGTTAAGGAGAAAACACATTCCAGGCACGGAGTCCTGCCAAGACAAAGGCACAGAGGTAAGAAATGAGGTCAAGTCATTTAGCCTTCCTGGACCACAGTTTCCTCATGTGTAAAAAAAGACAAGGTTGGGCTACACAACCTGTGAGCTTCTTTCTCACTCTAAGTCTGTGAGCCAGTGATTTATGATGTGGCAGAAGAAGCAATAGATTGTGGATTAGGAGGCCTGGGCTCTATCATGGGCTCCACAACCAACCCATGATGGGCCATTGGATATACTCCTTCCTCTCCCTGTGCCTCACTTTCTTTTTGTGTGTATGATGTCAAGGTTAGACTAGATACTCTCAGATATATCTATATCTATATCATCTCTATCATCTCTGCCACCTCTATCTCTATCTACCTCTACCTTTCTCTCTATCTCTACCTCTATCTCTACCTCTCTCATCTCTATCTCCATCATCTCTACCTATCATCTCTATCATCTCTGTCTCTATCTCCATCATCTCTGTCACCTCTATCATCTGTGTCTCTATCTCATCTCTATGTATGCATCCCTCACAGTTTGATGCTGCCCAATGGCAAAGCAAAGAGCAGCATTCACAATACCAGACTCTCCCTCCTGTGATTATCTCTCTGGGTGGATGTGGTACCTTTTGCTACAGTGAAAAGGACAGAGAGGCTCCAATAAGAAAGACAGTGCAAGTGGGTGGTGAAGTGGCAGGAAGGTGTCATAGGCTTGGGGCTTTTTTAATCCCACATTTATTAGCTGGGTGATATTTAGATCCTTTTGTAATATTTCTTGTCAAAGGATGTGGATAGGCCAGAGGAAGGGCTGGAGGAAGGCAGAGAGAATAATAGCAATCACAGATAATGAACCACAGGAGTATAAATTCTGACTGGTTTTAATTTATGGTCCCTGGAACTGAGAATAATAAGCGAGATACAATTCAGAGCAGCATGATAATAAAGAATGATAATCTTGATGGACCACAATATTATAAATTAATAAAATGGTAGGGAATCATTTAGGGTGAGGTAGTTTGTGACTTTTTAAGAAGTACCAGGGGAATGGTTTAAGTTGAACACTTTTTGTCTTTGGGGAGTTATATAGGCCAATGCAGCTTCTCTTTTTCTTGTACGTTGGGTACCAGAAGCACGAGCAGCTAAGTGGTATGGTGGATAAGAGTGCCAGCCCTGGAATCAGGAGGACCTGAGTCCAAATACAGCTTCAAACACTTACTAGCTGTGTGATTCTGGGCAAGTCACTTCACCCTGTTTGCCTCAGTTTCCTCATTTGTAAAATGAGTTGGAGAAAGAAATGGCAGAGTACTCCAATATCTTTGCCAAGAAAACCCCCAATGGGGTCACGGAGAGTGAGACACATCTGAAATGACTGAACACCAACAACCAGAAGCTTGGCTTTAATGATAAGAGTGGGGAATCAATATACCTGGGTGGTAGTCCCAACATTGCTACTAAGTTAACGTGTCACCTTGGACGGAGCATTCCACCTTTCTAACTCAGTTTCCTAACCTTGAAAATGAGAAAGTTCGGTTAAACCAGATGACATCTAAGATCCTTTCCAACTCTGACTTCCTACAAGTCCATGAATGTAAGACGGGCCCTGCAATCTAAACCAGATAAATCGGGCCCAGGATATGAGAAGATGGGCATATTCTTTAGGGCATAGATGGGCCTGAGGGCAAGACTATATAGTCCCCTTGAATCTATTCTCCTGCATCCTGAGTTCTTAGAGTAGCTAAGGATAATAGAACCATGTCATTTTAGCAAGAAAACAGAAGAATGAAAATTTCAAAGTCTTCTGGCATGACTAGTAAAACACACCTAAACTTCACCTTTCACATCTAGGTGTGGTATGTACCCCATCTCTTCTCTCTCCCCTCCCTACTTTGTGCTGTGTTGTGTTGATCCTTGTGCTGATCCTCAGACTTCCCTGGAAAGACCTAGGATTGTCAGGAACTAGGCCTGTAGGCCCACGAAAGCCAAATTTGTTCCAGATTCTCACATGGATTCCTCTCTCAAGATTACACTCACCTCAAAACATAGTCTTCTCTTATATAAACAACAGCTCCCATGGTCTCCCAGAGCCAACCACCACTTCCAAAATGTCAAGGAACAGCCTTGTGGTGTTGAAAGTTACCTGGCTTACATTAATACAATATTAACAATAATAATGGCAGCTAGCATTTCCATAATACTTTAGGTTTTACAAAGCCCTTTATGTATGCATCTTGTCATCCTCATAAACAACTCTGAGGCAAGAGCTACTATCATCCCCATTTTATATACTAGAAGATTGAGGTTATTAAGTTAAAAACTTGCCCAGGGTCATAGTGAGTGTGGGAGGCAGGATTCAAATTCAGGCCTTCCTGACTCCAAGTCCAATACTCTTTGCAGCCAGGTAGATAGTGTGACGTTGTCCCTCTTATTTGTAGTAGCAACAGATTTGGGTCAAATAAGAAGCATTCTTAAAATGAAAATAAGTGGAAATGCTTATTCCGCAAAGTTCCCCAGCCTCAGAGGGTTCTAAATCCCAGGCAAGATGAACTGGTGGCTGAAAGGACAGGACTCTTGTTAGAGTCAAGTCAAGTGTCTTACCCCTTGGGAAGCATGTGATTGGGAGAAGGATAGGGAAAGTAGATCTTAAATTGGGTTCTAGAACCATGGTGAAAGAGTCATGGTTCTAGCTCCAGCAGCATGGTGTTTATCTATCTTGGGTTCAGACCTATATCACCAGACTCAAGCCACCATAGTTTCCAGTCTGCCCATATCTCTACAACATGTGGCCTAACTTGCCTTAAGTATACATAAAGTAAACAAACCAACCCGAAATGGCCATGTTCTTTCTTCTGTAATCAGCTCTTTAAAGTTGTGGCTAAGGGGAGTGACCTTAGGATTGGCAGAAGAAGAAAGGGTAGAGAAGCCAGACTAGGAATGAAAGGAAGCTGGATTGGATATATATGGGGAGGGAGAGGCTGAAGATACAGGCCTGGTCAATGTGAGGCTTAGTGACAAATGTCTAGTCAGACCAAGACTGAAGGGTCTTCAAGATGCTGTCACAGGCGGAGGCTGGGGAACCAGGCCATACTTACAGCAGGTGGGGTAGCAAAGAGGACATAGAGAAGCTAGGTTCTCTCCAGTACGGTTTAGGGTCATTAATGAGACTGAGGGCAGGGTGAGCTGGGAAGGAAGAATGGGGGAACAGGCTGGGTTAGAGTAAGAGAGAAAGAGACTGGGGAGCACAACAAAAAGCCAGAGAAGCTGGACTTAGGTCAAGACAGACAGGGGAGATGAAGAGGAAGAAATCTAACTGGGCCACTCTAACTGGGGAGATAAGGCTTGAGTAAGGGGAGAGGATAGAAACTGAGAAGAATCAGGAGCAGATTATGGAAGAGACTAAAACAAGAGTTGGTGAAAGAAGTTGTAATTAGGTTTGAAATGGCCTGAGGAGGCTGGGTTGGTCAGGGGAGGGAGGTAGATGAGGTGGTCTGGGGCCAAAGAGGTTGCCTTGGTGGTGGTAAGTTCCCCGTTCCTGGAGGTTGTTAAGCAGACCCTGGATGACCATTTGGGGAAGCCACAGAAGAGATATTTGTTCTGCTCTGAGTTGGACTGGCTGGCCTCTGAGGTCCCTTCCAACTTTGAGATCCTGGGATTCAAGGATTCTATTTTCTAAAGAGACCTGGAATAGTCCTTTAATAAATGTGATTTTGTTATCATGATTGTCATCGAAAGCTTTTATTGAAATGTCCTTTTGCAGCAAGCCTCTGCTAGTTGGTGAAACATTAAGTAAGCTTATCAGACAGTCTCTATTCTCTAGGCTCTGACAATCTGAGACTGAGAACATTAATGGGAAAGCTCTCTCTTTCTCTCTCTCTCTCACTCTCACACACACACACACACACACACACACACACACACACACACGTGATATTTAGGGGGTTGAGGGAAGTTACCTTACCCCCTCTCTACCCCAAAAAGAAAAATAAAATCTTTCAGTTGGCCTGTCAGCTGATGTGAGGTTATCTTTTAAAAATGGGTCTCTATTGATATATTTTGGCTTTACATCACCTAAATTTGACACTGTGTCCCTTTCCTCACCTCTTCCTAGAAAGCCATCCCTTATAACAAAGAATTTAAAGAGGAAAAAGAGAAAAAATAAATCAGCAAAGCTGATCAATATATCTAAAAAAATCTGACGTTACACGTATTGTTCCTCACTCATGGGCAACCTACATATTGATGGAGGAGGGGAGGGCATTTTTCTACATCTCTTCTTGGAGGTACTTGTTGTTTTTGATAACATCATAACATGCATCTTCAATTGTTCTGTTGTTTCCATTTCCATTGATGAAATCATTGCGTATATTGTTTCCTTGGCTCCGTTTACTTCACTTTGTGCTAGTTCATGTATATCTTTCAGTGCCTCTTCGTGTTTGTGATTCTCATTATTTCTTGCAGCACAGTAATATTCCATTATATTCACATAACACAATTTGTTCAGTCATTTCCAAATTGATTGGCATCTATGTTGTTTCTAGTTCTTTGCTACCACAAAAAATATTACTATAAATGTTTTGTTGTATACAGATCTTTTTGCCATTGACCTTTTTAAAGGTATGTAGCTAGCAGTGGAATCTCTGGGTCAGAGTTTATGGGGGTTTTAGTCACTATATTTGCATAATTCCAAATTACATTACAAAATTGTTTTTATTAATTCATAGTTCTATCTATAATGCGCGTGTGCTTGTCTTTCAATAGCTCCTCCAACATTAACTATATATGTTTTTTGTCAACTTTACCAATTTGCTACCTGTGAGGGGAAACCTAAAGCTGTTTTGATTTATATTTCTCTTATTGCTAACTGACATTGGAATATTTTCCTATAGTGTTGAAAATTTTCAATTGGTTCTTCGAAAACTCTTTGTTAATATCATTTTACCATGTTTCTATTAAGCAATGGCTTTTGATCTTATATATTTCCTTTAATTATCTATACATCATTTATACTAAATCCTTATGATACAAATATTTTTTACCAGCCAACCATCTCTCTTCCTATCCTTGCTACATTAATGATGTCTGTGCAAAAGCTTTTCAATTTAATATACTCAGTTATTAATTTGTATCTTTTGTAATTATTTCTATCCATTTTTTGGTTAAGAATTCATCTCCTACCCATAACTGTGAAAAGTATATGATTTGCTTCTTTTCTATTTTTTCTTAATAGAATGTTCTTTGGTATACAGGTAACATATCTACTTTGAATTTATTTTGGAATATGGTGTAAATTGTTGTCCTAAGTCAATTTTCTACCAGATTGTTTTCCAGTTGTCCCAGAAGATATTATCAAATAGGAAATTCTTTCCTAGGTAATTTATGTTTTCTGGTTATCAAACACTGGTATGTTGAGTTCCATTATTTCTGATTTTCCCTTGTCTAGTCTGCTCCTTTGATATGTATATACGTGTGTATGTACGTATGTATATATGCACACACGTATATGTACACATATATACATATGTATGTATGTGTGTGTATTTCTGTTTTAAACAACATCAAATAGTTTTGATGACTGCTGCTTTTTAGTTTTTTAGATTTTTTTTTAGATTGAGCCTTTAGTTTGAGACCTGGAACTCTTATTCCCGATGGAATAGAATCTTAATAATTATTGTATTGAAAGGTGAAAAAAATTTTCCTTATTAAAGTGCAAATAATCTTTGTCAGGGGAAAATATTGATCTTCAGTCTTTTACAACTCTTGGAATTTCTAGTTCCATTCAGGATCCACCTCTAATGCTACCTCCACCAAGAAGCCTTTTATGATTTCCCTTCTTTTCCTCAGTTGTTACCGGCTTCTCTCCCTCAATATGCATATGTTTTATATTTACTTATCTGTGAACATATGTTCCTCCTCCAGTAGCCTTGTAAATTCTTTGAAGGCAGAGACCATTTTATGTTTTGTCTCTTTTTCCTAAGTACTTAGTGGAATTCTTGGTATACACTAGGTACTTAATACTGTAAATGTCCATCAAATAGAATTCATTGATAATCTTGCCTGAATCTAGTGGTATGCGTAGAACAACAGTCTTTCAAACTAGAAATTAGACAAGGCTTATAACCAAGACTTCTGTGCAATACCTATGGAGATAATTAAGAGATTGGATCTAAACCACGTCATATTTTAAGGTTTGGGGAATGAGGTTGGACATACATGTTGGGGGCGTGGGGGAGGGTGTTCCTCAGAATAATTGTTAAAGGAGAATAGAGCCAGCCTTATAAACATTTGCAGAATACAGAATCGCCCTACTTGCCTAAAAGTAGGACCCACCTCCTCCCTTCCCTCTTGGGCAATCCTAAGACCTACCCTGTGCATTCCTCCTATCTAGTTTTGGTAGTCAACTAAACAGAGAGAATCTGATGCTCAGCCCCTCATAAACTCAGTTCTCAAAAGTCCTAAAGGCAAGTGTCATACTAAATACATACATGAGGACCTTCAAGTACCTTCAAGATTTTGTGTTTATGCCTATTCTCTCTACCAACTCAGATCCCGACCCCCTCTCTGCCTTAATAGTTTCATGAATAGATTCTGGGGAAAAAAACAATCTGCCAACCAGTGGCTAAAACTTGGGTGATGAGCCTCTCAGAATTTACCTAGATTAGTCTTGGATAATAGATATAGTCTACACCCATACTTGAAGCCTCTCTGACTTGGTAAAATTTGCAAGTTTTTGGACTCTTCTTACATTGCTTTTGAGAAGTGAAGGTCACCTCCATATCACAACGGGATATCCATCAAAGGAGACCTAAGCCAAGTAGAATTTGTTTAGATGCAGATGTTGACTCCATATAGTGAAACACTTTCTTATATTGACAGTTGTTTCGAAGTGGAATGAACCCCCATCAGGGGAAAGATGGCCCTCACCTCCCACCTACTAAAATACTTCAAGGAATGATTGGGTGACCATTTGTTAAGAGTGCTGTAGAGAGGATTCTAATTTACGTGCAGACTGGACTAGATGACCTCAAAGGTCCCTTTCAGTTCTGAGACTCTATGATTCTGTAAAGAATTCATCAATTTAGCAAACATTTAAGTACCTGCGGAACAATCCCCAAAGTGATAGGGATTTAAAGAAAGATTAGATGTGGGCCCAGCTGTCCTGGAGTTCACAATCCGAGCTCCCTTACTCAAACTAATGGTGGGAAAGATGATAATAAATAGAGTGTGCGAAATGTGAAGCAGGCAAAAAGAGAGGGAGGGAGAGAGGGAGAAAGGGAAAGAGAGAGAAGAAGCAGCAGCAGAAGAAGAAGAAGAAGAGAAGAGAAAGAGAGGAGGGAGGAGAGGGAGAGATGGGGGAAGAGGAAGAGAGGGAGAGAGAGAATATGATGCCCTATGTGGCTTTTTTTTTTACTGTGATCGATCTAAAATTCCCACCATTGCAGTCATTCTTTTGAACTCACAGTACAAAGATGAGGGTATTCTTTGTGTAAGTTTACTTTTTAAAATATATTCAAGAGAGACAGGATCTGAGTAAGGCTAGAACCCCATGAGGCTATCCCCCAGTTCGGGGATCTCTGGGACCAAACCCAACTTTACATATTTAGGCAGTAGAGGGGGAAAAACCAAGCAACCATTTGAGGATTCATTAGTGTCCATTGTTGCTCTGCTGGTTTTGAATTGGCAGTAGATGCTTTGCATTTCTAACTCGAATTTTTTTATATTGAATCAGCAGAGGGGAAGTGGAGAAGTACAAGAGGCTCAGCTTCTTCCTGCGCTGCTGGCGGTCCTAGCTGAACTGTCAGTAGACATCAGGACAGCTTGGGATAGTTGTGTGTGTGTGTGTGTGTGTGTGTGTGTGTGTGTGTGTGCGTGCGCGCGCATGTCTGTGTTTAAAGTAAAGGCTCAGCAGGCTGGCTTGATGCTGAGTGGCAGCTCCGTCCCTCGGATGTGTTTTTCTCTATTTGTGTAGAGGACGCTACCATCCATCCAGATTCCCAACCACAGGGTCACCCCGACACCTCCCTCGCACTCGCCCCATATAGACATATTAGATAGACATCACACGTAGATCTGATTTCCAGGTCCGCGCTACCTCTTGCATACGGCCCCTTCTTGCTACTCACACAGTTGCCTCGCTCATCGCCTCTTGCTTACGTTATTGCAGTAGTATCCTCTTTGAGGTTTCCCTTCCTCACATTTCTCCCCACTCTAGTCCGTCATCCACATAACCACTAGAGAGATTTCCCAGAAGGTCATGGCACCCGCTGCACACGTTCCATCGGCTCCCTCTTCCCTTGGCATTCAAATTTCTTTATCAGCATGACTCAGTTCTACCTTTCCAGTCTTCTTATGCATTATTCCCCTCCACACAGTATGGTCTAACCATGCTGGCTATTGACCTATTTGCTGTTTTGCCTCAGCTGTCTGCCATGTGTGGAATGTTCTCTCTCCTCATTTCCATTCTTTATAATGTCTGATTTCATTCAAGATGCTGCTTGGGTACCACCTTCTTTTTTACATGAAGCCTTTATTGATTCTCCTGACTGCTAGTGACCTCTCTCCCAAAACTACTTGGTATTCATTTGTTATATATTCTGAACATACTTATATATATGCGTGTTGTCTCTCCCATTAGAATAAAAGCTCCTCGAGGGCAGATATTACTTTACTGTCGTCTTTGTATTCTTAGCACCTAATCCAAGCCCAGCCTATACTATTTAGCATATGCTCTATTTATCTATGTATAGTGTTTATAATGATCTATGTACCATCTCTATTTATGTATGGTGTTTATAATGATGGGGAAAGTGGCTCAGTATTCTTACACTTTTTATGGGCCACATACCTATTTCTCAGATTCCATTAGTCCAATATTCTTGCATATAGTTTGAAGATCTCCTCAAGACCTTCTCCATTGGTCTAAATGAGTTTATTAGATTAACTTCCTCTTATTAGGAAGCCAAGGATAGGTGTTATTGTTGTTAAGTTGTTTTTCAGTCCTGTCTGACTCTTTGTGACCCCATGTGGGGTTTTCTTGGCAAAGATACTGGACTGGTTTGCCATTTCTTTCTCCAGCTCATTTTATAGATGAGGAAAATGAAGCAAACAGGATTAAGTGAATTGCCCAGGGTCACACAAATAGGAAGTGTCTGAGGCTGGATTTGAACTCAGAAAGAGTCCCAGGTCCAGCACTCTATCCACTGCATCATCTAGCCACCCATAGAGCAGGTAAGTCTAAGTAATGTGTGATTGGGCTCTGACAATCTCTGAAAGGCTAGGACATAACTGGATCACCTAGGGAAGAATAAAACCACAACAATAGATAATGGAGTGCCTGAATGGAGAGAGTATTCACTGGAGATAAGTTTCAATTTCATCAACATTTTACCTAGACTAGCCCTGAAGAGGAACCACACCAATCAAATACATTTCAGAATCTTCAGGATTGTGTTGCCTCTTTTGTCCAAATTCAAAGGATCATCCCCTAAATTCCAAGGATCATCCCCTAAATTCAAGGGATCATCCCCTAAAGTCCTCCTCTTATTCTTCATCATGCGGTGACTCTAGGTTCCTGAAAACTATGCAGCTAGGCCTACAGCTCTGGCAGGCCCTAGTTGTCAGGAAGGGCTTGGAATATGGACTCCATCCTCAAATATAGGTCTGCCACTGGAAGACTAGTCTAGCTAAGTGCAGAGAGTCTCATTCTCAGAGGGATAGCTGCCAGAGGATGATGTCTTCTGGCTACAGCAACTCGTGAAGGTGTTTTCAGGAATTCTCAACCTGAGATTCATGAACTTTTAAGGAAAATCTATTTGGAGGCAGCTAGTTGGTGCAGTGGATCAAATGAACCCTGGGTGTGGAGTGAACCCGAGTTCAAATCTATCCTCAGACAATGAACAGATTGACAAGTTACTTAATAGCTCCATCTTCTTCAGTTCCCTCAACTCTGTGATGGGGACAATAATAGCACCAACCCCTCAGGGCTGTTGTGAGGCTCCAGTGAGATAATATTTGTAGAGTGTTTAGAACAATTACTACCATTTAATAAATGTGTTTTCCCCTTCCCTTGATTGGTTATATTTCAATATAATTTATTTCCTTTGTCACTTTATATACTTAAACACATTATTCTGTGAAGGGTCCATAAGCTTCACGATACTTCCATGGGGATCCATGAGCTCAAAAAAGTTAAAAATGCCTGGACTAGATGATACCCAAGGTGTCTTCCATTAAAAACTAAATCCCATGATTCTACCTTTCTGATTGCCTGCCTCTTATTAGAAATTACTTTGTTATGTTTCTGTAATTTTTAAGCCTCACTGATATCTACATTATCCATTGACTTAGTTGGCCCATATCCTAAAAGTGGCAGAGGCACACTGATTGAGGTCATGAATCATTTGCACCATATATGTGAAAAGATTTAGAATTCTCCAAAGGGAGTACTTTGAAAAACAGAAATTGAATTTAAAGTCATTGCACCAAAGGGAAAGTGGGCAGATCAAAATTGTATTGCTGTTATTGGACTAACTGAAGGGTAATCTCACTTAAGGAGGAAAGAAAAAGTACACATCTACAAGATGGAGGGTTGATTCATTGCAAATAGGATGAGAAAGACCTGGAGGGGTCAATAGTGGACTTTTGGCTTCATCAATCTGCAATGATAGCTTTAAAGTATCTGGGCTGTCCAAAGGGCAATCAAACTGTGCATACCCATTGATCCAGCAATATCATTACTAGGTCTGTATCTCAGAGAAAACATAAAAAGAGGAAAAGACCTCCACGTGCAAAAATATTTACAGCAGCTCTTTTTGTGGTGGCAAAGAATTGAAATTGAAGAGGTGCCCATCAAAGGAGGAAAGGCTAAAAAAGTTGTGTTATAGACTGGGAGAAAGCAGGGCGCCCAAAACCATCGGTGATCCCCAGGCCTCCCAACACAAGATGGCAGTCTGTGGAAGTGACAAGAGGCAGTGCAACACCACCAACCATGAGATTCCAACTCCTGATGCTTGCGGCCCAAAGGTAAGACACTCTTCTTGAACTTCCAGGAGACATAATGGCCAGGTAAATGGCTCTAATCCATCCCCTCCCCACCTAGAGGAAAAAAAAAAACAAAATACAAAAAAACACTGGAATAGAAGAGACAGAAGTGGGGCTTCAGTGGCCAAGTAGTGGGAGTACCTGAGTCCCAGAGGGGCAGAGCCAGCAGGAATCCACCCCAGGAGCCCAGACATACTCTTGCTCCCCCAGGGGAAGTGCCAGACACCCAGCTTGAACAACAGAGAGCTGAGACCATTGCTGAAGAGCAACAGTACTGGAGAACAACCCCAGGGGAAGAGGAGATTTCGGGCAGCCAGACCCCCTCCTCCACACCTCAGGAAACTGAAGGCTATAATTCACAAAGCCAACAGCTAGACTCACAATCCCCAGAATAAGAAAGCTGGGACAGTGAGCCCTGAGCCCCAAAAGCAGAAATTTATTGTAAAGCCAGGAAAAGACTAACCAACATGAA
>CM053625.1:165891956-165931249 GCA_028646595.1 Phalanger gymnotis | reverse complement strand
CGACATAATGCTGAGTGAGCAGAGCAGAGCCAGGAGAACATTGTACACAACCACAGATATATGGATTCTATGATGACTAACCCTGACAGACTTTGCTCTTCTCAGCAACACAACATGCAGAGACAGCTCCAAAGGACTCACTATGGAGAGTGCTGTCTACATCCAGAGAAAGAACTATGAAGTATGAATGCAGACCAAGGCACACTTCATGCTCTCCTTTTTCTCCCCCCACCCACCCTTTTTTTTTTCTCTCTTTTGTATTTGTTGTTGGGTTGTGTTTTTTTTTATTCTGTTTCTTATTTCTCATGATTCATTCCATTGGTCATAATTCTTCTCCACAACTTGACTAATGCGTAAATTAATTCAATGCCAAGTTATACATGGAAGTTATATGGGATTCCATGCCATCTTGGGGAGGCAGGGGGAGGGGGGAGGGATGGAAGAAAATCTGGAACTCAAAATTATGTAGAACCATGTGTTGCAAAGTAAAAATAAAAACTAAAAGAAAGAAAAAAACAATTACAGTAACAACAACAACAACAAAAAGAAGTTGTGTT
Organism: Phalanger gymnotis; assembly: GCA_028646595.1. Taxonomy (NCBI): domain Eukaryota; kingdom Metazoa; phylum Chordata; class Mammalia; order Diprotodontia; family Phalangeridae; genus Phalanger; species Phalanger gymnotis. The sequence continues at coordinate 165,930,692 of CM053625.1, read as the reverse complement.
ATACAATGTAATGGAATACTATTGCTCTGTCAGAATAGATAAGCAGGCAGATTTCAGAAAAATCTAGAAAGACATACATGAACAGATGCAAAATGAAGTGAGCAGAATCAGGAGAACATTGTACACAGTAATGGCAACAATGTGTGATGGTCAAATAATGATTGGCTTGGCTCTTTTCAGCAAAACAATGATCCAAGACAATTTTAAGACTCATGATGGAAAATGCTATCCACATCCAGCATACTATTTGGACTTATTTTTTAATGTTTATTTTTTCTTTTGCAAATTGCGTTTTTTTTTTTGCAAACTGTTTCTTCTTTCACAACATGACTAATATGGAAATTGCACATATATAACCAATGTCAAATTGCTTACCATCTTTTGGAGGGGGAAGGGAAGGAGGGAGAAATATAAATATAAAAATGCATGTTCAAAATTGTTTTTACATGTGATTAGAAAAAAATAAAATACCATTAGAAATAAAATATAATAAAATTACGACAAAAAAGTCTCTCTTCTGTGAAGGGGTGTCAAAATAGGGTTCTAGGATACAGTTACAAGGATATAATCCTCCAACTATGCTTGTGATTGGCAAGGTCTTAGAAGACCTCATGCCAAAGTGAGCAGAATCAAGAGAACAATTCATATAACATCAATCACTTAAAAGATAAACAACTTTGAAAGACTTAAGAACTTTCTTCAGTGTAGTGACCAACACATCTGTCATCTATCTATTATCCATTTATCTATCATCTATCCTTCTATTAACCATTCATTACCTGCCTATCCATATGTGTATTCATTGATTTATCTATTTTTCTATCATCTACTTATCTGTCATCTATCATCTATCTATCGCCATATCTATTTATCTATGTCTCTTTATGCTATATATATACATATATGTATACATGCATGTATATACATGGATATACATGCATATATATGAGAGAGCAGTACATATGTATATAAGAATGTATATATGTACATGCAGTTTTCAGACACGACCAATGTGAGAATTTGTTGTTTAACTATGCGTATTTGTTATGAGGGCAATAGGAGAAGGGAAAAAAAATAAATTCCTGTTCACTGAGAAATTTTTTTTGATAAATGTAAAGAAAAAAATGAATGAAATGTGAAAACATCTCCAAAACCACAAGGCTTAAAGTTTAGGAAACGTAAGTCTTAAGGAAAGACTAAGTAAAACTGCTTCACTCTTCTTATCTGATGATTCTCAAATGGCTTCTCATAATCCTCCCCTCCTTACCCTGTTCCCAAAGCAGAGGCCAGGTACACAATCATTCTGGGAATCCCAGAGCAGATGCTTCTCTGGAAGGAAAGGAGTCAGGGCCAACTAGGTTCTTGTCCTCTTTAGCACAGAGGTAAAACAAAAGTGAATGACAGAGTCCTAAGGCTCTGCTTCTTGGAAGGGAGGACCAAGAAAGAAAAGAAAAAAAGACTGATATGGGCCTTGGCCTGTTGGGAAGTATTCAAAGCCAGAGGCCACAGCAAAGTTAACGTAGCAACATTCCTTCCAGAACTCATTTGAGGTAGTATTTGTGACACCTTCACATCAACCCAGTGATCCGTAGTCTGAGAAACACCATAGAATGGAACTGGGGCTTTAAGTGAGATGGCAGAATAAGAAACCTCCAATATCTTCCCTAAAAGAGTAAGCCATAAAAATGGCAAGAAGAAAAAAAGCTACCCAAAATCTTCAAAAGGAAAAGTTTTAAAAATTACTCAAAGAAATAAACCAAAGAAGAACACTGAAACAAGAAGGAAAAAAATGGGCAAAAAGAAACGAAGGCAGAAGTGCCAGAAGAAATATATTGAAATAATATCAACAGTTGCATCAGAAATAAAGCTAGAATTTTCTCTTTTTCTCAATGTGCAAGTGGATGACAAACAATGAGTGAGTTAAATTTTAGGATGATGGAGAGCTTGCTGTTCTCTGCCCCAGTCATTTCGTTGAGTTTAGGACCCTACATTCCTACTGTAGGATTCTGAAATCTTATAGGATCATTTGAAGGAATTGGGCATGTTTAGAATTGGAAAAAGAGAAGACTTGAAACTGGGGAGAAGGATATAATGCTTTCAAATATCTGAAGGATTGTCTTGTAGAAGAGGGATTAGATATGTCTTCCTAAGCCCTACAAGCCAGCACTAAGAGAGTAGCAGTTGTAGTAAGTTAAATTGAAGCTTAACGTAAGTATTGGATGGAGCACAAACAGAGTACAATGGTAGTGAGTTGCACATGTTCCTGGTACTGCAAGTCATTTTTGCTGTTCTTTCATTCCTAAAGGAGAGCTCAGGTGTCACCCCCTTGTAGGCAGCATCTCTGTTGGGTGGGGCTTTCATCTGGGTTCCCATTGTTTCCTGACCTCCATAGCTCAACTCTTGATTGTCAGGGCTAGTTCTCCCTTGCATCCTTGATTAATTCACTTCACTGCTTCCAGAGATCTGGCTTCTTGAAAATGTTTCCTCCTTCTGAGGTGACTGCCTCTGTGTCCATTTCTCTGGAGACTGTGTCTCTGATCAGCCTTCTCACTGAACTCATTCAAATTGATGAACTCCCTAACTAACTGCAAGATGTGCTTTCTCCTACTGATTGAATAGCCCCACTAGTCAATTGATGGTGGATATCAATGTCCACTCCATTGATAAATGCCATGGAGAATGAAGGGAAAAAGGAAAATCCCTTCCCCATCCTTGCTACCCTCCGGCATAAATACATATCCATTCATAATCTAGCCTCCCCTGGATTCTTAGCCTTACAGGCTTAACTATTTAACGGCTTCCAGAGCATGGGAATTTTTTTCCTAGCCAATAACTAGGCTCACCTTCCAGGCCAAGACATTGTAGTGAAAATGACAGTACTACAAAACTTAATGGCATACATTTAATGCAATAACAGTCTAAATTCAATGGTATTTTCATCAGATTTTTTACCAATATATTTTTTCCATTCTGTCATATTAATTTTGATTCTGGATACACTCCTTTTGGTTGTATAAAGACAATCTAAATAAACAATTAAATAACAAAACATGAAAAAGTAGTTAGAAATATTAATATGAATTCTGAAAAAGCTGAACAAAGACTTATATAAAAAATTATCAAATAATACTATAAAGTTGTATTTGACAAAACTACTTGATGCTGGGTTAAAAAGTAGAAGAAAAAAACATCCAATCAACATATGTTTATTAAGCCTTATTATGTGTCAGGGACTGTTATTATGTATTAAAGATACAAAGAAAGAGCTCAAATTAGGAAGGGAGAGACAACATGTACATAAATAGGTAAAATACAGGCAAGATGCAGACAGAGAAGATACAAGCTAACTTTAAAAGGAAAGGTACTAGCAATTTAAGGGGACCAGGAAAGGCCTCCCATAGGAAATGGTACTTAACCTAAGAATTAGAATCAAAAATCTACATTTGAACAATATTTTAGAAATGCAGGATTAAAAACAATAGGAAAATAATTTATTATTCAATACAAACTGTTTAGAAAATTGTATAACAATATGGTGGAAAATAGAGTTATATTCACATCAGAAATCATGTATTACAATAAATTTACAGTGGTTCAGTGAGTTAAATAATTTTAAAATCATTAAAAATTTGGAAGAAAATGGAATGATATATTTATTACAATTTTTGGAGAGGAGAAAAATTATTATTTGTTCAATAGATAGCAGAAATTGTGGGAGAAATAGGATAGACTTGACTAAATAAAATAAAGGACTTTTGCACATCAAATATCATTGAATCTAACAGAGTGAAATAGGGTCAAATGTTTGCAGTATATACTGTAAATATATTACATACACTACAAATACGTATATTTATATGTGTGTGTATATATATATATATATATGCGTGCCTCTTTGCTGTCCAACTCTAGTGGTTAGGGTTAGGGTTGTTTATATACATATATATTACACACACACACACACACACACACATACATACACACACACACGTACTGGGTATTCCAAACAGCTTAAAAGCAATAGAGGTTTGGGACACTGTTGATACACATGACATAAACCTTCGCATATGTATATATACATATATGATAAAAATCTAATATCTAGAACTCATAAAGACCCAAATTTATGAGAGTACTATCCATTACTTGATGGCTGAGTGATCAAAGGATAGAATCAAATAGCTCTCGAAAATTAGTCTCAAGGAAAAAAAAGTGCTAAAATTCTTTAATAGTAAGAGAATGCAAATTAAAACAAATCTGAGGTACAGTAATTGAATTACAAAATTCAATGCTGGTAAACCAAAGGAGAAACACGTACAGCATTATGTTATTGATAGGGCTGTGACTCAATTGAAAACTTTTGAGAAATGATTTGGCAATATATGAAAAGAACTATAAAACAGCATTCATAGCTTTTAAGTTCCAAGTTATTCACAATTTCTTAAAAACTGTGTTTATGCCCCTCTTCTTACCTCCCACCAGTAAACTCCAGTGACCCCCTATTACTTCCAGGATCAAATATAAAGGCATTAGTTTGGGCTTTTAAAATCCTTTACAACCTGATCCCTTCTACTGCAGAGACCACAGCCTGAGAATTTTATTAAAACGAAAATATATAGATACAGGATATTCATAGTATCTTCATTATAGACATACAGGTGAGCATGCTCATATGTAGCCCCACAGTTGGGGAGTTTAAAATGTTACATAAGTAGTATGTTATCAATCAATCCACATGCATTTATTGAGTCCCTTCTTTATAATAGGCATTGAACTGAGTGGTTGGGGCACAAAGACAAGGAAAAAAAACAGTCTCTGCCTTCACCAAACTAATGTTCTTTGGGAAAACCAGCAGGTTCCCATATAAATAAGTTAAAAATACACATACCATAGACACAAAATAATTTCGGGAACAGCAGTAGTTGAAGGCATCAAGAAAAACCCTTTGTAGCAGGGATTTCCTTGACTGAGCTTTGCTGGAAGCTCATGATTTGACATGGTAATGATGAGAAAGGTGGACTTTCCAAGTATGGAGGAAAGGCATGGACGTAGAAGATGAAATGTCATGGGGGAGGAACAACGAGGAGGCTGATTTGTCTGTAACATAGAGTAATGAGAGGAAGTAAGATGTAAATAGCTTGAAAGGTAGGCTAGAGGGTGATCATGCAGAGCTCTAAACAGCAAATTGAGGGGTTTATATTTTATCCTTAAGGTGGTAGGAAAGCAGGAGAGTTTTTTGAGCTGGGGGAGAGATACCTATGCTTAGAAATACACGTTGATGGCTGTGAGAATTAGAGAGGGAAACACGTAAGTTAGGGAGAATAATTACAATTCCATTCTTTGTACTTGTACTCCTAGCACCTAACATGGTGCTTGGAACATAGTAGGCTCTGAAGAAATACTTGTCGATCAATTGATTGCTATTGAAATAGTCCAGGTAAGAGGTGATGAGGGCTTGAACTAAGTACAGACTGTATACATGGAAAGAAGGGTTCAAATACGCATTCCAATGGAAGCAGGAAAATCAAGAGTTGGAAATACATTGGTTCCGAGAGTGTTCCAGCCCTGGGTGCTGAGCTGATGAAAAAGTGGGGAATTCAGAGATGGAGTGTCATGGTCCAGGAGGTCTAAGTTGGCCAGAGTAAGTGGATGGTAGGATATGTGGAGGGAGTGAGGGGACATAAAATATAAGAATATTAGGAAGATTGGAAGGGGTCAGGTTGTGAAGGACTTTAAATGCCAGAATAGAGGACTTTATATTTGATCCTGGAAGTAATAAGGAGCCATTGGAGTTTACTAGTGGGGGTGAAAAGAGGGGCATGAACTGACAGTTCTTTAAGAAATTGTGAATTACTTGGAACTTGAAGTTTTATGGATAACTTATTTTTAGTTGGGTGTGTTTATATAAATGTTTTTCTTGGTAATTTCTAAGTTTATAATTTCAAACAAGAAAGGAATTATATGTATTGGAGTAAAGAAAGCAGGAAAAGACTAAAGGAAGATGTGCCAAGTATGTTTCAGTCTATGAAGAAAGAATAGAGGACAAGGAGGAATGAATTTAGATTCCCCAGGAGGAACTTAGATTAACAATCAAGGAGACTTTCCAGAGCTATGAGGTTATGAACACCAACATCTCTAAAGTTACTCAAAACTCTTAATTGCCATATCTAATGTTCTTTTCTCAATCCTCATTCTTTTTTACCTCTTTCCAGCATTTGACACTGACTATAACTCCTTCTTCATATCCTCTCCTCTCTTGTACATACCTATATTTAGTTATGCATGTGTGTATACACATATATACATATATATGTATGTATATGCACATGTATATGTTGTCTCCCCAAATTGAATATAATCTCCTTGGGAGCACCACATCTTCTTATCCTGTTAGATCTTTGAACATCTCCTCTCATCAACCCTCCGCAAAAGATATGCAAGGAGCAATGTAGGCCTGCTTCTGGGTTTTCTAACATGTTGCAGGTTACAATCCAGCACTTAGGTTTTCCATTGTTATTCTTCAATCTTAGTACACTTAAAAACCCACCTCCTTTACTTATCATGCATTCCCCTAGTGTTTCACATCACTTCTGGTATGCACTAGGTTGATGCTGTATCATCATTGAGAGTAATGCTGTAGTCCATTTAATCACACCATAATGTATCTTTTCATTTCACCTTGGGCCAGCCACAATTTTGGTTCTTGGGAGATGATGGTGTTCTATAATTCAGAGTAATGTAGCATCACCAGGATAAAAATGATGTTTAAAAGATGCAGATGTGTGCCAGACAGCAGCATGGTATCACTGAAATCATTGTGGAACTTTGCAAATGCAATCCAGTTTGGTCTTCATTAGCAGTATCTGGCCAAGATAAATTTGTCAATGGGTTCATTCATTCTTCATCTATTTGGACTTTGCTCTATATTCTTAGGTTTATTTCTTTTGAATGGTCATAGATCTCATTGAGAAGCTCTGTGTTGCAACCAGAAAAATGTCATCTGAAAAAAGGAGTATCCGGAAGGCCTTGACACCTAGAGGGAACCCCGCTTTCACTAAGACTGTGTTAGATATCCTCCATGTTAGACATCCTCCATGGCAATAGAAAATGCCCCCTATGGCTTTTTCGTAGTCCATAATGAGATTACTGAAAAAGTTACCATCCATTCATGATTGTGCATTCAGGATTAATGCATATTTGGGATACATCTTATTGGAGGAGAATCCTTTAAGTCTGTATCCTGCTATAATGATCCAAATGACTTTCTGTAATCAACAAGAAACTCAGTGGGTTAGTCAGTGTATTTTCTATATATGTGGAAGAATGTACTCCCTCCTCACCTAAACTTTGTAGAATCCCTCACTTCTTTCAAGGTTCAGCTCACATGTGGCCTTCTACTTGAGACCTTCCCTGACTCTTCCAGTCATCAATGCAGCCTATCTCCTGACATTTCTTTGTACTCACTTGGTACATATTTCATATTCATTTTTTCTGTGTTCAACAGAAGGTAAGCTTCTTGGTGGCTAGTACTGCCTCACATTTGTATTTGTATTGCCAGAGCTTAGCACTATTTCTGACACATAATAGGTGCTTAATATGTACTTGTTGAATGAATACCTGACCTACATTCTGTACCCTAAACTTCTGTTAACAAACTTCTTAAAGTCTTTTCCATTCTTGCTATGGATGGATGAAATGAAACTGAGAAATAGCATTGTATTGAAGTTGTGCCAAATTTGGTACCAAACTTTCAAAGAATCAGAGAAAAAGTGCTGCTGAGAATGACTACCTAGTAATTCAATCCCTGTTAAAATAGTGGAACAAATATTAAGAGGAAAAAAATCTATCAAGGATAATGGAATGATGAGCAATAAGTATTATGGGTTTAAAAAGAACAAATCACGCCAGACGAAGTTGATTGCCTTTTTGATTAGTAGACTAAGGGAATGGAGTAGCTGTAATATATCTTGATTTTAGCAAAAGGTTTGATAGTGTCTCATGAAATTTTACTTGGGAAATTAATTGAAAATGGCCCAGAGATGAGCACTGTTGCGTGAACTTAAGCCTCGTGGAAGGACTCTGTAAGGGAATGAAAAAGAGCCATGCATCATGGTACAGGAATGTGTGGTGGGGAGTTACAGGTCAGGGGTCAGTTCTATGTAATTATTTCATTAGTGTTCAGGAAAAGGAGGCGTGCATTGAACGTGAGGAAAATTCATAGTTGATTTTAACTCCCTGGTCTAGTAAAAATACTGAATTGGGAGTCAAGAGGGGTGTCAGGGCAAGGTAAGGGTGCTATGGCTGCTCCTGGTATTGGGTCAACCATTGTCTTCCCCTAGCACACATTCTTTTGACATGGAGCCGACCTTGGAAAAATATATATTAGATGCTTCCAGAGTTTTACTTTGGACTTTGGGGCTATTGCAAACAGCAGGCTGTTGTGTCAGAATAGACCTCTAATCAAAGCCCCTCAAACAGTACCTGCAAGTCCTTTCCATTTTGTTGATGAGCCCTGGACAATAGCGAAACTTAAGAGGCTGTGAACTCATCACCGCCAGAAGGGAGCTTGACATTCTATGGGGATGACATGTCCACTGGCCCCTCTCTGCCAGGCTTCCAGCAGTAGAGTTGTCAGGGCAGGTTTGGAGTCACTTCCAGAGTGAAAAGTGGTCATCTTTTACTTATAGAGTCCCGTAAGGGGGTATATGTTAAGTCCTGCTGCTACATGGAATTGGCCAGGGAAAGATTGAATTCTGGGGATTCAGGATTAGGGAGGCAAGCTAAGTCATTAGAATTTCATTGACAATTGTGTGATCTAATGATGGAGGAGGAGCTAGACCAAGGCAAAGGGAGAAGACTGAAACGATCACAATGACATGAGCCAGGTCAAAGCAAGGCCAGCCAAAATGTCGATGGAATGATAGTAGTAGAACCTGGATGGAAACCAGTAGGGTCATAAATAAAGGGAGGCACGTGGGACTTTGAACCAGGCTTCTGAATTTAAAGAGCACTGACAGCATTTGTAGTCAGCTTTCTGTCTTTAGCTTTTAGAACAATGTTCAAGTCAACACTACCATTACTTCTGGAAAGAGTATGTCAAGTGACTGCCCTATTGCTCAACTCACTATCTCCATAACTCCCCAGGTTAAAAATAACCTTCCCTGGATAGAAGGATCTTCTGTGTGTCGTCTCTTCCTATTAGAATGGAAGCTTCTTTAGGGTAATGCTTTTCTGGCTTTTGTATTTGTATTCTAAGCACTTAGTCCACTGCCAGTACATAGAGAATGATAAATTCTTTTTTATTTGTTCTTTCAGTATCATAGAATCAATAAACAAGTATTTATTAAATGCCAACTGTGTGCCAGGCACTATGTTAAATACTAATTCAAAGAATGAAATAATCCCCACTGCAAAGGAGCTTATATTCTAATGGGTACAGACCTACATATGTAATTGTGTGCATATATGTGCATATATACATATGTATATAATATGAATATAAAATTAATAAATAAAATTCATACTAAATATTGAGATACAAAGTAGTTTGGGAGGAAGGGCATTAGCAATTGGAAGGAGAGATCTGCAAAAGCTTCATGTCTTCATGGTGTTTAAGCTGAGCCTTAGAGAGAGAAATTCTCCAAACAGAAATAAGAGAGTGCATTCCAGGCATGTGGGGCACCTGGTGCAAAGACGTGGAGATGGGATACGGAAAAGAGAAGAAAGAATAGAGAGAAGTCCAGTTTGAAGGGGTTATAGATTACAGGAAGGGAATGATACCCGAAGAGGCTAGAAAGATTGGTTAGGGCCAGATTTTACAGGACTTCAAAAAGCTAAACAAAGATTATATTTGATGCTAGAAGCGATAGACTGAGACTGAAAAATCAGCAAGAAACTGAACTTGCTTGAGGAAGGGAATTACACAGTCAAATTTTCCTTTAAGAAAAGTCCTTGGGCAGCAGAGTTTAGGCTGGATTGGCCTGTAGTGGGAAGAGGCTGGAGGCAGGGAGACCAATTAGGAGGTTGTTGTAATAATCTTGGAAGGAGGAGATAAGGGCCTGAACTGAGGTGTTAGCTGTGAGAGGGGAAAGAAGAGGGCAGAAGCAAGAAATGTGAAGCGGGAAATGCTAAAATTTGGCCAGTTGGATAGGTGAGTTGAGGGAGAGTGCTAAGTCCAGAATAATGCTGAGACCTGAAGGATGGTAGCGACTTCAACGCAAATGGGAGAGTTTGGGGGAAAGAGTTATGGGGGTGGAGTACAAGAGACAGGATGATAAATTTAGTTTCGGATATGTTGAGTTAAAATGTCTCCAGGACATCTAGTTTGAAATGTTCAACAGGCAATTGCTGATGGGGGATTGAAATTTGGGGGACAGACTGGAGCTGAATACATCTATATATGTAGATAGATAGAGAGACAGACAGATGTCCATATCACTTTATTTGTGAGTCATAGAGATGATAGTTAAACCCATGAGAGCTAAGAAGTTTATTGAGAGTTAAAATTAAAGTTTATTTATTAAAATTAAAGTTTACTGAGAGTTAAAATTACTGAGTTAGTTAAAATGGGAGGCTGTGCGATGGCTGGATTGAAAGCGTCTCCCACCTTATACCCTCATGGAGCTTCTCGATCTCCCACTGTCCTCAACTAAGGGAGTATTTTGGATCGCTTGCTCCAGGCATAAAAGTTCTTAGAGCTCTGGAAACCATCAGGCAGGCAGGAGTACGTGAATATGAGGAAGGACAGAAGGAAAAACACTTCCACCTGACGGGAACTGTCCCTACAAGGTCGCATTGTGCATCTCTAATCACCACCTTTTGTGCCATAGCCCAAAACTAGCTGTCTAAGGACCCGATGGTTGAAGTGATACCTTCAAGATCTGACATTGGTAAAGACTGACCGCAGACTTAAAAATGTACACACGTGTATATACGCACATCCTTCATGTGCGCGTATACATGTATACACATACTATAACATATACATGTGTGTATGTTTATGCGTATGTGTGTACCTCTGTGCATATAGCAACGTCCTAGGTAATCAGACTAGGAGAGGATACGTGGCTCCCCAAGCAATATTTTGGTCACAAAAACTAAATCCTGATCAGAGACTGCTTTGTACTTATGTTCGAGTTTCAGATATCAGTGTTCTATAACGCTCTCCCCCTCCACCCACGCAGAACCCAATGGGAGGTCACCTCTGTAGACTGACAGAAGCCTAGTCACCAACTACAGTTGCAAGAATCAGCCTCATTACTACTGTTACTACAAACCTGCAACAGTAAGCTGTTCTGAATACCACTTCAACTGGAAATGTCTCTCTGTGGACCCAGGCACATTAGCTATAGTGGCTGTGAAATTCAAATGAGAATCGTCATATCAGCCTCCATCTGAGATAGGCTACAGCAAGGGTATTAAGCAGGGAGTGAGAAGCTTGAAACCCAGCAGGTCCTGGGTGGGGAGGTGGAAGTGACGGGGAATGGAGGAGGGAAGTGGCTCTCAAAATTCTCCTATTCCTATTTTTGGATATTTCTAGGGGTTTGGCAAAATTCCCTTCCGGAGATCTTTTTCAAGGGCATGTTCCCTAGTGAATAGAATATTAAACCTGGGGGGAGGGGCAGCTGGGTGGTACAGTGGATAGAGCGCTGGCCCAGGAGTCAGGAGGACCTGAGTTCAAATTCAACCTCAGATACTTAATAGCTGTGCGACCCTGGGCAAGTCACTTAACCCCGATTGACCCGGTTCAAATTATGCCTCAAAAACTTTATAAGTGTGTAACCTTGGATAATTCGCTTTACCCTCTCAATGCCTCTGTGTCATGATTTGTTAAATAGAGACAATCATCGCATTTGCTTTGCAGAATTGTTGTGAATTTCGAATGAGATAATGTATACAAAGCACTTTAAAGATTAAAACCTCCTGACAACATCAACTATTTAATTTATTTATTTTAAATATATGCATATATATTTACTATTTTTGTTCTTATCATGCCCGCCAACCCCAGCCCCCCCGCCCCGCTTCCTTGTTAAGAACCACGGTGAGGTGGATAGAGCCCCATGTGACATCACAGGATCTAGATTTAAATCCTCCTCTCTCTTACCTACTCACCTATCCTCGGGCCTTGGTTTCTCCATCAGTAAAATGAAAGCTCAGAACTAGATGGACCATGAGATACGTTACTGCTCTCAATCTATGGTACTATAGATAATAAGGAATAGAAAATGGTTTTAATGGGTAGGCCAAACTTTCTTGAAAACTAGGCATGACCTACGTGCTGTGATTTATCTGTGTAACAAAGGGTAGACCTAAATCTAGACTTAGTAGTTATTTCTCACACATAAGCACACCATCTAGTATTGAAAGTAAGATCTTACCTGATGCTCTCCATTAGACAGAGGGTGAAATAAAAACTTGAAACTGATGAGAAAGAGTCTAGCAAAGCCTCTCTGAGGCTTTGGCCTGACTGGATCTGCATATAAAAGAGCTGAGAATGAGGTTGAGACCGAGAACAGACAATAACCTTGTTCCCTGGGTTTGGCATTATCTGTATATTTTCTCTGGATATATTCATCTGAGTGGGAGAATGGAAGACATTTAGGGTTCCAAAGCTGGAGAACTTTAACCCCAGACTCCTTTGGTTATTATTGGACCAGTAGTTATTACTTTAAAAAAATCCAGCTTTCTGAGATTAAAATTGAGAGGCATGTGGAACATTGAGATGTCTGATATTGGGACTGAAGCTCCTGGATGAGGAAGAAGAGTCCAAAGAAAAGACTAAGCCGGAGAGCATTAGTTAGCTGATAGAAACTTACTTTACTACCACCCCAGTGACCTCGAACTGTGACTGCATCCAACCCTTATGGGCTCCTTCTGATCAGTGAGCCCCTCATTGGAAATTTTCTTTTGGTTGGAGAAAGTACCTGGACCAGCCTCTGACTCTCCATCTTGCCCCCATGAGGATACCCCATCTACACACCCCACTTTTCAATTCTTTTTATGCAGTTCCCCCCATTAGAATGTAAATTTCTTGAGGGCAAGGTCTGTGTTTTTGTTTGTATTTATATTCCTATCATTTAGTGTGGTGCCTGGCACGTATTAGGTTTAATAAATGCTAATTATTTAGCTAGCTATATAGTTACCTATTATAGCTATCCTCTCTCTATTGTCTATCTATCTATCTATCTAGACCAGGCCTGCACAACCTGCAGCCCTTGGCTGCCTGATCTAGGCACCTAGGGCTTATAATTTCTCGCCAGGAAGATGAAAGACTTCCAGCAGCGACTCTGAAAGAAACAAGACCAGAGAATCCAAGGGGAAGTTTATTTTATTTCTCTTAGGCAAGCATTCTTGCCTTTCCAAGAAGAGCTGGAAGTAGCTCTTTTAAAGCTAAAAGAACATTGCAGCACAATCTCTTCCCTTGGTTGGCCATTTCCTTCTCCTTCATCCTGTCTCCTGACTTAGCAAGTATCTAAGGCCAGATTTGAACTGGGTTTGAAAATCTTTATTCTAATGGAAGGAAGTATAAAAAAAACCCTTTTGTAGTAAATATATTTTAATATGGTGGGGAGAAAAAGGCCCAGCACTCTAGCAGAGTGCACTACAAGTTTATGGAGAAAAGCGCTTGGTTGTCATTTTTCTCATTACAGCATTTTATTCAATACTTTTGAACTAATCATGTACTCTGGTTGACTTTTAAAGATAAACACATTGGCAGAGGATCATGAGTTATGCATTTAGGGGCAGAACTATTGAGTGCCTTGAGCCTGGGGTAGCCATTATCTGGGCAAAGCCAGTGGCCCGCCTTCTGAAGTGCGGAGCGGGAGATGCTACCAGGCTCCTAATATTACTGGACCTACTAAAAACCTGTTTTGAGACAATATTTAATGACTCTGTCACATCTTACAACTATATGCCAAAATAACATTCACGTCTCACTCAGTGGGCCTCCAGATGCCAAACTCTCTGAAACAAAATCGCTGGAACATTTTGGAGCTGACATTACTGGGCTGGATCTCAGTAGTTTCAGCTGGGGCTGGGTGGGGGGCTAGGGATGAAGAAGAGATGGAGAGCCATCATCTCTGGTCAGGAGTGTTGTAGATTTTCTTTCACACTATTCAGTTAAAGCACTGACTGATTGTGTTTACTCTAACTCACCTAAAGTGATTAATAAGAGCGTGGCTTAAAGGAAGAATTCCAGTTTGGAGTAATCAAGAAAGACTTTTTTAAAGTTGTTTAGCACCCTCAAAATATTGCTAGGTCATTTTGAAATCATCTCGTATGGTGGCTCAGGAAGATGGATATCATGAGCTTCAATAGGGAAATTAGTTCCAAAGTTTAGACTGCTCTGATTTATGAATTGCCCTTTAAAGAAATATGGGAATAGGTGAGTGTATTTAAGGAAAGGCAGTGCTGCTCAATGCAGGGAACGATGATCTATTAGTCCAAATCTTTCAGATGCTTCATCTTTGGCAGACCTTTTGGTATCTCAGCCAACGATAATTCTATCACCACTTAAACTGAGTGCCTGTTGTGTTCCAGGCATTGTGCTAGGTATTAGTTTTGCTGTTGTTATTTTCCTTGTGGTTGGGTGTTCTGGGTGAGGAAATTGCATTTATCAGTAGGGGTGGAGAACTGTTCTGCAGTTAGAATGAATGAATGAAAAACATCAATTAGGAGCTTGCTATGTGCTAGGCACTGGGCCTACATATGTGAAAGTAAAGACTAGTCCCTGTTATCAAAGAGTTTATGTTCTAATGGGGAGAGCAACAAACACAGGGAAGTGGTGACCAGGGAGGGCCATTTTGGTCCATAGAGTTACTAGCATGCTAAGCAGGGCCATGGAGGAATAGCTTGATACATCCCTTAAATAAACAACGGCAGAATCGATTTGATTATGGTTTAAACTGGAAAGCGTTGGAGGGGAGAGTGCTTGCAAAGGAAGCTGGAGAATAGGGAGTATAGCAAAGTGTATAGAAGCATGGCTGGGGTGTTACTGAATTATGTGGCGGCTGGAGCACTCACCCATCAGGCCACAAGGGTAGGTGGTCTTGAGCCGAGCTCGATTAAGTACAATATCTGGTGAAAAGATAGCTGGAGAGTAGAGAATAAGACTGGCTTAAAGCACCGAGAGATATGTGTAACTTCTCCAAGGCCACAGAGGCAGCACATGTCAGAATCAGAACTTCACTGTGGGACTTCCTGACTCATAGGGTTGTTCTCTGTTCGCCATGCCAGGCTTACCTCTTTGTTGTGCCGGCTACAAGAGGGAATAAAAACAAGACAACAACAGGATGTAGAGCTTACCGTGGAGAAGGTGGGAGAAGATACAGACCCGTGAACAAAGGACAACATCAAGGGAGCCACTCAGTGGATGTGTCTTGAATGATCATTTTGGTGACATATAGTTTGTCTGATTCATCAGAGGGGCCTCAAACAACATCCTCTTGAAGGAGGCATCAGTAAATCTATCAGTAGAAGGCAGCATAGGGCCAGTGCCAAACACCAGCAAGAGAAAAGAGATGTTTCTTATTCTGGGTGACTCTGTTTCCTGACTTACAAATTTATAAGAGTGTAGGCTTTTTCAGGGAAACTAGGTAGCTGTAGATAGAGCGCCAGGCCTGTAATCAGACTCTTCTTTTTGAGTTCAAATCTGGCTTCAGACACTTACTAGCTGTGTAACCCTGGGCAAGTCACTTAAATCTATTTGCCTCAGTTTCCTCATTTGTAAAATGAGCTGGAAAAGGAAATGGCAAACCACTCCAGTATCTTTGCCAAAAAAAAATCCCAAATAGAGTCACAGAGAGTCGATTGAACACCCAAGGACTTCTCCACTCATTTGTTCCTACAACAATAAAATAAAATAGGCCAAGGTAGGAATAACAACCATACTCATCTCATGCTTTATCGTTACCAAGTGTTTCATGTATGCTATCTCCTTTTATCCATTCAAGAGTTGTGTGGGGAATGTGGTGCTAGTATCATGAGGTCTGGAACACTGAGGGTCAGAGGAATGAAGTGATTTCCTCAAGTTCATACAGCTAGCAGGGGTTTTCCATACTTGGGGTTCAAACAAAGAGCAAGTAAATCCAATGTAGTCCAAGCATTTTTGACACTCTACCAATCCAATTTAATTCACATTCTATTTAAGATCATAGATCACAGATTCATAGATATGAGAGCAGGAGGGGATCCTAGGGAGCTAGTCTAGTCCTCTCATTTCACAGGTGAGGAACTGAGACCCAGGGAGCAGAAATGATGTTCCAGTTTACACAGGTAGTTAACCCAGGTCCTTCAATTAGAGTCAGCCCTCTCTTTCCTATAACATGCTATATAACAAGCATTTATCAATGCCATACTATGTGTCAAGCACAGTGCTGATGAATACAAAGACAAGAGGTGAAACCAGCTACTTTCTTTTCTCACTTCATTATAAAAGTAGGGGACAGAACAAATAAATTGCTTATCCAAACCATTAAGAGAACTAGGATGATATAGGAATTTACCAACTACTCTCTATAATGAACCTGGAGTACAGCAATGAGTTACTGATTGTAAAAGTGCATTGGGTTTGACAGAAGTACAGACATGAAATAGTCCACTTATATCTGAAACTAATCAGACCTGAAGAAGAAAGAAGCAGAAGGATGGCATGGCTAATTTTCCATTAAGGCAGTGTTGTAACACGGTCCATTTCTTCTCTACCTTTATAGTCTAAGTGTGACTTTAAGCAAACTGGGAGTGATGCCCAAGTATAGTCATGGGCATATAGTCATGAGCACTCAAGAGAGAAGGAAAACCTGAAAGGGGGAGGAGGGGAAAAGGCAAGAGATAAATGAATGATCATAAGAGCTTACTGACATAAGGTTGAAATCTACAGTGGGAAACTCTTGGGATCCCAGACTTACCCTTATCCTCCTACCTTCTTATTCCTTTCCTCCTTCCCCCTCTCTTCCTCTCTTCTTCTCTCCTCTTTTCTCTTCTCTCCCCTTCTATCTCTTCCTCTCTCCTCTTTTTGGCATGCAAATTATAGAATCAAAGAAGCAAAGAATACCAGAGATGGAAGGGACCTTGGAGGTCATCTAGCCCAAACCATCGAGCATTTGATAGTCAACCAATATTTTTTCCTCGTTATTATCCTGTGCCAGGGATTGCGTTAGGCACTTCTCTCTTCTCCTCTCTTCTTTCCCTTCCCCTCCTCTCCTGTCCTTTCCTCTCCCCTTCCTTCTCCTTCACCTTTTTTTTCCTCTCTTCCCCTCTTTTTCCCTTTCCCTTTCTTTCCCCTAATGTCCCCTCCTCTTTCCTTCTCTTCCTTCCCCTCTCCTCTCCCCAAGGGTGAGCAGAAGGCACTAAAGTGGTATGTGCTCTTGTATGAGGCAACGGGATATTGGGCAGGTAATAAATACTGGACTGCATGGACCATGAGTCTGACCCACTGTAGCATTTTTTTATCTTCTTGTGGCATTAGCCAATATGTTGATTTGAGGTGTCATAAAGTTTAGATCATTCTAGACTTGTTAAAACGTAGATTTCTGATTCTCTTTCCAGCTTTAGCTCCATTTGTGATCCTAAGCCACCTAGGATATGTCTCAGAGGATGGAGCAAAAGAGACTCTTGAGGATGCAAACATGTGGCTATGCCAAGGATGGAAATCATGACTCTAGAGTTGACTGCTATATCCCACAATGCACTGTTCTCTTTTGGAACATATTATAATTATATATATATATATATATATATCATAAGTCATTCTGCTCCAAAGCCTCAAGCATGGTAGCTCTGTAAGCATCTTAGGACATGAAACATGGTGAAATCTACATGGCAACCCAAGATAAATAGCCCCCTTTTGGGGTTAGGTGGAAAGTTGTAATTTCAAATGAAATGCCAAAGCTTTTTAAAAACCACCATAAACAAACTGTCTAGAGCTGCTCACACACTGGTTTGGACATAAAGTCACTGCTGCAGTGAAGTTTATGACCCATTTTATCTTGAACTACCCTTTAGGTATATACATCTAATATTCACCATCATATGTTATAGATTGTACAATAGATGTATAGAAAGATATACATACATATACATATATATAAATACATACGCATGTATGAAGTCAGTGCAATTTTAAGCTACCGAAGCTTAAAACCATACTAAGACCTTTAGGACACACTATATGTGTGTATGCATCTATGTGTGTATGTGTACATACATAATTGAGAGAATTCCTATTATTTAAATTGTGGTTTAAGATAAATTCAGTAGGGTCAATATGTACATTATACACAGTCATGATATTTCTGCTTGCAAAAGGGGAAGAGCTCTCACCTGGGAGACCTAACTTCAAATTCCTTCTCTGCTCCTAATAAGTTGTGTGACCTCATCCAAGCCACCCAGCCAATCAGACCTCCAGATTTCTTACCTGAACAAACAGTTGGGGGTTGGACTACTAAGTCTGCACAGCTGCTTCTCCTCCTTCACCCCACCTCCCAGTCCCACTTTGCATTTGTTTTGAATATGTTATTTATACTTCTATGTATATATCTTGTTTCCTCTGATAAAATGCAAGCTCCCTGAGGGCAAGGACTGTTTTATTTTTGTCTTCGTAACCTCAGTGCCTAACGCAATCCCTGGCACAGGATAATAATGAGGAAAAAATGTTGGTTGACTATCAAATGCTGGATAGTTTAGGCTAGATGACCTCCAAGGTCCCTTACATCTCTGGTAGTCTTTGTTTCTTTGATTATATAATTTGCATGCCACAAAGAATATGAATACTTTCTGAGTATAAGCCAATTGTGTGCAAACCTGCATATCTTTGCAATACCATAAAAGTCGACAATGACATGAGCCTCTTTTCCTCTCTTTAAAAAGAAAGCCACTAGTTCCTATTCACTTCCCACACTTTTCCCGCTACTGACTTCCTTGATAAGGTTCTCTGTCAAATGCTTTGACCTTCTCTGAGAATTTTTAAGTTTTAGGATCGTAGGATCACAATAGTCTGAGTTAGAAGGAACCAGAAGAATGGAGTGGCATTCCTCTGAAAGAACGTCAGATTTGTCAGAGGATCTGATTTTGTCTCCTGCCTTACTGCCTCTATGGCTCTGGGTAAGCCCGTTAACCTCTGTGGGCCTCTGTTTTCTTAGCCCTAAATCAGATTGTGGGTCTAAATGACCCCTGAGATATCTTTTTAGCTTTGAATCTATGGTCAATCCTAGGATCTCCAGATGTCTCTTGCTGCTCTAAGATCTATGAAGCCTTAAATATCACAGTATCACAGCTTTCAAGATAGAATGAATTGTTAGAGTTCTTCCAGGGCTATCCCTGTCATTTTATAGGTGAGGAAGTGAGGCCTAAATTGGTGAAATGCCTTGTTCCAAGTCTCACGGGTATTAAGTGGCAGAAGCAAATTTAGAATCCAGGTCTTCTGACTCTAAAGGGGGATCTCTTACCACCCTACCATGCTGTCTCCACCATTTCTTTATCACTAAAATGAGCAGATTAGGTGAGGTGATCTCTTAAGACCAATGAATAAGCACAGCAATCAAATTTGTCTATGTTGCCTTTGGTTTTATTGTTTTGTCTGATTTCTGGTAGATCTTTTTCATTATCTATCACAACCCTCTTGTGTATGAGGGGGGAAGGCAGTAACAGGCTTCTCTTCTTTTTATGAGACACCAGTGATGAGAACATCTCAATCCTAATATCAATCAAACTGACACAACATTATGAAAAGATGAATAATAAGCAAAACCAATTCCTTATCTCTTAGTAAATGTTATAAAAACTAATACTCTTCCCACCCAAAATTGCTTAAGAAAAACTTGCAATTTATTTCTACATGCCAGGGGTACCCTTGAACAAGGAAATGACAAAAATTATGGAATACACATATACATACTCCTCTCTGATTTTGGCAAATGTGATATCTCAACTGAATAATCAGAGAATCCCAATGACCTGCCTTTTATCTTGTGTGTATACCAACGATCTCAAGTGAGATCATATGGGTTTTAAAAACAGAGAATCATAGCTTCTTGAAACTAAAAGAGACCTCACAGATTATCTCGTCCAACCCCTACCTGAAGCATGGATTCCCTTTACTGTGTTGATGACCACTAATAAGTTTTATATAATACTATAAGGTTTGCAAAATGCATGACAGGTATTATTTCCTCTTATTCTCCTAACAACTCTGGGACGTAGGTGTTATTCTTATCCCTATTTTTTAGATGAGGAAATCGGGGTAAAAAGAGGTTAATTGACTTGCTCAGTAATACACATAGTGAGTGTCTGAGGCCAGATTTGAACTAAGTTCTTTCTGACTCTGGGTATGATAATTTATCTACTCTGCCACCTGTCATCTGTTGTATGTTATTCAACTCTTGTCTGAGAACTTTCAATGATGAGGACTCATTTGGTCTAATCTATCTGCTTTTCCCATTTTTTTCCTCTTTACTGCTACTTACTGCTACTTTGCTACTACATCCTTTATGATGATGATGATGACAGCTAGCATTTATACAACACTTAAAGGTTTGCAAAGTACTTTACCTACATTACATCATTTGATCCAACCCTGTTATTATGATCCTCATTTTACACATGTGGTTAGAATTAGAACTCAGGTCTTTTCTGATTTCAAGTCCAATACTCTATCCACTACATCGCCTAGCTGCCATACATATATATTAGCATATCAAGGACTGTAATATTAGAGTACAAGGAGGCAGCATTTTTAATGGTGAAAGGTGTATGCGTGTGTGTGTGTATGTGCATGTGTGTGTGTGTGTGTAAGTTTTGCAGATCTTTTCCATCTTTCTTGTATTTGTTCTTCTCCTTCCAGTTACATCCTTAGATGTCTTTGGGATGAATTTCCTTAGTTGTGTTTTCTGTAAAGCTCTATTCAAATTTGTTTTACCCTCTGCTGCATCTCTGTGTTTTATAAGGTGATAACTGTTCATAATCTCTTGCCATCCTTAAGCCAAACTCCTCTTTTCCCCTAAAATTGAGACATAATCTTCTTACCCATGACTTCTACCAACACAACTCAACAATCATTTATTAAACACCTATAATGTACTAGTCACTCTAGTGTGTACTATGACCAGAAAGACAAAAACAAAATGTTCTTTGCCTTCAAGGAACTTATATTCTAATGGTATAACACATCA
This sequence comes from Phalanger gymnotis, assembly GCA_028646595.1. Taxonomy (NCBI): domain Eukaryota; kingdom Metazoa; phylum Chordata; class Mammalia; order Diprotodontia; family Phalangeridae; genus Phalanger; species Phalanger gymnotis. The sequence continues at coordinate 165,909,522 of CM053625.1, read as the reverse complement.
TATATATGAATAAATAAATACAAAGTATGTACAGAGTGATTTAAAATAATTTTAAGAGAAAACATGAACAGCTGGTGAAGATCAGAATATGTCAGGCACATGGGGTGGCCCCTGAGCTGTGTCCTGAAGAAACTTAAGAATTTCTAGAAGGAGGGGTAAGAAGACAATTCATTTGATATGTGGTGGACCATCCACACAAAGTCAAGGAGGAAGTGGATGGATTTCTGTATATTATTCTTTATATATTTCTGTATATACAGCTAACAAACTAGTTTGGATCAGAAAGTGAGGGAAGTATTATAATATAAGAATGTAAAGATAAGTGGGAACCTTGAAAAAGATCTTTAATGTCAAGGATTTTGTGTTTTTGTCCTAGAAATGGTAGAGACCTACTGAAGATTTTCAAGTAGGACATTAGTTCTACCTTTGAGGAACAAAGAAAATAAATCATTTTCTTATAGAAAAAAAAACCTTCACATATTTGAAGATAATAATCAGGTCCTCCTATTCCCTTCACCCAGGCTTCTTTTGTTCATGCTACGGATACTCCCAACACTTTATGGCATGGCTGTGAATCCTCTCATTATTCTAGATATTTTATCAATCAATCAACAAACATTTATGAATCATTTACTGTGCATAGGATGAATCAGCTCCAGCTTCTCCTTGTCTTTTCTAAATGTAGCGCCTAGAACTAATATGTGACTCTGGACATGGTGTGGCTAGGGCAGAATATAGTGTGACTATCACCTCCCTAGTCCTGCTTACTAGTAACTCTCTGAATGGAGCTAAATGATTGCACTAACTTTTTGGATGCCTTGTTACAAGTTTGACTCATATTAAACCTACAATCCTTTGAAACTCCCAAGTTGTTGTTTTTTTCTTTCCACTTGAATTGCTTTCTAAAATCTTTTCCCCAATTCTGTATTGTTACAGTGATTTTTTGAACCAAATGTCTGAACTTTACATTTATTACCAGTGAAGTTTAAACTCTGAAATTTAGCTGAGCATTCTAGCTTGAGGAGATCTTTTTGGATACCAATTCTGTCATGAAATATATGAGATAGTGAAGCCTCCAAGATTCCCCACACTCTGGGAGAAGAAATAGCATAATGTTTAGTTATTTTCATTTCTTTTCTACCTGTTGGGAATTAGATTCACTCCCTTTGGTACAGATGAACAGGTGGTGGGACACCCTAAAAACCCTCCATAAAATAGACAAAAATACAATTCAATGACCAGAAGATGAACAAAATGGACGAAGAGAAGGTCTGGGTTCTGTCTGAGGCAATAGCACCTCCATCACTCTGACTGTTCACAGCAAAGTGAAAACAGATTCTTGGTCCATTGAGTGACCTGAAGTGACAGGCAAAAATTAATTAACTTGCTTTGGAACTAATAATAAGCTGCTGGATATTTTTTCCCCCAACACCAGTCGCTGAAGAGTTTTTCATTATGGGGCTGAATGCTTCCTTTGTAACCAGAATAACCTCATTAGTTACAGTACCAGCAGAGGCCTGAACATCAGACAACAAATCGTTGTTTTCCTTTCAGTCCTAAAGACCTGACTTGTCATCTTTCATTGTTCTACTGAAAGTAACTTCTCTCTCGCTCCACCTCCCCCCTTCATAAGCAGCAGCACCCCCACCCCTCACACATACACACACACATTCACTGGCACTTATAGAAGTGACTTTCAAATCTACTTATTTCAAAGTCTTTGTCTTTTACAATTGAGATAATTAGACTTAGGGTTTTCTTTTTTATACTTGCCTCTGTATGCCTGGTATCTTCAATCATCAACCCCAGTCCTCCAGGAATAATCCATGACTTTTTGGTTAGTACTTAGACCTGAAGCATGGGGCATCTTGAAAAGGGTCTCTCACTTAGAGACGAGAGGGACCCAGTTTTGAACTTCCTTTGAGCACTTATTAGCTATTTACCCAAAGCAGAGGCACTTAACTTTTATAAACCTCCATTTTCACATTTACAAAATGGGCATAATAATGTCTATGGCATATGCTTCTCCTTGTGAGAAATCAATTCACATCAGTTGTAAAAATCAATCCAACTTATAGAGAAGTGGAGCTAGACCAGGGCTATAGACTTTCCTCAGGCACTCACTAGCCTTGGGAGAGGGACGTGTTATCAGCCAAGATAGATTTGAGAATTATACCTTGCCTCTCAGAATTCTCTAGGAGACAGGCTTTTCCTTCCTACTAACGGGACCATCCTGTACCTCTGTCTAGCTTTTCACTCTCTCATTCACCAAGAGGGCCTATCTTCTGAGCCATCTCAGTTCTACTACATTCATACTCCCTCCCCACCAACACGCACTTACACACACACACACACACGCACACATGCACATGCACATACACACACATTCTGTCCTCTTTGCTGCCCTGTTGCCACACTTTCAACCAAATTTTGCCTTGTGGCTTTGTAAATTTTATGGTGCTAAGGTTGTAAGTGATGATGACAATGATAATTCCATTTGCTTATTGTACAATTCTGCTATTTTGTCCCTAAGAAGCCTCTATACCACTCCTATGATAGCCCTGATATCCCTTTATCTTGTACTTTGGTCTTGTACTTTGAATAAGCTTGAGGTGGACCAAGTTGAAGAATATTGTGAATGCTAGAATGGAGATTCTGCCTGTTGGGTCCCTGAATCGTGGTTGAATCACAAAGATCTATTTGCTTGTGTAAATCTGCCTATTAAAACTATCTAGGAGGGACTGTCTTGGAAAACAGCCAAGTGAGATATCAGGAGAGAACCTATCTCCTCAAAATATCCTTTAAAAGCATCAATAGAGATACCCAAAATAAGCTAAGCTACCAGTGATCCTCAAAATAAAAACTTAAAAACACACAAAGGAATGAATGAACCAAAGAAGTACACCCAAACAATTAAACATATTATGGTTTGAAAAGGTCAAAGACAAAAATTCTAGATGATGAAAAGTACTGACAAAATACCAGCAGCAGCACTGGGGGCGAGGGGAAGGGAAGCTAGAATTTTCTCAAAGCACAAAAATGCATCATAAAGTCCTTTCAAAAATTGAAGAAATGAAACTGTAAAATAGGATAAAACAGATTGAATGTGGCTAAGGAATCTCGGATTGTCAACTACTCTGTGCCTCAGTTTCCTCTGAAAATCTGAAAATGAGGCAGTTGGACTCGATGGCTTTCAAGCTCTAAATCCATGATCATGAAACACAAACATTTCAAAATATCCATGGAAAATAGAAACATGAGTGGAAAGAATGAAAAATGGAAAGATTTGAGTAGATAACAGAAGAGGGGAAGAAAGTAGAAACAGAAAGACAAACCCAGAAAATAGTCTCATTGGGAAAAGAATTGGCTGCATTGACTACTACAGTAGTCTAAGCAAGAGTTGTTAAGGACCTCGGCCACCCTTAAGGTCCCCGACCCCAAATAAAAAATGTCTTTATCTAATACTTGCACTTGCTGACTAAGAATGAAGACCTTGAGGAAGAAGGTGCAGCAGGAGTTCAGGTTGAGGAATTTATGTTTGTTGGAGGTTGGAGTGAGAATGGCTCCAGAATCCTAGAGCCTATGGAAATGAAGCAAGTGACCAAAATCCAGAATGAGGTCCAGGAGCCAGTGTGACTTCGTCAGGGAAGGAACAAGGCAACAGTGAAGAGGTGTAGATAGGACACTCAACAATGAAGATTGGGAGATAGAGATGGGTCTGCTCCCTGAAGCATTTCTGGCTATCTTCATTTTTGATTCTTCCCTCTTCTGGATCAAGCCCCTCATTCATTTGTTGCTTGTTAAAGCCGAGTTAAAGCTGCTTTGGCTTTTGTGAATTTTGTGTTTTTACAGGATTGTGCATACACTGAGTGTGTGTGTGTGTGTGTGTGTGTGCGCACGCGTGCATGTGTGAATGACTATTCAGAGCTAAGAAGCTGTGCTGGGGGCCTGGAATTGTCTGATGGCTGGCACTCTTGAAAATTTGTGTGTTCGCGTGTGTGTGTGTGTGTGTGTGTGTGTGTGTGTGTGTGTGTGTGTGTGTGTGTGTGGCAGGATGTTTGTGGATGGCTACAGTTTTCAGTACAGTTTGAGTGTGCGCATATGTTGGTACAGATGTATCTGTCTGGATGATGGAAAGAATGCATACGAACAACAGCGCCTGTCAGTTAGTCAACCAATGACCTAGACCATTTCTCTCCGTGTTTTGTTTTGTTTTGTTTTTGGTAAATCACTGAACCCTTTTAAAACACTGTTCATCTGTCAAGTGGAGACCAAAAACAAAAAACAAAAACCCACCCAACCCTATAGCAATTGACACTGAGGAACAGCTCTTAGAAAACGATGTAACTCCTAAAGCACATCCGTTTCTCCTTCTCTCAACCCTGAGTACTTATGGTCTGTGCCACTCTTCAGATGTCTATTACACTCCCCTTTATATTGTTAAGTTAGCCCACCAGCTCTGTTGGTCTTGCCTTCTCAATCAGACTCTAAGACTGAGGATGTGGAGGGGGTAGGTTGGGAGGATGTAGTAGGAAAGGATAAGGCTCTTATCCTGTACGTGGTTTCTTCTAATTTCTCGCAGGGGCCCAGAGCAATGCCTTGTACATATGTAGAGGTGTCTAATAAATATTTCTTGATGATAATAAGAATGGAAATTCTCTTAGAGTCACTCCCAGGAACTCTTTTGTCACCTAGAGCTTGGATTAGCTTATGCTTGTTAAAAGGCTTCTTGTAGGTGTTCAATAATAGGGAGAAAATAGGGAAGTCAGAGGAGTACCAGTCTCCACTTGGATTCTGGCTCAAGTTGGAAGAGCAAACTATCTCCAGAAATCTTTTTATTGGCTATTTCTGCTTGTTTTCCCCAGGGAAAGAATATAGATAAGAAGTCAGTTTTCTCATTAGTAAACCTGAGTTAATAATTCTTAAACTATCTACCTCACAGGGCTACGCCAAGTGAAAGTGTATGTAATATACTCTGCAATCATTTTATATTATACATTATTTGTCATATATATCATATTTAAAGCTGTTATATAATTTTTCTAATTTACATAAAAATAACAGACTTTTAAAAACCTAGGATTAAAATTCAAGAGTTCTTAAATTCTCAGTTTAGATTTGCCATTGCTATGCAATCATGGGCCTAGAGTTTTTCCATATAAAAAGGAATAGAGTCCTGATCTTGAAACCTGGGTTTTCATCTTGCGGCTGATACATACTGACTGTGGGACAATGGGAAAGTCATTTAACCTTAGGTGTACCAAGCAATTCTCTAAGACAAGTATTCTTGACCTATGGTCCGTGGACCCCTACAGAGTATGTAGATAGAGGTCAGTTGGTCTGTGAACTTATACGGGGAAAATGTAATTTGTTTCGTTTATAATCCTATATATTTTATTTTATGAACTTAGACTGTTAAAGGCATCCATAACACAAAAACCATTTAAGAACCCCTGCTTTAAGACTGTAAGTTTCAGTAAAAATGCTAACTTTCATTAGTGAAGGGAGTTTCCTCAGTTGGGGGTTCCCTGTGGCAAGAAAATTGCTGGTCTAGTTCCAATCCCTATCCCTATGTGTTTCCCCAGGTTGTTGAGTGGGACTATGGGTAAATATTGTTTAAGTCCACTAACTTCTACAATCAGTAAAGACCTTAAATAATAGTTTCTTCTCTTATTAGTACTTTTGTTGCATAGGAATTTAAGTTTGTTCAAATATGCATACATTCGTGCATGCATATATATATGTACATGCACACACACATACACACACACACACACGCACACACACATAGATTATAAAAGGAAGAGTCATCATGTGCTATCATCATTTCCTATGGAACTTTAGCTATTGTAAAGCAATTGTCACAACAAGAAGCCAAAAGAATTTAGAACTCATTTCAGCCAGTAAACATTTTGTTTCATTTTTAATCATCCATGAATGATACCAGTTTATAAATAAAAATGCATTTGTGAAAAATTACAGAGAAAAATGGGGTACGATTATAAGCACTATCACCTTATAAAATAGCAAGGGATGATGGAAGAAAATAAGGGTTGGTAGAAAGTCTGACATGGGAATCAGTTAAACAAGACCATCCCAAGATCATTTAAGGATGGAACTGGAAGACAACAGACAAAAATGGAAAAGGTGTCAGTATTTCTATTACAAAATATTTTCTCCTTCAAAAATGGAACCACTCCATTTGGGCTCTAACTGAACAATTGTCAATGGGAGACAATGAAAGAGAGATAGAGTTTAAAAAAAAGATTTGATTCAAATACATTCAATTCGAAAAGCATTTATTAAACATTTACTATGTTCCAGGCATTGTCCTGGGCACTAGAGATGCAAAGACAAATAGTCCCTGTCTTCAAGGACCATACATTCTACTGAAAGAATACAACACTTTACAGAGGTAAATACAACATACATAAGAAATAATTCCAAGAAGATGATTTCTAATAACTGGAGACAGGGACAGGGATCAGAAAATGGCTTATGCACGATGTGGCAACTGAGCTGTGCTTTAAAGGAAACTATAGATTCTCTGAAGTAGAGGTAAGGTAAAAATGCATTCTAGGTGTGAGGTACCACTACTTCAAATGCATGGAGTGGGTAATGGGATGCTGTGTGCAGAGAAGAGTGAGCAGGGCACTTTAACTAGACTGAGAATGTGGCAAGGGAGGAAAAGTGAAATAAGATTGAAAAGTAAGTGGGAGCCAGGTTGTGAATGGCTTTAACTCTCAGGCTGCAAATTTTGTATTTTGTACTTAGAGGCAGTTGGGAGCTTTGGAAGGTCATTGAGGGTGGAGGATGAGGTAGGATAACATATTCCCATCTGCATTTTAGGAATATCATTTTGGTAGCCGTGTGAATAATCTTGAAGTCTAGATGGATTAAATTGACCAAGTATACACTAAGAAAGTATGTTTCAGGGGATGATGGAAGTTATACAGCATTGAAGGGTCAAGATATTAAGGGAAGGAGGTATTGAATGACTTGAAAAACCATTACTGTTATTTCTATTAAAACAGTAAATCAAGAAGATAATAACCAAGTCATATGCCTACTTCCTCATCTCTCAATTTTTTTTCTACACACATGTGTCAAGGTTATCTCTAATGATGACATGAGGAGAGAACAGACAGGCTTTTGTGAATGACATTCTGGAGCAGACTGCGTCTTTATAGTCACCCAAAGGACCAAATGTTATAAAAAGTGCTAGGTTCCTCTGTGTTATCTATTGACTATCAAACCTTGAACGTTGGCCTACACAAAGTATCTCCCATACATAAAAATCATACAATATTCCTTCATCGATGCAATTATGATAACTGACAATACGTTGGTTGTATGTAATACATGACTGAAAATACATACACGAAATAAGACCTCCGCCCCACCCCGAAAGTATTCACCACTCTTATGAAGGAGGTCTATCATGATGGAAGAGGGATTCCCTAAGGTCTTCATTGCTTTTCATTGTTCTGATTACATCACTAGCAACAACACTACAGATTTCCCTAAACGACAACCAGAATCACTGAGGAGAGTCCAACCTGACAATCCACATAGAAAAAAAAAATTAATGGGTCTTCATCAACTTTGATGCCTATTGTCCAGGCTGGAACATGCATTTGAATGGTTAGTCTATAAAGCTAGTACATCAATGCATAGATGGTATCCTATGCAGATACTGCAGATGTACAGTGCTCTGAGCCCAAAATCAAAGAGGAGAAGAGAGTAGGATGGATTTTATTTGGGAAATTGTAAGTATTTTAAATGACCCCAAGCTTCTCTTTCAACAACCTCCCTGCCCCACCTTTGCTTTTAAAAAAACAACTTCTTGTCTCTTGGTTTATTCATAAAGTTCATTATTATTTCAAGTTATATTTTCTATTTTTGATATTTTTATATCTTCTGTTTTTACAGTACTTTGGTTTTCACATATATTCTCCCTCCCTCCCCTTCCCAGAGAGCAACTCACTAAGCAAAGAATAAAAACAGAGAGGGAAAAAGCAGTTCAGCAGAACTTAATAATACATCAACTTAGATTGACCACAAATGTGATGTTCCTCCCCCACAATTCTACAACTCTGCAAAGGAAGGAGGGATGTACATTTTCTCCACTTTCTCGGGGCCAAACTTGGTTATAATCATACAGCATTCAGATTTTGTTACTGTTTTCTCCTGTTCTTTTTATTTATACTGTTGTGATTGTGTATATTATTTTCATGATTCTTCTTATTTCCCTTTTCATCACTTCTTCTAAGTCTGATCATGCATCTCAGTATTCTTCATACATATTACATATGATCCTATATTATATATTTTATATATTATGTAACCATACATTGTGGATGCTATCTACAGGTGTATGTATATATTACATATATGTACACACATGCACACTTGTGTATATACACACATGCGGTAGAGTAAAGAGAAAAATATGGCATAGTGGATAGAGGGTAAAGTAAGAAATTTTGACCATTCTTGTGCCACAGACTCCTTTGGCAGTCTGGTGAAACCTCTGGACCCATTCTAAAAAGTTTTTAAATGCGTAAAATAAACTATATTGGATTGCAAAAGAAAACCCCTATTCTACCAAAAGAGAATTATCTAAATATTATTTAAAAAAACCAATTTATAGACCCCCTTTGGAGTCCATGGACAGTTAAGAATCAGGACACTCAATGTTCAGAATCTATTTACCCTCACCCCCCAACACACACACACACACACACACACACACACACACACACACACACACACACACACATACACACACAAACAAACACATATGCTGTCTGTGACCCTGGGCAATTAACTCAGGACCCCAGCTAACTTTCTAAAATTGTAAATTATAACGCAGCTGTCAATCCACATTGGTAAAGAGAGTTTTCTTCCAGGTTTCTCCTTAGACTGATGCAATTGCAGGTTCAGACAAATGTGTATGCTTATAAGTGTATATACATATATCTCCTCTTGGATAGAAGTGAGTATTCAGACACTAAAAAAAATAAACTCTGGCTTTATTATTTTAGGTCAAATATATTTTTGGTGAGGCACCTAGTTGAGCAAAGTACCTTTGAAACCTGAATTTTCACCCAGATCTCTCCTGAAGAGTACTGGATTAAAGTCAGAGGAGCTGGGTTTGAATCCTGGCTCTATTACTTACAGCCCTTACAAATTTGGATAAATTACTTCTCTATGGTCCTCAGCTTTTTCATTTGTAAAATGAAGGAGTTGGTCTTGTCCTTTGACATCCCTTCCAGTCTTAGATGTATGATCCAATGATGTTTGAACTCTGGGCCTTAGTTTCTTCATCAGCAAAATGGGTCAAGTCTCTGAGGCTGGATGTTTTCAGTCTCTAAAAACAGCTGTCTAAATTTTAGTGATGATTTCCTGGCTAGTACTTCTGGAAAACTATTAGTCTGGTTTTCAATAGTTAGAAATCATTCGGCTTCTTGAAGATGCCTTGGTAAAGAGGGACTAATGTCCTTGTTTTTTCTGTCTTAAATGAGCCCCAATGACACAAGGGGACCATTTATCATCTTTCATGTATAGGCAGATGTCGTATAAATAGATGAGAACTTTCTTTTTAACCATCGGTATACTTTTTAAATAGATTGATTTTGGGGGACTTTAGTTCATTTACTTAACGAGTAGAATGTGACTGTAATCAATTTTCATTATCATTGTGTAGCTAATAGGACTAAAAATAACAACTGTTAATTTGCTTTGGAGTGATGGATTACCCAAGAACACTATAGAAATTACTGGTTTTAATATGCCCAGAGACTTTTATTAATCCTTTAAAATATTTCCTTGCCTCCAACATACCATTTCCTGTAATTTTCTATTTGCTTATAAAACAAACTTTAGTATCTTTGGCATCGTTAGTCTGCAGCACTTAACTATAATGGTGGTCTCTAATTTCGGTCTTAATATCTGACTTTCCCCTGTTATCAAATTCTAGAGTCCAAATTTCTTAGTGTTCACAATATCACTACGCCCTATTTGCCACCATTGTCAGGTCCATTGTAGTTTCTTTTCTCACACAATCTTCCTAACCTTATTCTCCTTGCCACCCCTTCCCACTTTCTTTCTCTTTCCCATCTACCCTGCCTTACTTTGGTTCAGCCAAATTAGCCTCCTTGATGCTCCCCACATATTCCATCTCCCCACCAACCCTGGAATGGACTCCCTCCTCACCTCCAACTCTTAAAATCAAATTTCCTTCAAAGATCAGCTCAAGAACCATCTCCCACCACGTATGAGGCCTAGCCTGACCTTTCCTGCTGCTAGTCATTCCCCCACTACTTAATTTAAATGTATTGTGTACTGTATATATTTTACATTTATTTATTTATATGTGTATCATCTCTCATGATAGAATATAAGCTCTCTGAGGGCTGGAGCTGTTTCATTTTCATCTTTGTATCCTTAGAACTTTACACTGTGGTCCGAATATAGTATACACTTAATGTTTGCTGAGTAATTGATGATAGTTCACAGAAAGGTTTTTTGAGAGATGCCACAAAGGGAATCGACAGCTTGGCGACAGATTGGATATAGGGGGGTGGGAGTTAGTGAGGAATCAAGGATGACACCAGGATTGGGAGCCTGAGGGACTAAGAGGGTGGTGTTGTCCTTAACAGCAATAGGAAAGTTAGGAAGGAGGGAGAGTTTAAAAATAATAGCGTCCAAATTTCTCATTTTACAGATGAGGAAACCAAGTCCCAGAAAGGTACAAAGTCAGACAGTAGCTAGTGAATATGGTAAAGCTCAGAGTAGAACCTGGGTCTTCTTCCTCTTGATTTAAGGTTCTTTTCACTATATTTTGATGCTTTTCTCAAAGAGTCAGCCCCCAGTGAGGGTATCAAGGTAAGGATTTTTCTTTATAGTAAATATCTGGAACTGGAAGTAATGAAAGGATGTCACCTATATATCCACACCAAGATGCTTCATTACCCAAAGCCAGAGTTAATGGTGGTCAGACCATAGAACTTCCCAGGTATGAATGGCTTTTAAAGAAGGAAGCCCACTGAACTTTTTTTTTTACTTATTTTTGAACCACCCAAGAGACCTTGAGCATGTGCCTTTAGTTTGCCATAAGAAACTCTGCACCTATCAAGGTCGATTTCTCAAAATCCACTGATCACACCTGGATCACAGTGTCTAGTCTTAAATGATGATCACATGAGATAACACATAAAATGCTTGTGTTAAAACACTATGTAAATACCAGCTGTTAGAGTCCAGGGTAGGCAGTCTGTGGCAGGAATGCCCTACTCTTTTCTCCCCTTTTGTTCACTCTTTTCTTCTTCCTCATTCCATCTTCCCCCACCTTCTTAATTTTTCCTATCCCCTTTTTTTCTTCTCTTGTGTCTTTCCTCAAAGAGATAGCCTGCCATAGTAGACTACATGGTTGATTTGGAATCAAGATTCAAATGCTGCCTCATATACTTCAAAGAGGCAGAGTTGGAAGGACTTCAGTGTTCATCCCATGTAACCCACCCCCACCAAGGAATGGGCCAGCCAGCTTTTGTGTGAGGACCTCTAATGGAATCCATTGCTCGCACATGCATTCCAACCCACTTTGGATTAGCTCTTATTCGCAGGAAGTCTTTACACAAAGCCTAAACTTGCTTCTTTGCATCTTCTACCCATTTATTCTTATTCTACCAATCTTTCACGTAAAGACAGATATAATGTCTCCCTAAGTCTTCTTCATTTCTGGATGACCATGGGCAAATCATTTGACCTCTGAATCTCTATTTCTTTTATAAAATAGAGATAATAAGATCTGTGGCATCCCATTCACAGACGCGTTGTGAAGCTCAAGTGAAATAACGTCTGTAAAGCACTTTGCACACTTTAAATCTCTTAACAACAACAACTAAAATTCATATGGGGCTTTCAGGTTTATAAAGTGCTTATTATATGTTATTTCATTTGATCCTTACCACAACCCTGCAAGGTAGGTGCCATTATTATTCCCTTTTTTAGAAATGAAGGAATTGAGGGAATTGAGACTGGGAGAGTTTAAGTGGCTCACATGATAGAATTACTTGTCCAGGAAGTGTCTGAGGCAGGATATAAATTCCAGTATTCCTGACTCTAGGTACAGCGCTCCATCTACTACTGCACCACCCAAAATGGCCTATTCTTCTGACCTGCAAGTTGTATGAAGCTACTCTTCCTCTCCATTAGGCATAGTTTAACTAAGGACAATTAAGTTGCTCACCTCAATCTAAAAACCCATGGGACCAAGCACTCAAATGGAAAAGTCCATATTCAAGAGAGATAGAAAAGGCACGAATGGATTTTTTTTCATGATTCGAGCATTCTTTTTTTTTTTTACATAATTGTCATTTTCTAACTATTCCTGATGTGTCATCAGTAGAATATTCCCTTGCACTGTTAAGCGAAAGAAATCAACACATTGGCTGTCTGATAACGTATGCCTCATTTAAAGCCTGTAAGCTACCACCTATCTCGCACGAGAGAGTCCCTCGGAGCCATGATTGGCTTCCATATTGATCAGAATTCTGAAGCTTTAGCAATACTTCCCTCCCCACCACCACCACCACCAGCACTTACACAGCAATGAGTACTCTAATGGAACTTCTCTTTTAATTGATGAGCTATAGACTGGACTTTAAGCCTTCTAATAAGGTTGGTCTTGTGAAGAAAATGAATTCGCTTTGATGTGCTTGTGTCGCCTTCCTCCGCCCTTCCCTTTTCCAGGTACCTCCTCTGCTGATATCACATTTTACTGCTACTTTAATAAATTTCCATCTAGTCTAGACTGTGATCAGTGTAAGTGATCCTGGGCTCTGGAAAGTGGTGGCAAAAGCCAATACCTCCCTTTTACTTTGACTGAGGGACAGAGTCAGGCAATGCTGTTGCCATCACAGAGGGAAGAGGGAGAACTGCAGATACATGCAACCATGTTGGCCCGTGATGCACACTGAGCCACCCGCATCACAATTTTTTTTCCCAAATAACTACCAGTCACCGTGAGGCGACTAGCAGACTCATTCTCTGTAATTACACCCAATTTTCCAATTGAATTATCACATGATTTAATTCCTCTGCCTGCATCTGGAGAGCATCAGCATGGTGCAGCTGTTGCAGCTTTGAGGGCTAATTGTTACTAAGCACGTTAAAAGTAGCCCTGTTGCAATGCATGGGAGAATGGCGTCAAGGGGGGGTGGGGTAGGGTGGGGCAAAGGGAGATCAGGAGCAGACAACTCAACTCTCACTTCTCCTTTTCTGTTTGGGTGAATCATCCCCAAAAAAGCCTGAGGGGGTTGGGAACATTTAGACCCTGTTAACATGGGGACCTTGACAGATATGGTTACCATCACTGGATTGAAGGGGTAAGTAAGAAAGACATATCCAGAGACCAGAATTAACTGAGGCCCGCAAGGCTCAATTTGGCCTGGCTCAGAGACTGATGACAAATAAGGTTACATTGAGTATTTATGATTGGAAACTGAAGGCTCTTTTAAGGATCAGGAGGGCGATGTGTCATGGAAAAGTATTAGGCACCGACATGTATATGTTATTAGAAAATATCCAGGACCCTCTGTCATCTAATTTTCATTCCAATGTTTGCAAATAGATAACTCCCTCTCCTCCAGTACCCTTTCCCCTATATACACAGTGAATTAAATTCACAATTTAAATTCACTTTTGCCTACTGGTAGTTGGCAACTAGGTGGTGCATGGATAGAGCACTGGGCCTGGAATCAGGTTGACCTGAGGTCAGATCCAAGCTCAGGCACTTGCTAGTTGTGTGACCCTGGACAAGTCACTTAAAGTCTATCTGCCTCAGTTTCCTTAACTACAAAACGGGGATCAAATAGTGCCTACCTCCTAGGTACGATCAACTGAGATAATATTTGTAAAGTGCTTAGCACAATACCTGGTGCATAGTAGAAGCTTAATAAATGCGTTTTCTTCCTTCTTTATCAAGTGTCTAGCACCAAAGGGGACACAAAAGAAATATGATATAATCCCTGTTTTCAAATGGAGCATAGGTCTGGAAGCCAAGAGTTGTGGATTCTAGTCCTGACTCTACCTCTCCTTTGTTGTGTGACCCCAACCAAGCCACTTTGCTCATCTGGGTCTTTTGTTTCCTCATCTGCAAAAATGAGAGGGACTGGCCTCACTCTGTAAAGTAACCTCTATGGCCTCTTCTATCTCTTAAGGGCTAAGTGACTTATAGTCATGTTGGGTAGACAAATTAAACTCAAAACACATCACTAGAACAATACAAGACGCTATAATAAAATGGTCAATTGAATATTCTATGCCAAAAATGGATGAGACAGATGGTACGTTATCAGGCTCATCACACAAGGAGAGAAAGGACAATGCAGAGATGTAGACACCTGTGTTTATCCCCCAGCTAGAGAGAGAGCTTAGAGAAATCTGGAGCAGAAGCAGCAGCCTAATGTTTTAGATCCTCTCACTCAATCTTAGGCAACAAGAAAATGGAGCTCTGGATCTGTAGATAGCACAACACAAGGCATTGATATGACCAGACACTCAAAAACAAGGCCTGCCTTACTAAGGTTATAAAGTTCTGAGTCCTATGAACTATGTAGTCTCTACTGTTTCTCATCAAAGCTAACCCCTACACCTGTCCAAGCAATCTCATTCCAGCCCATTTCCGCCAACAGAATACTCCCTTTTGTTCTTCTATTTTTCTCACTTATCTTTGAGCTCTCCCTGTCGACTGGCTCCTTTCCTATTGCCTACAGGCATGCCCATGTCTTCCCCATACTGAAGAAAATCCTCAGTTGATCCTTCCATGCCCACCAGCTATCATCCTATATTTCATCTGCACTTTGTGACTAAACTCAAAAAGGTCTTCAACCATTAGAACCTCCACTTTTTCTCTCCTTAAGCCCTTATCCAGTTTTCAGCCTTATTCCGCTGAAACTGCTCTCTCCAAAGTTACCAGCGATCTCTTTATTGCCAAATCCAATGACCTTTGCTCAAGCCTCATTCTTCTTGACCTACCTCCAGCCTTCGACACTGTTGATCTCTCCTCTTTGATACTCTCTTCTCTCTAGATTTTTAGGACACCGTTCTCTCCTGGTTGTCTTCCTACCTATCTGGGTGATCTTGTTTGGTCCCTTCTGCTGGATCCTCATCCAGATCGTTCCCTTTAACTGTATGTGTCCCATAGGGTCCTATCTTGGGCTCTCTTCTCTTCCCCCTCTCTACCTTTTCATTTAGTTATCTCATTAGCTACTCAGGATTTAATTTCCTCTATGCTGATGATTTTCAAGTCTACCTGCCCTGCTCTAACATCTCTGCTAAGCTCTGCCTTTCAGACATCTTGAATGTGATGTCCAGTAGACATCTCTCAACATGTCTGAAACTGAATTCATTATCTTTCCCCCTAAACCTTCCCTTCCTCCTAACTTCCCCACTACTGTAAAGGGCAACACCATTCTCCCAGTCCCTCAGGCTCACAACCTCAGTGTCATCCTTGACTCACCACTATCTCTCACATCCCTACATCCAACCTGTTGCCAAGGCTTGTCAATTTAACCTTTGGAACATCTCTTTCCTTCTTCAATACTGCAACCACTCTGGTGCAGACCTTCATCATTTCACACTTGGACTACTATTGCAATAGCCTGCTGGTGAGTCGGCCTGCCTTAAGTCTCTCCCCACTCTAGTCTGTTCTCCATTTAGCCACTAAAGTGATTTTCCTAAAGCATAGATCTGACTATACCACCCCACACCCCACCACTCGATAAATTCTAGTGGGTCCCTATCACCTCTAGGATCAAACAAAATATCCTTTCATGTCCAAAGCCCTTTAGAACCTAGCCCCCTCCAATCTTTCTAGTCTTCTGAAACCTTATTCTCTGCCATGTACTATTTAATCCGGTTCATGATGCTTCATCTCTCAGCTCCAGGTGTTTTCTCTGACCATCTCCCATGCCTGGAATGCTCTCCTTCATCATCTTCACCTCTTGAATTTTCTGGCTTTTTTCAAGCCCCAGTTAAGATTCCACCTTCCATAGGGAGCTTTTTCCAACCCCTTTTAATTTTAGTACCTTCCCTCTTTTATTTTATTTTCCTCTTTATTCTGCATATAGCTTGTTTACCACTGTTTGCTTGTGTCTTGCCCATTTGATTGTGGTCTTAGGCAGGGACTGTCTTTTGCCTTTTTTTGTATCTCCAGTGCTTAGTATAATGCCTGGCACATAGTAGGTGCTTTAATAAATGTTAACTGATTAACTGATACTCAAATGGATCTGTGATTGTTTTCAATGCGGCTAACTCCCTACAGTGATGGATCTTGTGTCTCATCCATGCCTGCATCTCTTATTCAGTTCTTGTTCATGTTCTCCTATAAATTTGCCAGCTTTTTTCTAGACATCATATTCTTTTTGAAAGTAAGGGTTGTTTTTATTTTTTGAGAAATCAGAATCTGACACATAGAAGGAGCCTAATAAGTTCTTATTGAATTAATTTTTTGTTTAAGTCAATGGAATAGGCACCAATGAAAACCATGGGCTTTGTATCAGTCAATCTGTTCTTTCACATATGACCAATTTTGTTTTCCGTTTATACATTTCTTTAATGACATTCTTGATATGACTTCCCTTTCGTAATTCCTTGTTTATAGTGTGTTGCAGTATCCACCATTTCCTTCCCCAATGCCTTTGGCGTAGTTCTCAATTTTAATTATTTGGAAAATGTCATATCCACAGTTCTACAAAACCATTGGAAGAATTTTGATGTTAGAAATGTGGATTGTGGATGTTTGGGGACCCATGAAACAAAGCATCTTTGCATCATACAATTATCAGACTAGTGCTGGTCCTGGAATGAAAAAGACTTGTCTTCCCCTGAGTTCAAATCTGGCCTCAGACAATTCCTTGATTTGTGACCTTGGGCAAATCAGTTAACCCTATTTGCCTCAGTTTCTTCATCTGTAAAATGAGCTGAAAAAGGCAATGGCAAACCACTTCAGTGTCTGCCAAGAAAACCCCAAATAGGGTCACTGAGAGTCAAGCATGACAGAAAACAACTGAACAAATATACATACGTATGTATGTGTCTATGTATATGCATGTATTTGTTTTGTGAATTATTTTTTTATTTAATATATTTAGTTTTCAGCATTGATTTTCACAAGAGTTTGAATTACAAATTTTCTCCCTATTTCTACCCTCCCCACCCACTCCAAGATGGCATATATTCTCGTTGCCCTGTTCCCCAGTCAGTCATCCCTTCCGTCACCCCACTCCCCTCCCATCTCCTTTTCCCTTCCTTTCTTGTAGGGCAAGATAAATTTCTACGCCCCATTGCCTGTGTATCTTATTTTCTAGTTGCATGCAAAAACTTTTTTTTGTTTTTGAACTTCTGTTTTTAAAACTTTGAGTTCCAAATTCTCTCCCCTCTTCCCTTCCCACCCACCCTTCCTCCCTAAGAAGTCCAGCAATTCAACATGGGCCACATGCGTATCATTATGTATAACCCTTCCACAATACTCATGTTGTGAAAGACTAACTATATTTTG
>CM053625.1:165782976-165891456 GCA_028646595.1 Phalanger gymnotis | reverse complement strand
GGTATGACTGCTTGTAGACTAAAGAGTTCTATGTTCCAAGCTTGGGGGGATGCGCCAGCTCTGCCACACCAGCACTCCTCCTTCCCCAAGAACCCCCAACCTGGACTGGACTTAGAGCTTCAGCAGGCTCTGCACTCCTGCTCTGATCAGCCACTTAATTCCTCCCACCAGGTGGGCCTGGGGCCAGAAGCAACTGCAGCTGTAGTTTTGTAGCTGCCCCACCTCTGCTGCCCCTGGGGCCATGGCTGAACCACAAACTCCCTTTCCCAGCAGCTTTTCCCACTAACCTTCTCTGTTGTCTTTGGTGTTTGAGGGTTGAGAAGTCTGGTAACTGCCACAGCTCACTGATTCAGGGCAATGGGCCCACTCCATCCGGCTCCTGGTCTGGTTGGTCTGCGCCACCCATGCTGGGCTCTGCTCTGCTCCTCTTCCCTCCCACCTCTGTGCAGGATAGACCTTACCCAGAGACCATCCAGGTTGTCCTGGGCTGGAGCCCTGCTTCCCTCTGCTGTTTCGTGGGTTCTGCAGTTCTAGAACTGGTTCAGAGCCATTTTTATAGGTTTTTGGAGGGACTTGGTGGGGAGCTCATGCTAGTCCCTGCTTTTCAGCCGCCATCTTGGCTCTTTGTGAATTATTTTAAAACTAATATAATAAAACATTGATCTCGTTCCCTATTAGACTTCATGGGCTTAGTGGCCATATTATATCTAAAATCTTGTATCTCTCTTGGCACCTAGTGGAGTGATTGGCCCTTAAGGAGCACCTAATAAATTATTAAATTGATATACATATGAATGTGATCAAAGAGGAGAGTCTATCCTTTAGTATGCCTCTTATACGAACCATACATTCTAGACTAGGAGTTCAAACCTGTGAGCTTTGTGCCCCTAGAGTTATTAGAAAGAGATCCATTAATCCAAAGGCACATCAAATATAATCATGTGATGTATTTCTTTAAACAGCAATACTAGTCATACAACTCACTCCTGCAGACTGTGCATGGAATTTGTGGATATTCTAAAAGGATATTTTTACTGAAAAGTTTGGGAACCAATATCCTAGACTAAAGTGAAAGTTTTAGCTTCCTGCCTTCTCGTATTGCTCTGGATACAACCCAGAACTTAAAGATTTAGATTAATTTGGGGGTAAGGGTAAAAGAAATTGTCTCCAGGCCTTTGAATCTACTTAAGCCTTGGCCTTAGAAATAAATGGTGGTCTTAGAGAGACTTGACACCATCCTCCCTCCTCCATCCTGAACCAATTAATCTTCTGAAAAATGTACTCTTGTCTAATGGATATGTATGGCATCAATGACCCACAAGGAGTTGAACAAAGAATAGACCTCCATTTAGCTGAAGTCCAAATGAACTCAGTTGAAAGGAATTCTTCTGAACTCTCCTTAAACAATAGCTAATAATCATAGCTGACGTTTATGTGGTGCTCAACAGTTAAAAAGGACTTTACACACATGACCTCATTTGGTCCTCAGCATTCTGCTACGAGGTGTACGTGGTATTAGTCTGGTTTTACAGATGAGAAAGCCAAGGTTCGGCTTAACTGACTTGCTCAAGGTAATGCAAGAGGTTGACGAGGACTCAAATCTATGCCTTCTGGTTCCAATCTGGTATTTTTTCATTGTATCTTGCTGCTCCTTTATTTTGAAAGTTAGGGTATGAGAATGAGAGGCTATTGTTAATTCACTGACATTGTTTCTCCTGCACTGCTGCATTTTCAGATGCAGGAAATGATCTTTAGGTTTACAGTCAGAGGTCCTGTGTTTGAATTCTGGCTCTGTCAATACTCATGTGACCTTGGACAAGTCTCTTCCTTTCCTTCAGCCTCAGTTTCTTAATCTGTAAAATGATGGGATTGGACCAGATGACTTTGTAAGTTTTCCTCCAGACATTACCTTGGAACCTAGGATGAACAAAGAAGGGTCAGGTTGTTGTGTATATTTATGTCAATAGGTGGAGAAGTACCACCCCTTGTTTTCTGTTCTATCTCTCTGTGTCCCTGTCTCTCTCTGCTTGTCTATCTCAGTCTCTGTTTCTCTTTCTCCGTCTCCATTTGTGTTTGTCTCTCTGTCTCTTTTTGTGTCTATCTGTCTCTTTCTCTGTCTCTCCCTCTCTCCTTCCCTCTCTCCCCACCCACGCACACGCACACACGCACACAACATCTTTCCCTTCCGAATCCTGGATTTACAAAGATGCACACACTCCTATAGACATAATTGAGTTAAATCATTAGCCCGTCATCATAGATTTATCCATTAGAAGAGACTTTAGAAGCCAGCTCCCTCATTTTACAGATGAGTATACAGAAGCTCAGAGAAGCAGCTGACTTATCCCAGGTCACACATGGAATCTGGAGTAAAGCTTGGGTTCAAACTCAGGCCCTCTCTCTCCAAACAGAGCATCCCACTTCAGTCATGAATTTATCACCTACAAGTAGCTGCCCCTGCTAAATCCTGTCTTCCCAGCAGAACACTGATCATATGGCCATAAATTATGTCCACAACCATTAGTCTGGCCTCTTTTAGGTCTGCAGGCATTCCAAATGGTCAGCGAAGCTTTCTTCCACACTGTGATTCTTCGTATTCCCTGAACTCCTCCACTTCTGGCAAAAAGTCTGTGGTATCCATAATATAGCCCTTTTGGTGGATATGTCAGGAAGGGAAGGGGACCAGATCAGCAATTTCACTGACCTAAGGGGACTCCCAATAATAGCTAATGTTTGAATAGCACTTTCTATGTTCCAGGCACTGTGCTAAGCACTTCATAATTAATATCTCCCTTGATCCTCACAGTAGGTATGATTATTATCCCCGTTTTACAGATAAGGACACTGAGGCAAACAGAGGTTTAAAGGACTTGCCTAGGGTCACATAGCTAATAAGTGTCTGAGGCAGGATTGGAATTCTTATCTGCCTGACTCTAGGCCCAGCTTCTATCCACTGTGTTGCTTAGCCGCCTCACCTCCCAGAGAGGAAACTCTCCATTTATAGTATTAGAGAGTAGCCTGGGGCACTAAGAGGTTAAGGGACTTGTCTAGGGTCACACAGACAATCTGTGTCAGAGATAGTTCATGAACTCATTTCTTCTTCATTCTGAGACTGGCCCTCTTACCATACTGCCTCTCAATAGAACTCTAAATGCCTGAGATATTAAAATTCTTGTAACTATAATTTGCCTAAATATCCCTGCCTATTCAGTGAAATTCATGCTTGCGGAAGCAAACCAAAACTCTATCTCATTATAGAATGGGAGTGAAAGCAATCTTTCTTTGACTACCGTGGTCAAATCTATGTAGTTTAGTCAGAACTAGATCAGCCATAAACAGACACAGAGCAAGTCAGATAGTTGAGATCACGGGATAAGAGGTGGAAGGGACTCGAGAAACATTTTAGTGCCATTGAACTCTTTATATTTTACTTTCTAAAACACTTCTATATGTATCCACATATGTCTATACATATATGCATACTATACATGCTTATGGTTTGTTCATGTATGTATGCAGGTATGTGTGTATGCACATGTTGCGTATGAAGAACTGAGCTGGATGGCAAATAAGGATGGCAGTCTTGGGCACTTCCTTAAAAGAGAGCATGATGTTCATGAAGTCTCAGGAGTCAGAAGCAAAGCTAGGAGGGGCATGAAGGGGGATAGCCTGGGATCCTCCCCACAATGGAGGATTTGAGGTTAGCTTCACCGCCAGTGTGGCCCAAATTGGCTGTTTTATGTAAGTGGTATCAGATGCAGGTACAGACAGATGACACAAAGAGGGATGGGGAACTGGTGTCTGAGGTTGGTCCGCTTGTCATTCTTAGTGTTATGCTGGTGACCAGCTGCACCTTATAGACATTTGCATTTGAAGCATTTGAGCAGTGTTCTTTTCAGTGCTGGAGCTGCAGGAATAGATAGGCATAGAATCTAGACCCTAGAATTCTTGGGTCCCTGGATCCAATATATTGTCAGCTTGGTCATGTATGCTGCTACAGCCATGAGAGTCACCTAGAATTTCTATAAAACTCTGGTCCTGGTGTAGCTCACTTGTTGTGAGTTACCTGTTTTATTATTATTTTTTTAATTAGCAAGTATGTACTTTCTTTCCTTTCTTCCTCCTTTCTACCTCATCCTTCCTTCCTCTCCCCTGGAAAAAAGAAATGTAATACCATTATAACAAATATTCATAGTCAATTGAAACAAATTCCTAGATGGGCTCTGTCCAAAAATGGATGTTCCGTTCTGCTTTTTTTTTAATCCTTTCTATTGTCTGCTTTCTTATCACTCCCCTGAAATCATGATTGGTCATCATACTGATCATTCTTTAGTCTGTTAAGAATTTTGTCGTTCTAGTTTTAGAGTCATAGAGTGTTCTCCTACTTCTGCTCACTCCACTCTGCTTTAGTTCATGAAGTCTTCCTAGGTCCTTCTGCAACCATCTCTTTCATCATTTCTGTGGCACAATAGTATCCCATTACATTCATACACCATGCTTTGTTGATCTATTCCTTAATGGATGGATATCTCCTTAATTTCTGTTCTTTGTCACCACAAACAGAGCTGTGATAAATAGTTTTTTTACATATGCTTCCCTTTCTTCTTTTTTTTTTATTTGTTTAGAATAGAGGCCTAGTAGTGCTAGGCGACTAGGGCAAAGGTATTTTTTTTGCGGTAGTCCTCTGGCATACGGCAGTCCCTCCTAGGAGGATGTGGGGTTGGTTCCCGTATTGATGCTAGCTCTCTACAACTGGACTCAGTCCCATATTCCCCCACTATAGGTACAGCTTTCGATAGGTTAAGTCCTTGTCTGGGTTCCCAGAATCAGTTCAATGGAAAGCTTTATTGAAAGCATTGGGGAAGAGGAAGAAGGAGAGAGAGGAAAAAGGGACCCAAGGAACAATTCAAGCACATTATACTAACGTAGAGTATAACACACATAAGGGCAGTGCTGCATTAGAAAGCACAGAGAAATAGGTCCATTCAGCAGGAAGGGCTCCAAAGTACCCTTCTGAGAATGAGATTCTCATGCTTAGATTTTGGGTGCCCCACCCTGGAGCAGGCTGAGTTGCATGTCAGGAGTCAGGCAAAATATTATTTGGGGAGGGGTTGCTATCAGAGCAGGAAAAAAAGCTTGTAGTGGACAAAATATTATTTGAGAGGTACAGTTGTATTAATGTTCTAAGACTGTTCTTGTTTCTGTTTTTCCGTGTGTATGTTCTGTGAGAGGAGATTGTCATGGTGATCCTAAGACCCTGGGCCCAATCTTATAACAGCTATACAGAATATGTTACTAACTTGGAAGGCACGGTTTTGATTAGTTTTTGAGAATG
The DNA here is from genome assembly GCA_028646595.1 of Phalanger gymnotis. Classification (NCBI taxonomy): domain Eukaryota; kingdom Metazoa; phylum Chordata; class Mammalia; order Diprotodontia; family Phalangeridae; genus Phalanger; species Phalanger gymnotis. Next base: position 165,886,121 of record CM053625.1, on the reverse strand, counting down.
TCAGCTTGACAGCTTCCCCAAGAGTGTATTAGAGCACCTATTTCTCTGCTTATGTTCTGTTCCTGCTTTGTTGGAGAATGGAAGGTTCATTAAAGGACACTGAACTTAAAGTTGGTGTTCACAGTTGGAGATTGAAAAGAGAAGAAACAATCTTCAACCTGAAAGGAGCAGGGCACCCCTTAGGAGCATGGAGCTGGAATGCGCTGGGAACGCCGTGCTTTCTCCCAGGGAGAATGATGCAAATAGGAAAGGCATTAAATGCTTTACAGACAGGAGTTTGTTGGATCTTCACAATAAACCAAACAGGGCTGAAGCTCAGAGAGATTTGGTGACTTGCCCAGGGTCACACAGTTATTGAGTGTCTGAGGTAGAATCTGAACCCTGGTCGTCTTGGTGTCAAAGTGGCTCTATTTCTTGCTTTGGAGATTTTGCCGTGCTTTTGCTAATCCTATCGAACTTGTATTAATCATGACTTTGACAGGAACAATTAAAATAGCGGTGAATCTCTGAAGAAAAGGATAGGTCCGTGGATGAGGGTCGAGCCATAATGAGAGCAACAGTAACAGCTAATATGTAATATAGCACTTCAATGCAAAGTATTATCTCATTTTATCCTCAAAACAACTAATTTCTATTATTACCCCCATTTCACGGATGAGAAAACTAAGGCAGACAGAGGTTTAGTGAATTGCTTAGGGTCATTGTCTGAAGTAGGATTTGAACTCGGGTCTTCCAGACTCCAAGTTCAGGATTCTATCCAGTGAACCACATAGCCACTCACCAGAATTAACTCATATTTCTATTTAACCTGCAACATACCAGTGAAGGCTAGGCCTGGCATAGACAGTCACTTCCCACCATGGTCCTGAGCAGCTGACGTGCTCAACCTGTTACATATAGAGAATTCAGAAACTTGCAGTGTCTCTCACAGTGAAACCAGTAGAGTGAGACAGTAACTGATTGAATGGTGATGTATGAACCCAAAGCATCTACAGTCATCTGTGTCCAATTCAATGACTTGAGAATTGTGAGGCCAGAAGAATTATAGATCATAGATCATCGAATTGGGACTCATATAATAGATCATAGAATGTGAGAGCTGGAAGGGATTTTGGAATTCATAGAATACCTTCCTCTCATTTTATAGACAAGGACACTGAGGCCGAGAAATGGAGTGAGTTGTTCACGGTCACCCAGACGCTTATCAACATAGCTAGGACTAGGATCTAAGTCTCTTCACATCCGGCAGGGTGTTCTTACTGCCACACTACACGATTTCAAGAGAGGGTGGGAGGGAAGGAAGAAGGGAGGAAAAAAGGAAGGAAAGAAGGGGAGGAAGCGAGGGAGGCAAGGAATGAGGGAAGGAAGGGAGAAAAAAAGGAAGGAAGGGGAAAGGGAAGGAAGAAGGGAGAAAAGGAAGGGGAAGAAGAAGGGAAGTGAGGAAAAAAAAGGAAGGGAAGGTGGGAGAAAGGGAGGAAAGGAGGAAAAATAGAGGGAAGAAAGGAAGGAGGGTGGGAAAGAAGAAGAGAATGCAAGAAGGAAGGAAGAAAAGGAGAAAAAAGTAATTTAGTAAAAAAGAAATAAGCTTGTGTTAATCTATGTCTATGTATACACTTGGGAAAGCTTAGCTTCCTATACTAAGGGATGATAAGTAAATAAATAATTGAATGAATATATACACACGTGTGTGCCTACATATAAATATATATACACAGATATTTCCAACCTGTTACATATACGTAGTATATGAATATATCTATGTCTGGTGGCAGCTTCCTGAATTCCAGGCATCTTACCCAAGAGACCCTAGAAAACCTAAATTTTGAAAATGGTGGCACACATCTCACTGCCATACTGTCTTCTCTTAATAGTCCTACTATTATTAATAATAAAGGCTTTCAGTTACGTATCACTTAAGAGTTACAAACCTGACAAACACCTTCTCATTTAATCCAAGAAGCCTATGAAATAGGTCATTTTGTTAACAAAGCTATTGAGCCTTGTAGAGGTTAGATGACCAGCCCAAGGTAATGTACCTGGTGAATATTAGGGACAGTGGTATTAGGAACCTGAGGAAATGTAGAACTTTAGAAGGGAAGCAAGATGTATGAAAAGCAACATATTTTAGAATTTGTGCCATTGCGTCTCAGGTTAGCATTTGTAAACAGTTGACCCGGATGGCTTTTGTTTATTGCAAGCCATAGAAAGTGAGGGGGGAGGAGGAATAAAAAAAGTTTCCTATAAGGTAGTGACTCTCTCAGTGACTTCCTCCTTTCCTCCCACCCTCTCTTAAAAACATGTAGTGTGGCAGTGAGAACACTGTGGGGGCAGCTAGGTGGCGCAGTGAGTAGAGCACCGGCCATGGAATCAGGAGGACCTGAGTTCAAATCCAGCCTCAGACACTTGACACACTAGCTGTGTGACCTTGGGCAAGTCACTTAACCCCAATTGCCCTGCCTTCTCCCCTCCCCCACCTCAAAAAAAAAAAGAATGAAAAGAACACTGTGCCAGATGTGAAGAGACTTCGATCCTAGTCCTGGCTATGTTGGTAAGTGTCTGTGTGACCGTGAACAACTTACTTCTTTCACTCCTTACTTCCTTTTTTATTCTGAGTTCCAAATCCTCTCCTTCCCTCCACTGAGAAGGCAACCAGTATGATACCCATTCTACTTGGCAGGTCATGCAAAATATATTTCCTTATTAGTAAATGGCCTAGCATTTTAATGGTGAAAAGAACCTCAGACATCACCTCATTCCATACTTTTGTTTCTTCAGATGAGGAAACTGAGGCCAGAGAGGCGAAATGTCTTGCCCTTGTTTTCTCAGTCAGTTAGTGAGGGGCCAAGCTGAGACAAGGCCATGTGTTTTCACACCCTCAGTTCAGTATTGTTTCCATCACGCTGCTCTCCTTCACTGCACCTTAAAGATACCTGCATCTCAAGACTGGAAAGGTGAAGAGGAGAAGGATAAAGATACAATAAGAATAAATTTCTCTTCAGAGGGAAATGTGGAGGCAGTGTGGGGCAGTAGTTAGAGGGTTAGGCTTAGAGTCAGGAAGAACTGGCTTTAGATCCTTCCCCTTATACTCATGTACTAGCTATGTGACCATGGGCAGGCCACGTAGCTCCCCTGTTTTCTCATCTGTAAAATGAGGCAAATCATAGCTGTAACAATCATCTCAGAAGGTTGTTGTATGCCTCGAATGAGAAAATCTGTTTAAAATGCACCGCAAAGTTCTCTGCGGTTCCTCTTCTTATACTGACCCCGTGTGGATATACAGTGTAATGTAGGGAAATAGGAGGCTGGCTTTGGAGTATGGGATGTACGGGTTCAGGTCTTGCCTATAACACATACTGGTGGTATGACCCCAAACAAGTCATTTAAGTTCTCCGTGCTCCGGGAGACTCTCAAAGACTAAAATTTACAAATGAATTGCTGATCTATATTGGTGGAGAGTTTGCACGTCCACCAAGGGGTTCCTCGGACCAGACGATAAGATGAAGTAAAACAGTAAAAATAACACTTCCCACTGAAGTGGAAGGCTTTAGAGACAATTAGTTTGGTGTTTACCATATTAATTTTAAGGAGGTGATAGGACATCCATGTTGACATATTCTAAAGACAGGAAGTGATCTAGGATGGATAGAATACAGGATATATGGAAGGAATTTCTATTTTTTTTATATAAGTTTACAGATTTTGAGTAAGAAGGGAACTTAAATGTCAGCTAGTCCAAATCTCTTATAGATTAGGGGACTGAAATGCCCAAGGTCACATGGATATGTAATGTAAGCCAGGATTTGACCCTAGCACCTCTGACTATAAGACCAGCATTCTTTCCACTACACCAAAGAGTAGCATTAATAGTAATTGCATGGTATAGCGATAGGATTCTAGACTGGAAGTTGTAAATGCAGAGAAGGCAAGTCCTCTAGGGGAAGGATGAAAATACTGAAGAATAAGGGAAAGTTCAAGGCTGAATCTTGAGAGAAGCCCATAATGAGGAATGGGGCTGAGGGAGCATCAGAAGGGGTCAGTTAAAAAAAAAATTGAAAGAGCAATTAGGTAAAAGGAAAATTTAAGATGCCCCTCGGGGTGAATTTATGTAAACCTAGACTTGAAGTCAACCTCTGATTGTCTTCTATTTATATTTTTTAAGAAATATGCAAGACTTGAGTGCTTTGCTCTTCATTTGTCTTGGAACTAATGCATGAGCCAGCACAATTGAGGTTTTGATTTACCTTTGCTGAGCAGGCTGATTTTTGAGGGAGCCTTATTTAATGCTGCGAGAGAGGCACTGTGTCCTTGCTAATAGATGCCCCAGCTGCAGAGGATTCTGGGCTCTGCCACTGACTTTCTATGAGACACTTTAGGAAGTTTGGATGGCCTACCAAATATAGCTCTCGATTCAACATAATGCTACAGGGAAAGTGCTAAGATTAGAGTCAGAGGATCTGGGTTTGAATTATGATCCTTCGATTTACTGTATATGTGACCTTAGGGAAAGTTATTTAACCCTTCTAGCTCATAGCTGCCTCATCTGCCAAATGTTAAACCCATATGGTTCTCTTTTTCTGTTAATGTAAAATGAAGAGGTTGGACTAGATGGTCTCTCAGGTCTCTTCCATCTCTAGGTGCTTGATCCTATATTCCTATAACCTTTTTCTCAAAATTCATATAATTATAATTAAGTTCAACTCAGTTCAATGCACATCTTTTGAGTATTTACAGTGAATAAAACACTATACAAGGACCTAGAGGAGATAGGAAATTTAGATAAGAGATACCACCAGAGAAATTTATTGTTATTGTATCTTTATCATTCTCCTCTGGCTGGGTGGATGATGCAGATAAAATATGCTCATCTATAACTATAATTGTAGGGCAACTAGGTGGCACAGTGGATAGAGTACCAGGCCAGGAGCAAGGAAGACTCATCTTCCTAACTTCAAATCTGGCCTCAGACACTTACAAGCTGTGTGACCCTGAGCAAGTCACTTAACCCTGTTTGCCTCAATTTCCTCATCTCTAAAATGAGCTAGAAAAGGAAATGGCAAACCAGTCCAGTATCTTTGCCAAGAAAATCAGAAATGGTGCCATGAAGAGTCAGACATGATTGAAACAACCAAACAATAACATAACTATAAAATAGCTCAAATGCAAGATGAGAAAGGTCATTATCCACCCAAGAGTGATGCTGCATGGAGGAGGTGGCCTATGAATGACTGTAGAGATGGTAGGTTCATTGTACTCTGCACTTTTCAGACAAAATATTGTGTTCAGTTTTGATGGCCACAGTTTGAAAAGAACAATATTAAATTGGAGATCATCTAGAGGAAGGCATCTGGGATGATGAAGAGCTTTGAGTCTGTATCATGTGATAATTAGTTGGAGGAGCTGGGCACGTTTAGCTTAGAGAAGACTCCAAGGGACACAATAGCTGTCTTCAAGAATTTGAAGTGCCTTCACATGGATAAGGGATTTGATTTGTTATGTTTATCCGAGAGGGTACACATTGGAGCTTCCAAGAGGTAAATGGAGACTAGATGTTAAGAAAAGCTGACTAACAATTAGACCTGCCCTAAAATAGAATGAGTTCCCTCCAGTGTATTTCCTTCCTTTGGAGATCTTTAAACACAGGCTGGACAACCATTAGTTGGGTATGTCATCATGGGGATTTTGGGGAAAGTATACATTGGATTAGACCAATGAAGTCCTATCTAACTGACTGTAATTCTGTGAGTCAATGAAAGAAGTTTAAAAGGATGAGTTTAAAGGAAGATTATGAGTTCTGTGGAATAAAGTGCTCTTAATATGCAAAGAATGATCCTGAGATAATAAATATTGAAATAGTATTTATTTCGTTGTCTTTGGGGACATTCCTTTAGAGACAGTGGAGAATCCATCTCTGAATGTCTTTTATTTTATCTTTTGAAAAACCAAATGCATCAGTCTATGGAAGAATGGTAAATACTGATGATTTTTTTTTGAAGTTTTACCATGAGGATGATAAAGAAAGAAAAAAGGGGAGGAAGGAGCCCTAAGGATAGAGCCCTAAGGATAGAGGAGGAAATGGTCATTAAAACAATTTTGTTATTCAAACATATTAGTAGTATTAGGAGAAGAACTGCCTCATTATAATTGAACAATAAAGGCTCTGGGAATGAGTCTGCCTCATTATCAGTGTCTGGTTCAGGGCCCTGCCTCTCCCAGGGGTAATTTCATTCTATAGGTATGATTCACCCTGTTCGGTACATTTGGTGCCAGGTTGGTTGATCGGATTTCTGGGTCTAAGTCTCCATTTCTATCTGGCATCTAATAAACTGCTCTCCCAGGGTGCTCCTTCAAGTCAGTGTTCATTGAGTCATCCCAATCCTTCATAATGATTGAATCATCCCAATCCTTCTCTGACCTAACAAATTTTAAGGATGAACTAAAAGTTACTGACTCTTCAATCCTGCGTTTCTTTTTCTTCTAAAATGCTTTTGATTCATTTACCGATTCTATGATTCTGTATTCTCTAGGGCTACTCTCCTTTTCCCCACGTCCCCCAAACCTCAGATGCAAAGTCAAATGACTAATACTTTAAGAGATATGGAATCTTGAGCCCTTTGAGATGCTACCCATTTTAAGCACTGCTGAGTTTTATGATGCTACTGCATATAGTAAAGACCTCAGGTAATTCTTTCTTCTTCATGCCTCAAATAATACTTTTTATCTGTCTTGTACACTTATCATGTTTATCTTATAGTTATTGATGTCTATTGTACCACCTTAGTTGACTGTGAACAGGAGCTCTGTTCATGTTGCAGTGTTTAGTGTCCTGCTCTACACATAGTAGGTGCTTAATAAGTGTTCATAGGACATTAGACCTGGAATGGAACTTTTGAGATTGTCTTGTCCAACCTCTTCCTTCCATAGGTGAGGAATCTGACTGCAAATCACAACCCAGTACTGTTTCTACCATGACTTGTTATATTTTAATAGGAAAGGAGTCAAACTATATAAGACGTTGCAGCTCAATCTCGACTATGCCATGTTGTGGAGACACAACGTGTGCTGGAGTCAACTCTAGCCAGCTTGCAAGAACAGATGGTTAAATTTTCAGTGAGCTTTTACAGGTCAGAAGTTGCTACATATCAGAGCTTATTTTATTGTTTTGTTGATTGTCAGGAATTAATAAAGTGTTCATTAGACTCAGGGAAACTAAGTCATCGCTAGACTGGAGGTCTTGTGATTATTCGAAGCTAACCATAATAATGATAACTGGTATTTATGTAGTGCTTTGTTTCCAAAGTGCTTTACATTCATTATATCATATGAGACTCTTAACATCCCAGTCTAATAATATTCCAAGGTGTGTGTGTGGGGGGAGGGCAATCTGTTATAATGGAGAAAACAACAGATTTCACATGAAAGGTGCCTTGGAAAGACTGTTGTAGAGTCAGAGGAACTGGGTTCAGATACCTGCTTTGCCCTTTATAGTCTGTGTGATCTTTGGGAAGTCACTTAAGCTTTCTGGGTGTCACTTTCTTCGCCTATAAAATAATTTGTTTGGTTTTAGATGACATCTGAAGTCAGCCCTAGATCTATGATCTCAGGACCTAGATTTGGATCCTGGTTCTGTTAGTTACTGCTGGTATCACCTAGGGCAAGTCCCTCTTCACCTCTTCTCACCTAAAGGGATAGGTTTGAACTAGATTTGGGGCAGCTAGGTGGCACAGTGGATAGAGCACCAGAACTGGAGTCAGAAAAGAGCCGAGTTCAAATCGAGCCTCAGACATTCACTAGCTGTATGACCCTGGGCAAGACATTTAACCCTATTTTCCTCAATTTCCTCATCTGTAAAATGAGCTGGAGAAAGAAATGGCAAACCAGTCCAGTATCTTGGCCATGAAAACCCCAAATGGGGTCACAAAGAGTTAGACAGGACTGAAAACGACTGAATGACATTAGACTAGATTATCTCTAAAGGCCCATTTCAGCTTTTCCTTTCTTTGGTCCTCTTATTTCCCAGTGGCTCATCTTTGAAATAACTCTCATCCTGCAAGGTAACCTACACTGAGCTTCTCATGTTCTTCCTTCCACATATGTCTTATCAATGCCAACAGTTCCTTTTGTAATGCAGGGGGGAGCTGATTGCCAAGGAAGGGAGTTAAAATGAGGAGAAAAGTATCACCTGGTAGTGGGTACTCATTGAACATGGAAAAAGAAGAAGGAGTTGCTTGCCAAAAGGTACTCTCCAAAGAGGTCACTGGGATGATTACCTGGTTCCTATGCCAAAGCTTTTTCTTTGGACTCCAAGTCTATTTCCCAGGGATAGAGCAAGGAGAACTATTTTCCTAAATTCTGGACCTTGCAGAGCTGGAAGGAAGGAAGCCCGAAGAGCTGTGTCAGCTCATCATGAACTTTTTCAGGAAGTCTAGTTTTTGTAGGATCACAGGACCTCGGCTCCAGTCCCAGCTCAGCTACTTGCTAATTATATGATGTTGGGTTGAGTCTCAGTATGCTCCCTAGTAAAATGGGGCTGATAATGCTGGTACCATCTCCTTTAGATGTTGATTGAGAAGAAAACTTTTGTAAACCTAACACTATAAATTAGATTTTCTTATTGGCCATAGTGATAATAATAGCCAGCTGCCATTCATTGAAGGCTCAAGTTCAAATAGATTCAAGAAACATGGGTTAATCAATCAGCAAACAGTTATTAAAGATCTACCGTGTGCCATATACTGTATTAGGCATTGAGGCTACAAGGGTATGAATGAAAACAGCACCTCAGGGTACTCAGATTCTACTGGATGACTGATTCAACTACTTAATAGACATTTATTGGGTACCTACTGTATGCCTAGAATTATAGTAGTTACAGAGGGATGACAGAGCTGAATAACACAAGGAACTTACAATCTATTGGGAGGAAAAATGTTCATCCTTAAGTATACTACAAAGTTGAACTCGAAGCCATCTCCAGTCATCCAGATCTACATCTGGCCACTGGACCCATATAGCTCCAAAGGAGTAAGTGAGGCCGGTGACTTTGCACAGCCCTGCCTCACTTAAATCCAATTCACTTACATGTCCTGAAATCACCTTCCTGATGTCATGGTCCTCTTTTAGAACAAAGGACAAACAACAACAAAGTATGTACTTATATGTAACAATGGCCAAAGACAGGGCTTTGAAACTGTAAAAGAAGCATCACATTCAGCTGGCTAAGGATCTGTAGTTCCTTAACAGTGCAATGTCCAGGGAAGCTCCTTTCCTCCTTTCATTTCTCTAGAAACCCGGTGCTACTCCATATTAGATACCTTGTAGGGGTGGGGAACCTCTGGCCTCAAGGCCACATGTGGCCCTCTAGGTCCTCAAGTGTGGCCTTTTGATTGAATCCAAACTTCACTCTGAAGGTTCCCCACCCCTGCGGAAGATGGAGCTGTTACAGAAGATTCAAAAAGGCTGGAATCTGCTTCCATCTGATCAAAAAACACCTCGTGGAGGAGAAAGCTCAAATCAGCAAAATATTTGACATGTTAGATATTTAAAAGAAATCCTGTGTAGTGGGAGGAAATGTTTTGTTTTCTAGCAACCACCTTAAGCTTGAGCCTACTGTCTCCAGGAAGCAAGGTGAAGAGAAAACAGTGTGTTTCTGGTTTCAGATGTTGTTGCACTTTGGTCTTTGTATACCTTCCTAGTAAATAAGACTTCGTAAAAGTTAAGTGACATTAATTGGTTAATTCAAAATGAGAAGATGCCAACTGGTAGACTAATATTGGAGGAACATATTGGATGAAGTCTTACAAGCAATAATATTAGAGAAAACTCTTTAACTTCTCACAGTTACCCTTAAAGCCTTGAGAACAGAAGTAAAGTCCATTCTCTCAGGACTGCTAGACTTATTGTGGGTTGGTAAGTTCTACACCAACTGGTGGCCACCAGCACCTTGCTGTTTACCATAAGCTACTTGAGGGCAGGAACTATTTCATTTTTTTTGTCTTTCTCCGCAGTGACTGAACAGTACATAGCAAGTGGTCATAAATGCTTATTGAATAAATGTCAATTAAAGGTCCTATCAGAACTGCTTTGATATGTCCATCGTCACTATTTGTAATTAGAATTTCCATCTCGTAAATCTTACTGAGTAGCAATCAGTATGGCTGCTTGTAACAGTAAGAGAATAATAATAATGCAGATGATAATTGTCAAAATGCCTTTGTAGTTCTGTATCACAAAGTATACAAGACTCTCCACACTGAAGGTAGAAGAAGTAAACCATTTATTCAGACACCAGAGAACCATATCCTACAAGCCATTTATGCAGTCAGGCCACTTCATCATAACAGCAAGGAACCCAAAACATTCAATACACTATATAACAACCTGGAGCCTGGTCATCTCAAAACCTCTCTGACCCCCTGCTGGGGTCTTCCCCAAAACAAACTCACACTACAGCTAAGTCAACCTGTTCAGTTCTAACAATCATGAGGGTAGCCATTAGCAGCTGTGACTGTGCTCTCTCTCGCTTTCTTGCTCTCTCTTTCTCTCTCAGTATTTCCTATGATATAACTTCCTTTTTCCTGTCAGGAAGCTCCTCCCACCATGTAACTTAGGCTTCAGGTCACATGGCCTATTAATGGGTGGGAAAGATCTTCAAATCCAAATTGCTACTACACTGCTTAAGCATTTAATTTACATGGACTCCCATTAGGACTCCCAATGTAAAGGGAATGAGAGGAATAGCATACTATAATATGCAATATGTGGAGTTTCATGAGCAGACTGAGATCTCATCAGTCATGTCCATCTCGCTAACTTTTGCTAAGATTGGATGTGAGAGAGTTGTGATGTGAGAGAGTTAAATATGCATAGATCAAGAAATGTATACACCAACAAATGCAGCACTTAAATGAATATTCAGATGCCTAAATGGGGAGGTTTTCTTGTGTCTCAGAGTCACGTGGGAATCAATCTCTAAAATTATGATGGAAGTCAATGGAAAAATGTAATTTAATATATACATCTAAACTTTACACACAGCTATTTTTTTCTGGAATACATCTAACCCTTGGAGCAAGTTCAAGCAGGAGAGGCTTTGCTGCTTCTTTCTCTGAAGAATTCCTTAACTGAAACTTGATGGTTTCATCATGGAAGGAGTTTCCCCATCTCAGGACTTGCCTCTCCAGCACATTGCTGTCTCATCCTTTTCCTTTCTCATCACTTCCTTTAGAAAGTCCATCCTTCTGGGTGCAACCGCCTCACCCCACCACTCCCCGAGCCTGCTCTTGGGAATTCAGGAAACTTTTCTTTAAAAAACACAAGCTTGCTTCTTCCTTAAATGGTAATGAATAAATTACTTCATGGGGCTTGACAGAAAGATGAATTTCTTAACACTTATTATGCAGCCCTCGAGTTCTGCAGCCAAGATTACAGTTCAATTCATATTTGATTCCTTGATCCTGAAGTATTCATTATTCCACCTCCACCCCTCTTGCTGAGGTCCTGGGACACCTTTGTCTCTTGTCACAAATGAGAGGTGACTCATAGCTTCTCAATTCTCTGCCCTGCCAGAGTCTAGAGAATTGGGAAGATTCTGTGTAGCAAGATAAGGCTTGGGGTGACCTGATCAAGTGCTCCTAATTTTCTCCCACTGATGCACACAGCTCACACTGCATAATACAGCAGTCATCCCTATTTGACAAATTAGGGGATGGATAGAGGCTACCAGCTATCTATCTCATACAATGCTATGCAGCAGTGATGGGGGAGAGGGGACGTGGTGTGTGGGAACGATTGAGGTCCTACGGACTGTTGAGTGGAGCCTACTTATGAGGACCTGAAAGAGGAATCTGGCTTTATCTTCAGTGAATGAATGAATGACTAATAGAACATGTATTAAGTGCTATGTGCTAAGCGCTCTGCTAAATGTTGGAGACACTTTCAGAAAAAGTGAGATAGTAATCTCAAGGAGATGACATTCTAATGGAGAGGAGACAACACTTAACAGCTTCAGGGAAGATAGATACACAAAAGTTCTGAGGGGGCCACAGAGGGGCAGATGGCAAGGGCCAGGGGTTCCTTAGGTTACTTAAGTAGGTCAGTTAATAATGTTGGGGATCTGGAGGGCACAAAAGCAAGGTAAACAGAAAAGCCTGGAGGACCTCGTGAGGCAATGTTAGGGCACATGGTAAATCCTGCTGGTCTTCCATCTCTTGAGAAGGAGAAGAGTTGGTGACTTCCATCTCATCCATATCTTGTAAACAGTCAACCAATCCAGATGAGCTGTGAGTGGCCCAGAAAGGGGGTGAAGAGAGAAAGAAAGAGGGGAGAAGGCCATGCTCCCCCTTCTCCCATGATGGGTACAGGTCTTCCAGCTGTCCGGGATCTGAAAGTTTCTATTCTTCTTGTTGGGTAATGTGCACAAGGGAGAAAGGGATGGAAAATGGGAGGGACAGGAGTGGGCAGGAGGAATGAAATTCCCCATTACATTCAGGCTAGGGAAAACATGAAGCTCACATACAATGTGAAAGCTTTCAAAAAAAACCCTTTTGGCCTTCCAAAGAGCCCATGGTCAGTGAATCCTCATCAGATCAGGCTGGCTTCAGAGACATTAAGCATTATTAAGAGGATGATGCTAGTGATTATCAGACACAGGTCCCTTCTCTTTTGTCAGGGCTGCTGCCAGGCCCCAGGGCACTGTGAGCACATCACAGGTGGTTGGGAGGAGCATGTGGCTTGCCTGGGTATTTGGCAGGTTGAGCCTCTTGGCTGAGTAGCAAGCAGGAAGCTTTGGCTTTTTTTTTCTAGCCTCATCCTATCTCCTACTCACCTACCCTGCTGAGTAAAGCAGTTTAAAGTCTGTTTCTTGCTAGAAGGCACCCTGTTAATGGCCAATATAAATCTGAGCAGGGTCTAAACAACTGGTGTACAGATCATTTTGCCTTTTGAAATATGTATTCTCCAACTATCCAAATTCTATCCACATTTTTCACGGTCAGTTCAGGCCTGGGCTCTTCCTGGGACCTTCCTTGATGGTCCAACACACATGATCTCTCCTTTCTTTGAGCTCAAATAGTTTTGACTATCTAGTATATTTAATCTAGCTTTCTTTTTTTTTCTCTTTATTTTTCAATTAAGATTTTTTGTTTCCTCTCTCCCTCCTAATTTAAAAAAAAAAAAAAGCCTGTAACAAATATACATACTCAGGCAAAACAAGTTCCCTTATTAACCATATGAAAAGTGTCTTGTTCTGAATCCTTCCTCCATCACCTCTCTGTCAGAAAATGCATAATACAGATCACCAGCAGTCCTTTGCAATCCTGCTTGTTAATTATGCTCACCTTATTTCAAAGTTGTTTGCCTTTTCAGTGTTGTCATTATTGTATAAATTGTTCTGTTTCTGCTCACTTCACTCTGCATTGGTTCATGCAAGTCTTTCTAGGTTTCTCTGAACCTATGCCTTTCATCATTTCTTACAGCAAAATAGTGTACCACTTCATTCATGTAACACAATTTGTTTAGTCATTCTTCAGTTGTTGAGTACTCTCAGTTTCTAATTCTTTGCCACTATAAAGAGAGCAGCTACAAATATATGCACATTTGTATACACATATATGGGTATATGTAGATATCTATCTATCTATCTATCTATCTATCTATCTATCTATATATATATACATGCTTATGTACATATACATGTATATATGTTCTATATATGGGTCCCTTCCTTCTTTCTTGGACCTCTTTGAGGTATTAGTGGTATTGCAGAATTAAAAGATTTTACAGTTTAGTGATTTGGGGACATAGTTTTGAATTGTTTTCCAGAATGGATGGACCCATTTGCAGCTCCACCAACAATGCATTAATCTTCCTGTTTTCCTGTGGCCCCTCTGACGTTCATTATTTTCCCCTTTTGAGTCATCTTTGCTAATCGGATGAGTGTGAGGTAGCTCTTAATCATATTGTCTGTCATTGGTCCTTCAATGTTTGATGTGCATATTACTCTGTGAGTTCCCGGAGAGTAGAGAGCTTACTATCCTTTCTCATATTCCATGTAGTCACAAATTGAATCACTGTTGCATGGATACATGAATATATGATCATAAGATCATAATTATAGGGCTATAAAAACAACAAATTCCATCTAACTTAGCTCTCATTTTTTGCAGATGAGGAAACTGAGGCTCAAAGAGAAAAAATAATTTGCCCAAGAACTCATAAGTAGTAAAATGCTAGAACTGAGATTCAAATCCAGACCTCTTACTCCAAATTTAGTACTTTTGGCATTGTATCATACAACCTCGAAAGAATGAATAAGTGAAGCGAGTGAGTGAATTCGTTCATATGCATGGTGTCATGGCCTTGGAGCTGGGATCAAACATAGGTAAAATTAATCCCATGTATCAGGCAAAGGAAACGGTCATCTCCAATACAATGTCAAGTGCTTTAAAGGCAGGGTCTGTTTCATTCGTGTGACTGTTTCCCTATCATACTGCTTGGCACATAGTAGGTGCTTAACAAAGGCTTGTTGAATGAATGAATGTGTCACCACGATTATCCCAAAGCCTGTTTTCAGTCATTGCTATTCCCATCCTTCCTCATTTCTACTTCAGTGCTCTATTGTAGGCTAATTATAGCAAGATCACACAGTTTGGTAGCCTTCATTCTCTCATCCATCCATTTTTTCACTCAGTCATCCATTCATCCATCCATTCATTCAACTCACATTTATTAGGTGCCTACTGTATGTAACGAAAGGCCCTGTGCTAGGCAGTTAGTATACAGTAAGAGTTCCCGGACACAAAGAATTTATGTTCTGGGGAAGTGGTGGTTTGGGATGTGCACAGCTACAACATGAACACTATACATCAACATAAAACACTTGTAAAGTACATTCAAAGTAGTTGGAGTAGAGAGAACACCAACAACCGGAGGGAAGATCAAGAAAAGCCCAAGCACTTGGGAAAGCATTTGTGTTTTCTGATAAGAAGTTAATGTTATGACTTGGAGCCTTTGGACATTCTGTGGGAGTCTTGGGATTTTGCCTTACCTCTGCAAAATATTCGGGATTTGAGAGAGAAGAAAAGAGACCAAGGGAACATAAGGAGCAGGGGACGGTCACTATAGTCGATCCCCTCCCACCAGCAGAGTTGATCCTGATTGATCCTATTTGGTATATCCTACATAGGGTCATAGATTTAAATCTGGAAGAGTCATCAGCTATCATGGCCAGTACTCTCATTTTAGAGATGAGTAAGCTGAGGCCCAGGGGGGCTGAGTGATTTACACAAGGTCAAATGTGTTACCAATAGTATGGAAAGAAAATATGCTGGAAATAATAGACAGACGGACAGACAAAGATATATAGATATATTATGCCTGCATAGAGATATATATCATATCTTCCCACAGGCCACCATAATAATTTTAGTTCTATCAATAGAAAAAAATGTACACTTCAACAAATAATGGAAAATCCATATATCCATTTCCAATAATAATCAATGATTATTGTCATATCGAATACCTTTGTCTGGGTATCTCTTTTATAGTTGACAAAATACTTTTACATTCTTTATCTCACTTTATACCTACATCAGAAGGCAGGTAGAGTAAATATTCTGAAGGAAGTTACTCAAGGTCACATACAAAGTCAGTGGCAGAATCAGGCTTCCCTGATTCCCTGTCTTAGGCTTTTTCTGCTTTGATACTTTCCTTTGAGCTGGTCCGCTGAGCTACATGCATTTAATTCTGCCTGCACACACACACACACACACACACACACACACTCTCTCTCTCTCTCTTTCTCTCTCTCTCTCTCTCTCTCTCCTCCCCCCCCCTCCCTCTCTTGCTCTCTCCCAACCTCTCTCCCTCTCTCTCTCTCCCCTGCAAGAACTTAGTCAAAGGCATTGGCCCACTGTCTTGCCTTTTCTTCTCATAAAATATTACATTGAAATCATCCTCGCCCAGTTCCAAATGGTTTATGATTTCAGGGGGAGAGAAGACGGAAGAAGGCTTTAATAAATGTTTGTTCATTGGCAGGCATAAAAGGGCAAGAAATTTTTGAAGCAGTATGGTACAGTGGAAAAGAATGGTGGATTCAGTCAGAGGGTCTGGGTTCAGATTCTTGTTCTTCTGTTTGCCTACATATGTGACCTGGATGGAGTCCTCTTCACCTCTCCAGGCTTCAGCTTACTCATTTATAAAAGGTCTCAGTGATTTCTAAGGTCTTTTCCAACTCTAAATCTATGATTTTAGGAAAATTAGGCATAATTCTCAATAGCAGAATGGTCTCTGAGCTATTTTACTGTTCCCTACCAACTTCCTTTGTTAATTCCAAGGTTGGCCCACAGCCTACTGTGTGGAATACCCCCTGCTGAGTCCTCCCCATTCCTTTCCCCCATCCCATCCAAAGTATTTTTTAGCGCCTGACAGAATTAGTTGGAGTGAGCAACTCATCCCCTGCCTCCCACCATGATCTATATACACTCTGTTCAAAGCATAGTACTCCTGGGTGGGCACATAAAAATGAAATAAATGCAGCCTTACCTTCTTGGAACTTTCTCTGCTCCCCACAGCCCCCCACAAAAGGCAGCCCTGAAGAATCACTACAAGTGAGCTTTTCTGTGTCTGACTCTTCATGACTGCATTTGGGGTTTTCTTAGCAAAGATACTAAAGTGATCTGCCATTTCCTTCTCTAGCTCCTTTCACAGATGAGAAAGCTGTGGCAAACAGGGTTAAGTGACTTGCCTAGGATTACATAGCTAACAAGTGTCTAAAGCCAGATTTGAACTCAGGAAGTTAAGTCTTCCTGACTCTGGGCCCAGCACTCTACTCACTGTGCCACCTAGCTGCCCCTTACAAGTGAGCACCTATGCTCCTATCAAGTTACCAGATGGGTCAGGCAACACTTCTCTGTCCCTCTCTTTTTTTCAGATATGTTAATCAAGCAAACATTTATTAATTGCTTTGATTATGTACCAGGCACTGTACTGGGTACTAGAAACATAAGGACAGAAATGAAATAGTCACTGCTCTTATGGAGCTTATGTTCTATGAGGCAGACAGTTTATGCACACACACACACACACATGCATATACGTGTGTGTGTGTGTGTGTGAGATAAATACAAAATGGAAGGGGAGACAGTTGGGGAGGATGAGGATAGGCTTTCTTTGCTATAGGATGTGGCATTTCTCATATAATAATCTCTTTTACTCTGAGGTGCTAATTGGCCAGGTGAAATAAGAAAGGAAAGGTTGGAGTCAGAGGGTCATCTCTAGACTTCTCTGCAGCTCTCATACTCTTCGGGGTGGTGTTTGCACTTTAGTGGACAACACACTGGGCCGAGAGTAAGCAGAGTAAGGAAACCCGGTTTTTGAAGTCCTGGCTATGCTACATTCTGACTAGATGACTCTAGGCAAGTTGTGTGCCTCCAAGAGCTTTAGCTCCTCATCTGCAAAATGAGGACGCTTATACCATCTCCTTCAAAAGACTGAGAGAGAGTCTATTGTGAGGATTAATGCAGGTAATGAAAGGGAAAGCTCTGTAAACTGTGAAGTCCTATTATGTGTAAAAGTAGGCTAAGAGATACCTGACTCCTCCCAGCTTCTGCAAGTATTGAATTTCCAAAGATATTTGGTATGGTAGAAAAGCATTGGCCTGAGAAGCAGGAATTCGGTTCTTGCCCAGTCTCTGTCACTAATTAACTGTTGTGTCCTTGAGTTAGTCACTCTAGGTTCTCGGTAGACTTATTTGTAAGATGAGGGGACCAGACTCCATGACTCTTAAGGTCCATGCTGGCTTTGACTGTCTACCTGGAGATGACAGTACCTGAAGCCAATTCAATACAGTAAGCATTTATTAAACACCTATTAGGATGTATCTCTATAGGTGTATTTTTAGACAAAATGGTAGATGATTAGGGTTGTTGTAGTTTGTCCTTCTTTCTCAAAGAGGATCACAGCATCAGGGAGATGATGACATGACTTGCATTTGAATTGGATTTGAGTGAGGGCAATGCAAAATCACCGGCCTCACTTTCTCCTCCAGAGCCATCTAGGTCCAGTGGCCAGATATCAATCAGGATATGGCCAAGGATACAGTGGGAGAACTTGGCCTTTTTAAGCTAAGGTCTTTCTGAGTTCTCCCTTTGAGTGAGGCAATTCCCATTCAGTGAGTAGGAAAGCTTAGGGTGAGAGACATCCTTCCAGATTAAGTGATAGTGTAGGTGTAAGCCTGGCCCTTGGTATGAACCATAGTCTTCTCTTGTCTCTTCTGTGGGATTCTTGCTCCCTACCCCAGGGACAGCTTCTGTTTCATAATGTCTTTCAGAGGAAATAGGAGATTAAAAGGCTTTGGGTGGGAATATGTCCTCACCATGGAAATATTTCATCAGTTGTAATGGAACAACCAGTGTTCTTTAGGAAGTTGGATCCCTCCCAGCCCCTTGTAACTTAGTGGCTGTGGAATCATGGCACTCTGCAAAATAGCCGAGTTTCCTTCATCTAAATCTCTCATACTTTTTGGCCCTCGAGCAAATAATGTGTGATTTTTTTATTTTACTTCTGGGTAAAAAATAATCTTACTAGGACTGTTTCCTTTCCCCTCTCCCCCATAAGAAAACACTATAATTCCTTCCCCATGGATTTTCTGTATCTTGAATATCAGCTCAAACATTTATGCATGAAAAATTAGAAGCCATGAATGATGCATGTGTTCTGGAAAGTTTGCTTATAAATCTCACCTCCTTCTTTGGGAGAGTCCCAGGATGGCAGCCAAAGATTCATTTGTAGCTTCTATTTCAAAGCCACCTCAGATGAAATTTCTTATTTGTTTCTGACTCTCATCTCCTCACCCCATTCAGCCTTCTTCCCGTGTGGCCCGAGAAGTCTGCGATTATCTTGTCTGAGATATTGTTCTCTAACTCAACCAGATTAGAACACAACTGTGAGATTG
The DNA here is from genome assembly GCA_028646595.1 of Phalanger gymnotis. NCBI lineage: Eukaryota > Metazoa > Chordata > Mammalia > Diprotodontia > Phalangeridae > Phalanger > Phalanger gymnotis. The sequence goes on along the minus strand of CM053625.1, from coordinate 165,867,169 downwards.
CTGTCTAATAATACCACTTCTCAGGGGATTTGTAAGGATTAATGAAATGATGCCAGGAACCCACTTTGAATTTCACTGGTGTCTTTCTACCGAGGCCTGGATATTATTATTATTTATACTTTGCGTTGATGCTGGATCTTCCATCCAGGGGGTTCAGAATACTTTGCAAACACTGGTCTCTGATTCCATTTGGGAAATGTATGCTACAGAAGTAAAGACATGTGGAAGCAATTGAAAGAATCTCCAATGCCCGGTCCCCTCCGTTAACAACTGAGAAGAGTGAATGAGAAGCATTACTGGTGGTAACAGCTGGAATATCAGGGAGACTTACCTTCTTGAGTTCAAATCTGGTCTCAGACAATTACTAGCTGTATGACCCTGGGTAAGTCACTTAACCTTGTTTACCTCAGTTTCCTTCTCCGTAAAACAAGCTAGAGAAGGAAATGGCAAACCACTCCAGAATCTCTGCCAAGAAACTCCAAATGGAGTTATGAAGACTCCGACACTACTGACAAATACTAAGTATTTAGAGTAGTGGATTTATCTTAAGGAAGACTTGAGTTCAAATCCTGCCTCTGGTATTTGCTAGCTATGCAACTACAGGGTAATCACTTAATCACTCTGAGCCTCAGTTTCCCTATCTGTAAAAGGGAGATAATAATGCCTGTAGTACCTACCTCACATGGGATGTTGTAAGGATCAAATGAGATACTGTAAATATAACATTATATAAAGCTTTAAAGTATTATAAAAATATCAGAGAAGGGCAAGAGAATAAGCATTTATATAGCTCCTACTGTGTGCCAGACACTGCACTAAGTATTTTACAAATATTATTTTATTTGACTAACACTTAAGCAGTTAGCTGGCATCCTGATTTATAGTGCAAGACTTGGAGTCAAGAAGATCTGAGTTTAAGTCCTATCACGGATATTTGCCTAGCTTCTGTGATCCTGGACAAGTCACTAAACCTCCTTCTTCCTCAGTTTCCTCATCTGTAAAATGGGGATGGTAACAGAACCTATCTTACATGGTTGTAGTGATGTTCCCACAACACGTGCAAAGCACTTTACAAACCTTAAAGCACTACATAATGCTGCTGCTGTTGTTAAATAATTCCATTTTGGAGGGGAATAACATCATAGGGTGATTGATCTAGAGATGGAAGGGTCCTCAGAAATCACCTACTTCAGCAGTTCCCAAAGTGGGGTCTGTGGTCCCCACTTTAGCAGGTCTACAAAGTCAAAATTATTTTCATAACAGTACTAAAGAGTTATTCACCTGTGACAGTATTCTTCCCTTTTCTAACTGTATATCTCTTTGAGGATGGATTTTCTTCATGTACTTCAACCAAAGTAACATATACCAATAGACCGAATGCTGACACATATGAGAATCAAGCTGATTGCTATGCCTTGTAAATACTAAGAGTTAAATTAATGTTTATTGAGTTGAATTAAGGGCCTCAGCAGGTTGAATTAACTTGAATTGGCTGTTTGGAACTTGAAGGACATTGTTCTCCAAAACAGTGGTTTTTTTTTTTTAAGAAAAAATGTAGATTTGTTCACAAAAGGCTGTGTAAAATACTGAGCTTTGAGTATAATACAGACTATCGTTTACAATCATAGACCAGTGATACTATGGAAAGATAACTGAACTAGGAGCCAGAGGTCCCCAGTTTGAATCTTGCTCTGCCTCATACTGTCTAAATTACCTTAGCAAGGCTCTGGGCCTCAATTTTCTCATCTGTAAAATGAGGGGGTTGGACTAGATGGCCTCCAAGATCTCTTCTAGCTCTTGGAGCCTACGAAACTGACTTTCATTTATAACATGATTTTATGGAGAAAAGAACTCTGAGTTCCAGCTTGAGACCAAGAGCACATCTCATCCCCTCCTGCTTGCCTTTGTAGAGGGGCGATGGAATCGTATAGGGCAAAGAATCATGGGAACCAATAGCTGCTTGGTTTTTAATTTGTATCAGATAAAGTGATAAACTATAATAACAATTTGCTCTTATATTTTAAAGTTTATAAAATGCTTTTCATATGTGATCTCTTTGGTGCCTCACAACAGCCTTTAGATGATACTATTAAATGCATTTTAAAGATGAAGAAACCGTGAGAGCATAGCTCAGTGTCTGAGGTAGGATTTGAACCCATGTCTTCTAACTCCCAGTACTGAATTCTGCCCAATGTATCATGCAGCCTCTTTGGTTCCTATCTGGTTAAATGACTAACAAGGTTTCGACATTAGCAAATGGTGGGCAGTTGCCTCTCTATGTACAGAGAGGAAGGGGAGATATATACCCAAACTCTCCCTCACCATGCATTTACATGGAGGGCTTATTTGCAAGTCAGGCATTCATTAATGAAGGACAACTTGAATTTCAATCATTTTTGTGTTCTGAGTAACCTTGGACAAATCTCTTCATCTCTGGGCTTCAGACTATGGTAAAATGAGAGCGTTGATCTAGATGGCCTCTAAGGTCCTTCCCAGCTCTAACCTCCTAAAATTCTATACTGAAACAGGGTTTTTTTCTTCTTTGACGTCAGCACTCTGCCCAGGGCTTGCCTGGGGTGGGTAGTGCTATAGACTAAACACCAGGGGAAGTAGGGGAAGAAAATTCTCAGGACTGAGGAAGGAAGAGATTGAGTGAAGCTAAGTGCGTACAATGATTTAGTCCCACCAGTTAAAATGCTTTTTCTTTGAAATACTCCCAGGGGCTCAGTGCTTCAGGGGAAGCTCAGAAGTACAGTCCTGCCATAGGCTCAGGAATACCTTACATGGCTCATTTTGATAGGTATGGAATAACTGATGGGATAAGTGCCTGTGCTCCATTGCTATTCATGTAATGTAATGAGATCCAAATGGAGAAGGATGGAAGGAAGGGAGGGAGGGAAGGAGAGAAAGAGGGAGGGAAGAAAAGAGATAAAGGAAGAAGGAAGAAAGGAAGGAAGGAAGAAGAAAGAGAGAGAGAAAGAAGGAAAGAAAGGGAGAAAGAAAGAGAAAGGAAAGCAGGAGGGAAGAAACAAAGAAACAAAGAAAGAAAGGAAAAAGAAGGGAGGGAAGAGAGGGAAGGAAGGAGGGAGGAAAAGAAAAGAGGAAGGGAGAAAGAAGGGAAGGGAGGGATGGAGGGAAGAAGGAAGGAAGGAAAGAAGGCAGGAAGGAAGGTGCTTAATATTTCCCCCTATGGAGAATTTATGGGAAGTTTTGAACATGAACTGCGTGGGACTATTACACCTAAATTGAAGCCCACCATTAATCCCCTTCAATCCTACTATTAACCCCTTTATATTCTTGTCTTCGCCTCTGCCCTACACCCTGAAATGGCTTGAATCAACTTAAGGCTTAGTCTGGGTAGTTTACCCAAGACTAGTCCCCTGACCCTCCCTTTCCTCATGATTCAGCATTCTGTATATTCTCTCTACATCAGCATTATGTGCAAGGATCAGTTGCTAGGTTAAGGCACAAGTTTATTTTAAGGAAACCCCCCCCCTAGTTACCAAGTAGCCCCACACCCTGGGTTATGGTGCAGCTATTCTGCTGACCAAACTAGGTCCCCCCACCCTAACTCAGACCATAGATCAAGTAGGGGTTACTTTCTGGGGAATTCCACCTCGTACCCTCCACCCAGTTATAGGAAACGCCGCATCCCTGAAGGCCACCCATTCTAGGAAGGGGACCACCCTGTGTCACAGGATGGTCATACCCCTGAATCTAGCCATATTCCCAAATTAGCTCTGAGCTGATGAATCTAACCAACGGCTGATCTTTGCTTCTGTACGGCATTGCTTCCGCTAGCAACCCTCCCTAATTGTGTCATTGTGGCTTTTGCCTTTATAAACCTTGTAGTCCCTCAGTTGGGGACTGCCTTATTTGAGTGTACTTTGAGTATGTACTCCAGGTAGTCGTGCTTGGCCAATAAATCCACACTTAAATTTACCTTGAACCCAGGTCTTGTCTCGCTGTTACTTTCTGTACAACAGGACCATATGGCAGGGATGGGTTGTAATGGTTTATTTGGTGGCTGTTGTTTTTTTTTTCTTTTATCTTTCTTTATATCTCCAGTGCTTAGCACTATACCCAATTGGCATTTAAAAAATGCTAGCCAGTGAGTGATTGATGCCATTGGAGGAAGGACCCAAATCAACTTGCTCCACTAATATATTGAATCAATCAATGATTCAACAAGCATTTATTAAGCACTTGCTATGGGCCATATATTGTGCTAAGCCCTTGGGACTGGGGGTGGGGGGAGGGGGGCAGGGAGTATTTTTACTCCCTGCCCTCAAGCAGCTTACATACTAATACTAATGGGGGGGTGAGAAGACAACAGGAACATAAATAGTATAAAGAGGGAACCTACAGAGTAGGTGGAGGTAACCTTAGAAGGGAAGGCACTTGTATCTGAGTGGATTATGAAAGGCTTCCTAAGGACAATGGCACTTAAGCTTTTTCTTGAAGAAAACCAGGGATTCTGAGACAGTACAGAGGCATAAAGGCAGGAGACAGACTATCTCATTTGAGGGACAGCAATTAGACCATTGTGGCTAGAAAACGGAGTGTGAGGAAGAGAATGATATATAAGCTTTAAATGCCAGAGTTCATGTTCAGTCCTTGAAGTAAAGGAACATGGCCCCACATTTGCCTCTAGCTGGTCGGTCTAAATTATTTATCCATCCATTTCAAAGGGAAATTCTAAAATTGAGAGTTCAAAGGAACCTTAGAGCTACTCTAGTCCAACCTTCCCTTCATTTTATAAGTGAAGAAATTGTGAAAATTTGGGAAAGCTGAATGACCAAAGATTCCAAAGAGTAGGTAGCAGGGCCAAGGTTTGAACCCAAATTCTCTGACTGCAGAGTGAGTCAGTGACTATTATACTTTGCCACACCTCCTATTGGCTGTGTCTGCTCCAGGATCGGGTACCTTATTTATATGGCTTTTTCTATTCTTGGAGGTCTTAGATTTAAAAAATACTATTATTATCACACTCCCACCACATCTTCCAGCTGTGTCAGAAACAAAAGAGAAAGTCTGATAACCAATAGGTAATTCTCAGATTTGTTTCTTAGGGAAGACCTTTTACACAGATGATAGTAACTAATACAAGTAAATTCTTATTAAAGCCTTGTTTTCCCCATCGATAGTTAACATTGTTGCTGGATTCCCACACTTTTCTAATAAAAACTTTAATTGCTGTGTAATAACCTTCTTGTTTTTGCCATAGACCAGTAAACCAATCTGGAAGGAGCAAAAGGATTAATAAGCTTTGATGAATAAAGTTAAAAAGATAGGTTGGGGCCATATTGGAGAGGGTCTTGTATTTGAGGTTAAGTTTGGACATTGTGCCATAGAGAATGGACAGCCAGTGAAAACTTTTGATCGGGACATTGTCATGAGCAAAGTAGTGTTTTGGAAGACAAATACATGTCATAGACCTGAAATGATAAGGATCTGAATTAGAATGGTTCCAGTGGGAATCCAGGAGGAACTCCTTGTTGAAACATACAATGGGTAGGTGAAGATGGAAAGTTCTAGAAAAATGTTCTCCAACTCAAGGGCTCTACCTCATTGGGTATGTGACTAAGCAATTGGTTATACAATTGGTTAGGTCTTTCATGTATCTATATAGATATAGATAGAGAGATGTAGACATTGATATATGTGTGTGCGTGTGTGTATATACATACTATGTATATATGTATATATACATACTCAGGATGTCCCTAAAGTCTGGACACATAGGAAAATTGACAGCAATGTGGAGTTATTGCACGAAGTTCATGTGAATCTTGCAAACTGCATCAACCTTTGCATCACAAATGATGGAAATCATATTGAAGATGTCATTTGTTAATATTCCAATTAAACAAAACGTGGTTGAAAATTTCATTCATTTTTTGAAAGTACGCATTTTTGCCTATGTGTCCTGACTTTAGGGACACCCTGTGTGTGTATATGTGTGTGTGTGTGTGTGTGTGTATACATATATGTAAATATATATATATGTATATGTGTGTGTATGTATGTATGTATGTATGTATGTATAACTGAAATTCCCTTGAGTATTACATATTCCAAACCTTTCAATTTTGTAAATGAAAAAATAAATTCAAAGAGACCTTCTTGCCATGGAGGACTTTCTAGGCTAAATGAGTTAATGACAAGTTAGATAATAACAAAGTAGTGAATGCTTAGTTTCAAGCCAGGGATACTGACAATAAGCCCTGAAGGTGTTCGAAGGAAGATAGCTATCATCATGGGCATAAATAATCATGGAGGGCTTCATGAAGGAAGTGACCCAGGCCTTGAGGTCCCATATGGAGTCCAGGTGAAAGTATTAGCCTTGGCAAGGAAGAAGGATGCCTCTTCCCCCCGCGATAGGAAGGAAGAATTTTGAAGTCAAGAGATGTGAGGAACTTGGTCCAGCCAGCCTCCATCTTCTCAGTGCAGTGGAATGACAAGCTGCGGACAAGTGGAAGGAAGGTCTGAGTTTTAAATTTTAAATTAAAATTTTATTTCAATCTCCCAAGACTGAAGCTCATTTCACAAAGGGTAAAGGTCGGTTGTTTAAGAAAAATGATATACTTTTTACCTTGACTCAGGTTTTAAAAAATGCCCACTTGATTGCTTCTGGATTAGATTTTGAGAAAAGCCTTTGGTCTGAAACCTTGACTTTTTTATGATGAGGTCTCTTCTTTAATAAAGGCACATTTGATTGGCCTGACCACAGGGTTGAGTTGTGAACTCCGAAGCTCTGGGCAAATTTAGATACGTTCCATAAGCCCTAATTTGAATGGCATCGTGAGGCTATAAAGCCCCGTGACAGTAAGAGCGCACCTCGGGTCTCCAGCCCTTTCATCTCCAGCCACAGCATGGAAATCAAGAGAGTGCTTTTCCATTTGCCACACCCTATCCTGACCTCATGGGCTCCAACTCCTTCCTGCTGAAGTTTCTCAGACAACTCAAACATATTCACCCACTTACCTGCTTTGGCTCCTTTCCTAAATGTCCCAGTCACCTGTGTCAGCCTAAGTGTATAGCAGCATTAGGAGGAAAAATTGCAGATTCTCAACAACACAGATTCTCAATCAGAAAAATATTGACTCTGGAGTCAGGGGACCTGGGATCAAATCCTTCCTCTGATGGTTACTACCGGTGGAGCTTTGAGGCAGTCACTTGAACTCCTCCAGCCTTGGTATCCCCAATTGTAAAATGGGGAGCTGGCCTCTAAGCACTTTTCAGGTCTGGAGTCTGTGATCTCATTCATGATCCTATGATCACTGAACCTTATTTTTAAAGAAGTTTTATTGATATACACTGTTACATTAAACCCATTTACAGATTACCCCCAACCCATGACATCTCTTGTAACAAAGTAAAACAATTAAGTAAAACTAATTATACAGTGACCTCATCTGAAAGCACACGTAACATTCTACTTGTATAGCTCCGCCCCTCTCCACACACTCAATTTTTTTAAATTAACAGGAATCTATTATCCCTCACTCTCTCTCCCCACCCCCGCCTCCCTCTCTCCCTCTCTCTCTCCCTTTTCCCCTCTCTTCCTTTCTCCCTTTCCCTCCCTCCCACTCCTTACCCCACTGGAAAAAAAAAAAACAAAACAAATTTCTTGCAATAAAATATGCACAGTCAACTCTGTGGTGTTGATGGTATTGATATTATTCATTTCCCATGAGGCACATTTATTCTGGACTTCTCCATCATGGCCTGACATGATACTTTCCCCTTTTTCTCCCCTTTTTCATCTTCCTTTTATATATTGTCTTTAGCTATAGGTTAGAAACTTCTTGAGGGCAGAGATTGTCTTTTGTCTTTCTTTATATCCCAGGGCTTAGCTGGTAGTAGGTGCTTAGTAAATGCTTATTGATGAACTATTATGATCTCCAAATTATAGATCAGAAAATTAAGTCTAAGAAGTTTTCTTAAGGTCACCTAGCTATTATGTGGACCTGAACCCAAGGCTTTATTTTTCTGCATGACATTGCCTCTCCAAGTCCTGTCTTGAAGGATCAAAACATGTTGTTACTGGGAAGAGTGACATATTAACAGCTGACACAGTAATGGATATTAGTTTATCTGATTAACCCATTTCATGGAAGGGGCATATGGAGATATAGAATAGAAAAGAATATGGGTCAGAATATAGGATGCTACTCAGGTCCCAGGGAGATACTACAGGGTGTTCCTAAAGTCTGGACACAGGCAAAAATGCATATTTTTAAGAAATGAAATGAATGAAATTTTCAACCACATTTTATTTAATTTGAATATTAACAGATAACCTCTTCAATATGATTTCCATCATTTGAGATACAAAGGTTGAAGCGCTTTGCAAGATTAAAATGAACTTGATGCAATAACTCCACGTTTCCTATGTGTCCAGACTTTAGGAACACCCTGTAAAGTGGAAAGACTTAGTCATCATGTAGCATGCAGATCTGGTGGTCCTGAGGGCTAGGGAAGGGGCAGGAAAGAAGCCATGAAACAGATGAGATCAAAGAGGTAGATGAGAAATGGTGAAAAGAGCACTTGCCTGGAAGCCCCAAAATAAATATCTAGCCTGAATTGTTATTGTCTGTCCTTCCTTCTTGAAGAGGACCATGACACCAGGAAGGTGATGCCATGACTTGCAATTGAATGGGATTTAAGTGAGGGAGGTCAGTGTGTAGTCACCAGCTTCGCTCTCTCTTCTGGAACCTTCTGTGTCCAATGGACAGATACCCATCAGGACAAGTGGAGATGGCCCCCTCTAGCCTAAGTATGCAGTCTGGAAAGGGCCCCTTTGTCTACAATCCATTATAAATACAAAAAGTTAACATTCTTCCACCTCAGCAGCATCCCTATGTAGAATAAAGCTGGTGGCCACTTCTGTAGGCTGATTTGAGGGATGATCAGAAAGATGGATTTGTCCCGTGTTGCCTGAAATTTCCACCAATAAAGCCACTACTTTGGATTAATGCAACTAATGCAAAAGTTACTTGGAAAGGGTATCATTAAATAACAATAATTGACAAAACAAATAACCCACCAAATGGTAGCAGCTGACCTTTATATAGCATTCTGCTCAGATTATTTCACATAAACTTAACAGCCTGTGAGTTAGGTTCAGATATTATTAGCACCGTATTATGTTTGTGGAAACTGAGCCTCAGAGAGGTCAAATGGCTTTGCTCAGGTCACAGAACTAGCATGTTTCAGTGGCAAGGTTTGAACCCATGTCTTCTGATTCTAAGTCCCACACTCTATGTGCTGTGCTCCAACGCTTCCCATGCTAACCCAGAGGCAGTAGGATACCATGGAAAGATCACTGGATTTGAAGTCCGAAGGCCTCAGTTTGAATCCCACAACCCATGGAAGCTTGGGTACATCAATTCACTTCTCTTGACCTCCATTTCTTTATCTGAAAAAGGCAAGGTTCAGACTAGATCCCTTCTGGATTTGTAATTCTATGATTCTATACTTTTTTTAAAAAAAAGTATAGCCAATGTCTGACAGATTGAATCACATTCTGGTAGAGTGGAAAGATCAATCAATGAACATTTATTAAGCACATGTTATGTGCCAAGCACTGCGCTAAGTGCTGGGGATACAAAAAAGAAGCCAAAACCAGTTCCTGGCCTCAAAGAGTTTATATTCTATTGGGAGAGACCACATGCAAATAAATATATTCAAAGCAAGTTAGATAAGAATAAATTTTTTAAAAGTAACTAACAGAGGGAAAGCACTAAAATTAAGAGGGACAAAAATGACTAGGTTTAGAATCAGAAGATGTGGGTTAGAACCCCGGCTCTGATATTTACTGCCTGTATGAGGTTGGGCAAACCATATCATGGGGGTGGGGATCTTAGTCTCCTCATCCGTGAAATGAGTGAATTGGATTAGTTGGTCCCTAAGATCCCTTCCAAATGCCATGGATCCCAAGAAGTAGTCATCTAGCCTTTGGTTGAATAGCTCCACTAATGCAGTTTAGTCACCACTTGGCAGATCACAGGTACTCAACAGACTATAACACAGGATTCTTGGATTGACTGGGGAATGAGATGGAAGTGAGATCTGCAGGAAGATACTATAGGAGTAGGGGCATTTTCTGGGTAAGGTTTTAAGTGACGACTCTTAGGTAAAAAAACATCTACCTGGGGGATATTGGAGGACTAACAGAAGAGAGGCAGGGGTCTGTTGGAGCCAGATCGTTCGATTTTCAGCAGGAATACTGACACCTTGAAAATCAGCCAACACCATAAATCAGGGCTTGATTCATTGTTCTGTTGATTGTCTAGACTTAAGAAAGTGTTGGAGGAAATGATAATGATGCCAATCCAATGTAAAAGTGTGACTTACGTGCATTTTTTGCTTGTTTTTTGGAGGACCAGTGGTTAAACATTTCCCAGCACATCCCTGAAAGGGCAAAAGTTCAGCTGAGGCTAGTGCACCCCACTGCAATGCAGGACTAAATGGGGCCATGTGTAACCTGTGGTTGGTCAGCAACCAGAATCCCTATCATAGGATTTTTAGACCAGTGGCTGTGGTTTTACTGTCCAATGGACATTGGTCCCCATGTTCAGAGAGATCCCCTTTTCTTGGAATTGCTTAATTTGACTGTGTCTCTGCTTAGCCAGAGGGGAGAGCTTCCAAGCTGATTCTGCACAAACCTCAGTAACCAAGTTACTGCCAGGCTAGGAGTAAATCAATCTATATATAATAGTATTTGTCAGTATGCGAAGCCATTTTGCTTGGACAGTGCAAATTCACTTTATGACATAAAATGCTGTTTATTTGTTTTGGAAAAACACTGAACTATGGCATGCCATTTAGTGCTTAAAACTCCATTTCACAAAAGCTTCTTGTGATATTTCCTTGATGGAGTCGGTAGGGATACAACTTGCAGAGGTGAGAATGGTATGCAATATATCAGCTATGGCTAAAGACTAAATGCCAGCCGATGTCCATAGCAAGGAAAATCTTTAAAATTCATAAATTGTGTTTCTGTTTGCATTCCTGTTCTCAAAGCTGATTGCTTAAGTAAGATCTTATGCTTTGATTGGCAAGGTTACTATGTGAAAATGTTGGCCAAGCTTGCCTGGAACAGAGTTTTGAATAATTTGTACAATTCTGCATGGCACAGTGATTTTTAGGAAGCATATATTACATTATAGCAGAACTGACTATACTCTCCTCCATTCCTAATTTCTACCCCCAGAATGAACCAGTCCATCTCTATGCAGTATTCTGTTCACCGACTCCTTGCTTTTTTGTCTGATTGCCAGTAATGCCACTATTCATCTCCATCACTCCTATCCGTGTGCTGCTGAATGGAGCCGGAGGAAGTCACAAAACTCATCACAATGGATGTTCCAAGCTATTTCTTCTCTCCACAAGCCTCCCACAAGTCATACAACTCCTTCCCCTACTACCACCCCCCTTCCACACACACAAACTGTCTACTGAGGACTTCATCTCATACTTCAAAAAAACTGAGAACATTTCCCTCAAGATCACCCCTGCTTATTTGAAATCCCCCTGAACGCATCCCCCACTATTTATTTCCTCCTTCACTCTAGTCTTTGAAGAAAAGGTGGTCCTTCTCCTTGCTGCACCCAGCCTCTCTGCCTATACCCTTGATCTCATCTTCTGTCTTCCCAGTTTGCTCCCACTATCACTTGCTTTGTCTTTGTCTCTCTCCCCTTCACACTCCTGTACTATTGGTACTTTCCATGCTGCCTACAATCCCACTCCAATCTTCCTTCATCCTTAAAAACAGTGCTCACTAGATCCTATCATGCCCACCATTTATTGTTCTATATCCTATATCTCTTCTTTTCTCATCTAAACTTGAAAGAGCCTTCTACATTCAGTTCCTTCACTTCCGCTCATCTCACTCTTCTAAACTGTCACAAGTCTGGCTTTTGATTTATCATAAAACTGAAATTGTTCCATCTAAAGTTACCAATGTCCTTTTCATTGACATTGATATTTGGGGATGGTGAATTGGGTAACCTTTTGTCTCAATTCTTACCTAGCCTTTAGTCATTGAATGGGCATCACCTCAGACAAATTGAGACCTAGGAAAGACTCTTGTCTTGCCACTGGACTTTGATGACTCTGGAGGAGAAACTAAGGCTGTCGACTTTTTGCAACCCTGCCTCCCTCACATCCGATTCACAAGCAAGTCAAGACATCACTCGATGTCATTGGTCCTCTTTAAGAATGAAGGATGAGCAAGAACAACAAGCTGTGAATTAAGTGTACCAGTTCAGCTAATAAGACTTGCTTCTTCTATTTTCTCATGAGTCATGCCTTTTCCTCTTCACTTATCAAGCTTGCCTTCTTTGTTATTCATCTATAATGTTTAATAAGTGTGTACTCTTTAGAGAATTGTACTTGGACTGCGTAAATAAAGTGAAGAAGTCATTATCTTCATCTCATTCTCAACAGCCTGTAAATCTCCCCAGCCACAGAGCAGGAGAAGGGGTAGGGCAGAGGAGAAGAGTTCTTAGGTGCTTTGGGCATCCCAGGAGAGTGGCATATCATGAGATGGAATCTGAGGTCTTTGTTTTGGAGGAAAATCAGTTCCTTTGGTCCTTAAGCAACTTGTGAGTAGAGATTGTTCCATTCATTACTCTTGTATCTCCAGCGTCTAGCACAAGTGCTTGGGACACACTAGATAGTTACTAAATACTCGATTGATTGATTGATTCTATTTCTCAGTTTAACATTTAGAGCTAGCCTCCCATCCAGTTTCCTGGTTCCACTTTCCATTCTCCAATCATTGTTTCATAGTGCCAGCCAAATAATCTTATTAATGCATTATTTGAATCAGATCTCTCCTCTTTTCAAACACCTTCAGTGTTTCTCCATTCTCTACCAAGTGAAATATAAACTCTTCAATCTGTTATTCAAAGACCTCCATTATATGGATCTAGTCCATGTTTCCAGACCTTTCTCATGTTCCATAGACCCTACCTCCCAGCTCAACTGGATTGTGTTTTTATCCTTCATTCTTCTGTTTCCTTGTCTTTACCCTCACCATACCCCACAACTGGAATAGACCTGGTTCCTTTCTTCCCATTTATTTCCGTATTTTGAAATGGCTTTCTTCTGTCCTGATCATATTCAAGAACAATCTCCTCCACCAAAGCGATCTCTATCTTCACTGATGCCTTGTAGCACTTTGTCTGTGCTTATCTCTCTGAACTAATCCCATTCTCCTTTTTATGATATCGATGCAAATCTCTTTTTCTCTTTTTATATTGCCAGCTCCCAGAGACTAGAGTCTTGTCTGTAATTAATTAACCAGTCAATCAAAATCATTTATTAATCATCTATTGTGTTCTAGTAAATACATTGTAGATACTGAGGATGCACAGACAAAAATAAAAATTTCTGTCCTCAAAGGGCTTTCTTTCATATCTTTTCCTTTTTCTCTTTTTCTCTTCTTTATTTCTTTCCCTTTCTTTTCCTTTCTTCTCTTCTTCCCTGCTCTCCCTTCCTACCTTTATAGTAGGGAATTAACAAATATTTATTGAATTACTTTATAGGATTTAAACCTGGAAAGAACCTTAGGTAAAGAAATATTGCATATCAAATATATATGTGTGTGTGTGTGTGTGTGAGTGTATGAGTGTGTGTGTGTGTGTGTGTGTGAGAGAGAGAGAGGTGGGGCGAATCAACAAACACAGGGCTTTTTTATTTCAACATCTGAAATCCTGGGTCTAAGGAAACCTCAGTCTAGATGCCATGTGGGCCAGAGGCATGATCTACTCATCAACTCTAAGGATCATAAGATTAAAATCTGAAAATGATGTTAGCTGTCCTCTAGTCCAACCCTTTCAGTCTACAGATGAGGAAACTGAGGTTCAAAATGGTCAAATGACCTGCCCAAGGTCACATGTATTATCAGTAACAGAGATGGGAAATGAACCCAGGTCCTTTGGTTCTGTATGTAGTTCTTTGCCTTCGTACCAATTTTCAAATACCCTAATACTAGCAGGGAAATTTCTCTAAGACTATATAGGTGACTGGTTATAAAACATTAGCTCTTAGAATAGAATTTCAGGCTCTCTCTTCAGAATAGAACCCTTAGGAATATACCACGCATTGAATAAATGATAATCAGAAAGAGAAACATCAAAATCAGTGACAGAAAACTGACCAGTGACATGCCAAAGTGAGCCAGGAAAAAAGTACAAAGGATGCTGAGGATGGAAAGCCATTTCATTTGCTTTTATTAAATGCATCCTTCTTTAACTTCCTTTCTAACAACTAGAAGTCCCTACAGGTTTAGGTATGCAGCCCTCACTTCTGTACCTCCATTTAGCCCCTTTAGAGAGAATTACATAAGCAATATTAACTAGTTCTATCTCCATATACTTTCTCTTCCTTTCTTCTCCTGCAATGCCCTTTAACTCTGTTTTCAACTACTTCTTGCTGCTGATGCTGTCACCAAGCCTATCCATTTCTTCTGGTGACTAAATGAATTGCATTTGGCCTGAAGAGTAAGGTGGGTGTTTCTCTCCGCACACTCCCCCCGCCCCAACTCAGCTTATATTAGTGACATAGGTAAGATTAAGGGTATTTCTGTTCTATCTTAGAAGCAGTAGGTTGAGAAATGGTCTCCAAAGAGAATCTGTGAGAATCAATTAATGGTCCCAGATGCTTCTAATAATTTCTTCAGTGGAACGCTAGAGAAAGCTAAGTCAGCAACTCCCAGACTGATTTGGGTGTAAGTGAAATTTATTCAAGTAGCAAAATCCCCAAGCTTGACTGGATTCTGGTTTTATCCACAGAGTCATTTTTTTAATTATTGTTGAGAGGGTGAATCTAGTTATGGAGAAATGAGTTGGCATTGATGCTCAGAACTCAACAGTAATAGGAGGCCTGGGGAATGTTTGCCCGATGACTGCTTTGCCTCTAAAGGCTGGCAAAGAGCCATTATTTTCTAAGGGCCAGAGCAAATATTTACCTAAGAGTTTTAAGGTCCACAGGTAGCAGGAACATTATTATCACACTCACTTTTTTTTTTTTACAGATAAGGAAATTGAGGCTTAGAGAGGTTAAATCTCCTGAGAGATGACTGACTGTCTTTTGATTTCATCTTTATTTCTCTAGTGCTTAGAACATCATAGGTACTTCATAAATTCTTGTGGACAAATCGGTCATGCCCTATTTGACTGCTCAAGAGCACACAGCTGATAAGCACCAAAGAAAGAGTCTGAACTCAAGTCTCTCTCAATTTCAGGGCAGTGCTCTTAGGGCCATTTGAAGTACCCTAGACAGCCAACAGCAGTCCACTCTGAAGTCCTTGAGATTTTTAGGAGGTGTTGCAGGGTCACAAAAGGAACTTTGGATTTGGTATCATATCAGTGGGTTTGAATCCAGCCTTTGCCGCTTCTCCCTCTGTGCATTTAGTTTGAGTAAAGAATTTCTGCATGGCAAGGGTGCTTTTAACTTGGCGTTTACCATCCTAGGTTCTTGAGGTACTTAGCCATCATCCCTAGCAACTATCCTAAATCTTGGTGTCCTACTATAAGTTTCTTATTGACCGTAATGTGCCACTCCTGTATAACTATGTGACCATGGACAAGTCCCATTACATTTCTATTCCTCTATCTCTTCATGTGTAAAATGAAGATAATGATATTTGTCCAGTCTCTCTTACCAGGCTATTGTGGGTATAAAAGTAGGTGATCAAGGGAGGCAGCTCTGATATTTAGTGATCTTATAAATATATAAAGTGCTTTGTAACATGTAAATCATTATATGTAGTTATGTGTGATTATTTTGTACTTTTGTCAAGTAATTAATAAAACAGTTTAAAATCCTTTCCCACCCCAAGTGTCTTCTATCTCAATTAATAAGAATGTACTTTGCCTTAGAAATGCTTGACAAGCCTAGATAAAAGGTAGGGAAATAGACTAATCTTCCCTTTATTTCTTCCTAAGAAAATGAATAGGGGGAAGGGAGGGAGAAAGAAAAAAAAATGGAACTCAAATCTTATAAAAGTGAGTGTCGAAAACTATCTTTACATGTAATTAGAAAAAATGCTATTAAGTAGGGAAAAAAATAAAAGAAAAAAGAAAATGTATGGGCAGATAGGCCTACACACTAAATCCCTAGTTTTCATGAAACAATCAATTAGCATTTATTCAGGTCCTACTATGTGATAGGCATTGTGTTGACTCCTGAGGATACAAAGCCAAAATATAACAATCTTTGTCCTCAAGGAGCTTACATTCTACTGAGTAGACAATATGTAGTAGTTTGTTCATAAAGGAGGCAGAATTCTGTCATTGGCCACATTGGCATTTCCACAAGTCCTTTCTTTAGCCCTGGATTTAAAAATTAACACTTTATTATATAGGGGCTGTTCCTCCAGGTTGTGAATTATATAGGATGTTGATTATCTAGGCTCTCTTCTTTTTCTTTCCCTACACCATACACTCATAGGAATCATAGATTTGCAAGCTGCCAAGGACATTGGAGGTGGTCACATCCTGCCCTCTCATTTTACACCTTAAGAAACTGAAGCCCAGAGAAGTTGGTTTGCCCAGGGTCACACAGATAGCTGAGTATCTGTGGCAATGATAATGTATTTCATGGTTCATGATTCATTGCTAGGAAAACAAGTTTTGGAGGGAAGGTGAGATGTCTATCCAAGTGGCTACTTAGCCAGTCAATCTGCTAAAAAGGCTTTGTGAGGAAGGAGATTGGCTAAAAGGTGTTCTTTCTCTCTCTCTCTCTCTCTCTCTCTCTCTCTCTCTCTCTCTCTCTGTCTCTCTCTCTCTCTCTCTGGCTCTCGCTCTCGCTCGCTCTCTTTCTCCCTCCCTTCCCCCACCTCTCTTCATAAGCAGGGAAAGGAGGGGATTAGCTATGGATTTCTTTTCTTCCACCATTGCCAGCTAGGGGTGACATTTATTTATTATCATGTTTAGATTGTACCTAAGAAATACCAAGCAACACAACGGTGGAGGTTTGTCGGGAGTGACTTGAATTAAGGCGTTAGGCAGCTTAATGTAGCCCCAGCTAGGAAAGGGTGAGGGTTAAGAAAGACAGTCTGATCTAGGGCCAATTGTCTGAACTTCACCATTGGTTTTTTTGTTGTTGTCGTTGTTATTCCACTATCAGAGATGCAACCAGGAACAAAGGCCTAAAGTGATGACTAAATGATGTGATGTCTCAGTGTTAAGCACCTAGGGATATTGCATTTTGCTGCAAAAATCAAACCCAATTCAACTCCAGTAAAAAGAGGAAGCACTAGCCCTCCTTTCATCCAAAGTGCTTTCATCCCTCTCTGTCTTATTTTTCAAAAGCAACTCCTAAGGATCTAGGGCGTATTAAGCACAACACCTTTCATCCTAGGTTGTTGAGGTACTTCTCAGTCACAGTTCTCTTGAAACCTTCCTCAATGAAGCATTTACATTGTGAGTGTCTTGCAAGACAGTGATGCCAGCTTGGAGAAAGAAATCCAACAACTGAAACCTTGACTAGGAACTCAGAAGCTCTGAGCTGTCACCCTGATTAGGCCCGTGGAATTCTGCATGAATTAGAGCATGTTGCTTCATGGCACTGTTTTCCTCCTCCTTGAAATGGGGAAATGAGAGTCACTTACAAGCAATTGTCAAGTATTTATTTACTATGTGCCAGGTATGGTGTTTGCAATGACTAAAAACAAAAGTATGCCTCTCCTTAAGGAATTTACATTCTTTTAGGAAAACAACGTATGCAAATATAAGTAGATTTTTTAAAGATACAAAATAATACTGAGGAGGGGATCAGAAGAGGCCCTGTGTAGGAAGGAGGTGGGTCTTGAGCTCAGTCTTTGAAGAAAGCCTGGGTGAAGCTGAAGGTGACAAAAGAAAATATAACAGGCATGAAGAATAGTCTTAACAAAGGCATACAGATAGGAGATAGAATGAACAAATGAAAAACCCACAAGAATTAGGCCATTTTGGCCAGGAGGGAGAGTGAGCAAAAGGCAGTAATATGCAATAAGGTTGGAAAAATAGGCTGGAACTCAATTGCAAAGGGCTTTAAGTGTCAAAAAGAAGGGTTTGTATTTTATCCTAAAGGCAACAGAGAACCCTTGGAGCTTCTTGAGCAAATAAAGGATTTGTAAGTGGAATAGACCTATAGGGACAGCAAAAGCTTGTTGTAATATTGGTGTAGGAGGATGAATAACATAGGTAGAACAGGTTTTCAGCATTATCGAGAGATGCCCTGAATTTTACCATACCACTGCACATAAATTGATCCTCCATCTCATCTAGCCTCTGTCGAGTGACTAATTCAAATTTTATTAGTTTTCTAGTCATGACATAAAGCAAGGCACTCCCACTCTGGGTGCCTTGCCAAGATTGTTGGAAGAAGCATTCTCTACGGGCTGATTTGCCCCATTCAGGGTCTTTCCTTCTCGGATTATGGCGGCCCATTTGATGACCTAGGATTTTCTCAGAATCTAAGGCCAACTGGAATCTTACCATTATTGAAATTCCTTCTCTTAGGGCCCTATCTTCTTTGCCATTAAGTGGAGCTTGGGCAGAGACCTATTGTGGCCCAATCTGGAAAGAAGGAAGGAATCAAGGAAGGAATCAATTTAGCCAGTAAATCCCAAGTTAAGTGAGCAGCTTCTGGCCATCAAAATTTACCTTCCTTTGAAGAGGAGGAAGAGAGGGCCAGGGTCTCCCATTGCATCTTGGGTCATCTCCAGTCATCTTGTTGGTTAACAGGTGACTGGACCCAGATGGCTCTGGAGGAGAAAGTGAGGCTGGTGACCTTGCACAGCCCTCCCTCACTCAAATCCAAGTCAACTGCAAGTGATGTTATCATTTCCCTGATGTCATGGTCCCCTTTGAAAACTTGGAGTTTCATTGAGATGCAATGCAGAAGTAGTGAAAAGCACACAGAAAAACCTTGGTTCTCCAGTTCTGTCACATATTAGCCTACCAAATAATGTGCTGAGATGGGGCTTCTTCATCTGGAAAATGGGAACAATAATATTCCTATACTGTCTCTCAAAGGAGACTATGAGGACCCAGTGGAATACCGAATAAGAAAGAGGCTCTCTCTATATTGTCAAACACTATCTAAATACCAGTTATTATTCTGTCTCTCCTCATAATCCCTTCATATTTTCTTGACTTACCACATTTCCTCCAAAGGTTAAATGAAGGTTCCTCTTCCCTTCCCTACATTCATTTGGTCTCATCTTAATTTCAACCCAAGAAGTGTTTTTCTGACCATTCCATGAAACCAAAGCATGTTCCTGAGAGAAAACACAGTCACCATGCCCACATTTAAACTGACCAAATAGTTTAATATAAATGATGATCCAAAGCAGCTTTGTAATTCAGAGTCGGACATAGCCCCTGCTTTCTTCCCCATTATAGGTTAGCCCTATTTAAGGGAAACCTACCATGGGACTACATTGTAGAACTCAGAGCTCTGGATTTTTCTGTGTCTAGTTACCTTTATTTGGAAAGTGAGCTTTTAAAAACCCATCTGCGACCAAAGTTTAGCCTATTTTAATTTTGACCTCTACCTACTGCCAAGTTGTGCAGGTCTGCCTTCAATCCTTTTTGTAATTCACTGTAGCAAGTAGAGAGGGGCTCATTCAGCAACCTAAATTGCTAAATATCTCAAATAAAAGAGTTTCAAATTCGAAATAGTCTGTCTTGATGTCCTTGTGGGTCTTAGGGCCAGCCCTGTTTTCTAGCATCTTGATCATCTCTGAAGCCTCTTCCAGACTAGCATTCTGTCACTCTGACAAGACCCAAAAATCACCTCACCTCCCTGGTATAGTGCCTTTCAGCAAAATCTATGGATCTCTTTTTCATAATGGGAAAACCACAATATAGAGGGGAAGTCCCAATTCTGCCACTTTCTAGTTGTGTGACTGGGGACAAGTCAGCTCCCCTCTCTGGGCCTTGGTTTCTTCCTCTGTAAAATGAGTTGGTAGGACCATATGCTCTCTAACTATGCTCCCAACTCTAATAATCTATGAATATTCTAATAGACAATGTGGCTTCATGGATAGTGAACCATTCTTGGAATCAGAAAAATCTGAGTTCAAGTTGTGCCCCTGACACCTACTGACTGTGTGAAGCTTGAATAAGTTACTTAACCTCTTGCCCTAAGACTTTAATAAGATACAGAGTAGATAGTAATCTGCATTGGTAAAGGGGGGTTTTCTCACGGGGAATTCTAAATGCCAATGATGTCAGAGGTCTGATCCAAAAAAAAAGTACATTAATCCTCCTCCTTCCCCCCACCCCAACCCTTTTATTCTTGCTAAGTTCTGCCTTTTCTCCTCCTTCCCATCTTTCCAGTTGGTATGTTACAGCAAGAACTCAGTTAACCCACAAGAGCTGGTTTAGTATTTCATCTGTCAAAGGGAAGGAAGTGCTCTCTAGGAGCTTTCGAGGTCTTAATTAAACATGACTCTGGCTGAGCAGCAGCCCATAATAAAACTTTTATTAAAAAACAGAGATAAGATACCACGTTAATCAGGAAAGCCACATCGCACCCTTGCTCTCCTTAATGGATCAAATTACTCATTAGATCATCAGAACCAATGAAGACCTCTCCCATTGTTAGATCTCTACCCCGCCCCCTCCCCCACCTCTAATGCAAAACGTTTATGAGTCACCTTCCATTTTAGGAATTAATAAATTTACTTTTATTTGATTTGTTATATAATTTTCCAGAAAAGGGCATCTCACTTTACCGAGGAATTTCAGAAGGCTCAATGGAATAGGGAGGCCAGCAACACCAAATTAGCAGCCTCGCTTCATCTAGGGGCTTGATTTATAGTCTTTCACATGCTTTGAAGCACAACAGATATGATGGCTCTGGGAATGAGCACTAAATCTAAGCTCCCTCGCCACGTGGGTGACAGTAGCTGCTTAAGTGGAGTCTGATTTGTGAGACTGGCGGAGGCTTCCGTTCCACACCTCTGTCATCTCTCAACCAGGGATTTGATTTCCAAAAGAGCTTCTCTTCCCTTCCTATCCCCTGTGCCCTACTTTTAAAAACACTCTTGCATTTTCCTGGCACCATTCTTCAAAGACCTTAAGGAGTTCCATGGGCACTTTTTCAATTACTATCATCAAGCAGGTGGGAATGGGCAGCCCTGCTTTTCAGTGATGAGAGCAGAAGTCTGTGGAAGGAACTTGTCTAGAGATACCCTAATGAAAGATGCCTATATTACTGAACTCTTCACCTCAAAATTTCAGCTGATCACGAGCTTCATCCAAAGTATCAGTAGAGACCTGGTGCTGATGTAATATAGCATAACGCAAAGATGCCAGACACTGCAGAGAAGCAGATTAAAATAAAATTGGGAAATATTTAACAAAATAAATAAAAATATAATAGAACACAAATGATGTCAATATGCCACCTCCAGGGATCCTTACATATATTTTAGTGCCGTGCCTCCCCCATTTCTGTGTAAGTTTGATGCCACTGGAATAGTAGAGGGCTGGACTTAGAACCAGGAAGACCTGAGTTCAATTCCACTTCTCATAATTTTTAGCTAGGTGATGCCAGGCAAGTCCCGCCCTATTGGCCTCAGTATCCTCATTTGTAAAATGAAGGGTTGAAAGTTCTTTCCCAGCACTAAATCTATGAAACTGTGAACCTGTGATTACCTCCCTATTATTCCTAGAATCAAATATGGGATTCCCTATTTTTCTCTTAATGAATTTCACAACCTGGCTTTCATCTACTTTTCCAGCTTTGTGCCTTTGAGCATTCTACAATACAGCCAAACTGGCTTTCTTGCCATTTCTCACTTCTGGTACTTCATCTCCCACCTCCTTGTCTTTTCACAAGCTGTCTCCTAAGTCTCCAGTGTATTTCCTCTTCACCTGTCTAGTGTTTTCCAAAGCTTAGCTCAAGTATCACCTTGTATGAGGCCTTTCCCCATCTCTACCCACTCCTGTGGCTACTAGAGCTTTCTATAAAAAAAAATTATCTTTATCATATATGTGTAGCATATACACACATGTACTTATGTATGTATTATATATAAATATGCTATATATCTGTATGTGTGTGTATGTAGAGACAGAGGGACAGACAGAGACAGAGAATATGCTTAAATCCTTATATGTTGTCTCCCCAATAGAACTGGGGTTTTGTTGGTGGGGGAAGGGGATGAGTTTCTTTGAATCCTAAATAGCTAGCAGAGTACCTGCCATATGCATTGCTTTGTTAATTGACTATCAATTGATTATAAGATTTCATTTCTATTGGAGTCCCACAGCAGGGTCCACAAGGTAATGGGATAGAGACTGCTTCTGTAGGATAATGGTGGTGAAATGTATTTCATTCTGTTCCCACATGGCTTTGATTTTTTTTCCACTATGCCTCAATATTTTGAAGGCCTTTCATTCCACATAGAGTGTCAGCCATGAGTATTCAATATGGTGTTATCTATTTAAAGTGTTATTCTTAAATGTTTATGTGGTCAGCGTTTTAACTGGAAAGCTATGCAAAATATTGAGGTCTTTCCAGCTCTCAATTTATGATCCTATGGTTCCATTTTGACAATAATAATAATAGCTAGCATTCATATAGTGATTTAAGGTTTGCAAAGTCTTTTACAAATGCTATCTCATTTTATCCTTACAATAACTCTGGAGATAGGTGTATTATTATCTTGATTTTACAGACAAGGAAACTCAGGCAGATAGATGCTAATTAAGTGTCTTATACAGGATCCTACAGCTACTAAAGGTATTAGTCTTGATTTAAACTCAAATTTTCTTGACTCCAAGTATAGGACATCAGTCAGTCGCTGAGTCAATTGGCATTTATTAAGGTCCTCCTATGTGCCAGGGACTGTGCTAAGTGCTGGAAATACAAAGTAATGGCAAAATAAAACAGTCCCTGTTCTCAAAGAGCTCACAGTCTAATGAGACATCATTGAGAACAGGCACAAAAATGAAATGTTCTATATATTTTTCAGTCATATGGCTACCTACATATGGTAGCCATATGCAGGAAATGACTAATCTTTTTTGGTACAGCTTCCTCTTTGACTTGGAAGCCATAATCATTTGTATTCCAAAGAGATGGCATTGGATTTAGGTCTAGGTGGAACCATATAGACTTAAACTAACTTCCTGAAAAATTGCACATTTTTAATAAATCATTCTTAACATGATTGTGTTGATAAGCGTTTTAAGTAGAGAATAATTTTCCATCATTCCACCCCACACATAAAAATCTCTAACATTATTGCTATATTTGGTTCTGTTCTATGTATTTGTAATATAATACAAGGCTGTCCAACCTTAGGTTATCTTAGGGCTGCATTAAAATAAAATAATTATTTGAGGGCTGCACCCAAAATAAAAAATACAATGCACTAATAGAAAGTGGGGGAACACGCATCATCAATGTGACAGGCGAAGGTGCGAAGCACGAAATCTAACACAAAACAACAAAGCAACGACACAACAATATAAAGGTAGGTGCATAATGACTAGTCTGCATCGTACAGATGGAACACATCCCACAGATATGTTGAAAATTCTGTGCAATATGTTCCGTCTGTAGCACTGCTTAAAAACACCAAAGAAAATTAACATCAACGAGATTATTTATTAGTGATGGAATTAAAAAATCTAATACACATTCCATGCAAATTATTGTTTTATTCTTTCTCTTGCGAAAATTAAAACCCACAGGCAAGCTGCATAAAATCACACTGCGGGCTGCATGTGGCCTGTGGGCCATATTTTGGACAGCCCTGATACGATAGAGTACAGAAATGAGCCAAAAAGTTTTGTGATAATCAATGAAGACAATATACATATAATAGCACTTTTGGTAAGCATTTTCAATAATTACTAAATCGACAATTGGTTGTTCTTTCTATCCCTGGGACTTTTTAGCACACCCTTTTTCTCCTCAGCCAAACATTTTGTTTTCTTGTGTCTATAGATTTTTGTCTGATACACAGTTTTGAATGAAGAGAGTACATATATGGAGGGCAGAGCCAAGATGGCAGCTGGAAAACAGGGAATTGCTTAAGCTTTCCTCCAAATCCCTACAAACACCTGTAATAAAAATGGCTCTGAATAAATTCTAGAGCTATAGAACGCACGAAATAATAGAGGGAAACAAATCTCCAGCCCAAGATGGCCTGGATGGCCTCTGGGAACGGTCTACCACACCATGCTAGGAGCTGAGCAAAGCCCACCATCACACCAGGAAGACCAGACTGGGAGTCGGGCAGAGCAGGCCTTAGGGCCTGGAATCACTGAGCTGTGGCAGTTACCAGACTTCTCAACCCACAAATACCAAAGACAACAGAGCAGGTTAGTGGGAAAACTCCTGGATCTGGGTGAGAGAAGTGAGTGGTCTGGCCCAAGCCTTGGGGGCAGCAGAGATGGTGCAGCTGTGGAGGCCCGGCAGTGGCAGCAGCAGGAAACTCCTATGGCTGCTTCCAGAGCTCCAGTGGCAGCTGCTTCCAGCCCCAGGCCTACCCGGTGGGAGGAATAGAGCAATGGATCAGAGTGGGAATGCAGGGATTGCTTTGCTGGTGCAGAGGCAGGGTTCTTTTGCTTTGCCCGGCTTGGATCTGGGTCACGGTCCTAGTTGGTGGTTCTTGGGGGAGGAGGACTGCTGGTGTGGCAGAGCTTGTGGTGACTAGAGTAGAAGTAGCTCTGAAAATAGCAGCACTTGGCCCTTAAGCTTGGGACAAGCACTCATACCCTGACAAAAAGCTCAAAGGTCAAGTAGATGGCTGGGAACTTGAGCAGGCAACGAAAATAGACTCAGACTATAGAATATTTCTTTGGTGACAGAGAAGATCAAAACATACAGCCAGAAGAAGTCAACAAATTCAAAGAGCCCACATCAAAAGCCTCCAAGAAAAATATGAATTGGTCTGAGGCCATGGAACAGCTCAAAAAGGATTTGGAAAAGCAAGTTAAAGTAGAGGAAAAATTAGGAAGAGAAATGAGAAGGATGAGAAAAAACCATGAAAAACAAGTCAATGACTTACTTACTAAAGAAGACCCCCCCAAAAAATACTGAAGAAAATAACACCTTAAAAATAGACTAACTCAAATGGCAAAAGTACTCCAAAAAACCAATGAAGAGAAGAATGCCTTGAAAGGCAGAATTAGCCAACTGGAAAAGGGGGTCCAAAAGACCACTGAAGAAAATACTACCTTAACAATTAGATTGGAGCAAGTAGAAGCTAATGACTTTCTGAGAAATCAAGATATTATAAAACAGAAGTAAAGGAATGAAAAAATGGAAGACAATGTGAAATATCTCATTGGAAAAACCACTGACCTGGAAAATAGATCCAGGAGAGATAATATGAAAATTATTGGACTACCTGAAAGGCATGATCAAAAAAAGAGCCTAGATATCATCTTTCAAGAAATTATCAAGGAGAACTGCCCTTATATTCTAGAGCCTGAGGGTAAAATAGAAATTGAAAGAATCCACAGATCACCTCCTGAAAAAGATCCCAAAATGAAAACTCCTAGGAATATTGTCACCAAATTCCAGAGCTCCCAGATCAAGGAGAAAATACTGCAAGCAGCCAGAAATAAACAATTTGAGTATTGTGGAAACACAATCAGAATAACATAAGATCTAGCAGCTTCTATATTAAGGGATGGAAGGGCTTGGAATATGATATTCCAGAGGTCAAAGGAGCTAGGATTAAAACCAAGAATCACCTATCTAGCAAAACTGAGTATCATGCTCCAAGGCAAAATATGGATTTTCAGTAAAATAGAGGACTTTGAAGTGTTCTCAATGAAAAGATCAGAGCTGAACAGAAAATTTGACTTTCAAATATAAAAATTAAGAGAAGCATGAAAAAGTAAACAGGAAAGAGGAATCATAAGGGATTTACTAAAGTCGAACTGTTTTGTTTACATTCCTACATGCAAAGATGATGTGTGTAATTCATGAGACCTTTCTCAGTATGAGGATAGTTGAAGGGAATATACATATATATATAGACAGATGGCACAGGGTGAGTTGAATATGAAGGGATGATATCTAAAAAAATAATAAAATTAAGGAGTGAGAGAGGAATATATTGGGAGAAGGAGAAAGGGAGAGATAGAATGGGATAAATTATCTCATGTAAAAGTGACAAGAAAAAGCAGTTCTGTTGGAAGGGAAGAGGGGACAAGTGAAAGGAAATGAGTGAATCTTGCTCTCATTGGATTTGACTTGATGGGGTAATAACATACACACTCAATTGGGTAACTTACCCCACAGGAAAGTAGCGGGGAAGGGGATAAGAGAAAGAAGATGGTAGAAGGAAGGGCAGATTGGGGGAGGAGGTAATCAAAAGCAAACACTTTTGAAAAGGGACAGGGTCAAGGGAGAAAATTAAATAAAGGGGGACAGGATAGGATGGAGGTAAATATAGTTAGTCTTTAACAACATAACTATTATGGAAGTGTTTTGCATAATGATACATGTGTGGTCTATATTGAATTGCTTGCCCTTTCAAGGAGGGTGGGTGGGGAGGGAAGAAAGGAGAGAATTTGGAACTCAAACTTCTAAAACCAAATATTCAAAAAAATTGTTTTTACATGCAACTGGGAAATAAGATATACAAGCAATGGGGTATAGAAACCCATCTTGCCCTATAAGAAAGTAAGGGGAAAGGGGGTGGGTGGGGGTAGGATGACAAAAGAGAGGGCAGACTGGGGAAAGGGGCAATCAGAATACATGCCATCTTAGAGCGGGGGGGGGGTAGAAATGGGGAGAAAATTTGTAACTCAAAATCTTGTGGAAATCAATGTTGAAAACTAAAAATATTAAATAAATAATAAAAATATGGAAAAAAAGCGAGTACATAAATTCAAAATTAGCTATGTTTGGGGATTGGGGAGATATGGTCATTGGTGTTTTCACCTTTTGGCAGTATATAGGTGTTTTGCCTTCTTCTGGGAAAGGTGGACTAAGGTTTGCATCTAGCAGGAAACTGATAAAGTGCTTTGCTAACAATTCATGTTCCACTGTGAAGCATTTGAGCGAATCATTTATGGATCTTATGGAGCTCCATCACTTTCTAGATTTGCAAAGAAGCTAATGTTTCACTCACCTTCCTTGAGGTAACTCTATTGGTCATTGGGTTAATATTATGCAACCACTTTGCTTCACATTTCATCCATATTGCATTTTTATTAGGTAAGATTTCCAGCTAGGTGGTGCAGTGGATAGAGTGCCAGGCCTGGGGTCAGGAAGATTCATCTTCCTGAGTTCAAATCTGACCTCAGACACTAGCTGTGTGACCCTCAGCAAGTCACCTAACCTTAACCCCGTTTGCCTCAGTTTTTTCTTTGGTCAAATGGGTTGGAGAAGGAAATGGCAAACCACTCTGGCATCTTTGCCACGAACATCCCAAATGGGGTCAGAGAATCAGACACAACTGAGAAAAATTAAAAAAACGAGATTTCATGTGACTGTGTAGACAACCAGAAATTTTCCGCAGCCCTTTCCAAGTATGATCTCTCTCTACTGATTTCTTTGTTTCTTAAGTAAACTTTTGTAAAGGTTTTTTTTTTTATTTTTTATTACTATTATTGATTTGGCATCACTTTGTATTGCTTTGATTCCTTATATCTCTTTAGTCTCTTAGTTCTTGCCTTCACTTATTGATTGAGGGTATCCACAAATTCTGATATACTTTCATTTTTCTAGGTTCCCTTTCCTGTGTTTCTTTCTTGATTGCTTTTCATCGTGCAGGATGGTTTTCAAGTTTTTGACCGGTGTCAGTTAGATACTGACGTAATCTGAATTGTCTTTTCTTCAGGTCTTCAATAGCTTTCTCCAGCTCTTTTTGCCATGCTGTTAGTTCATGCTCACCCTTAGGCATATTCCTTAATAGCCCCACCTTTCCTCCTATGGTCCTTACCATGGCAACAGCAACAGCATGTCTTTTTGTGTTCAGTCTCTGAAATATATTTAAAATTTCTGCCAAGTATTGTGAAAGAATGCATTTGTTCCTGATGCTAGCTTTTTGGAATTATTTTACTTTGGCATATTTGTTCTACTGTTTGAGTCTGTGCCATGATTTTTTTAAGCGTTCTAAGCATGTCCATCCTTCCTTCAAAATCATTGGAGACAGTGACATAGTTTTTGTCATGCACAGTATTATTAGGCAGAATTTATGAAATTGATGCTAGTGAAGATTTTCATTGATTTCAGGGACTTCACCTTTTCCTTTTTCCAATCTAATGACTTATTGATTTCCACTCTCATTTCATCTAATCTGGGTTTTGGGATTAAATTATGTCTAACACTCACCCCCCCACCCATTGTTCTATGGTTCACTGTTGCGTCACTTGGGTATGATTGTCAAAAAAGGAGCAGTAGTCTCTTGCATATACTTGAGGTCTGTTTCCACTTCTGTTATGATGTAGTACTGATGTGTAATGAAAGTATTCTTCTCTTCAGTCTAATTCATGCACCATTGTGGTCAATGCCATCATCACCAAAGCATCTCTAGTAGATAAGGAATTGATATCTTTAATTAGTTTTGGTATAGATAGCCTTTGAATGGAGTTAGAACAGGTAGGAATGCCACATGCTATGGGTCCTTGGTGTCATGCTAATCATTGTCATGGTGCTAAGTAGGGCCAGGTTGCTACCCTACACCCCTTTGACTATTTCTTTGATTCTTTGGCGCAACTTCATCACACGTATGGCAATCCCATCAATGGCAACACCAGAGTCCAAGTCACTGGAGTGTCAGGAATTCCATCAAGGTCTTCCGGGCTATTATAACATTTTCAAGGTTTACAAATTCCTTGCAGTACAGCACCTCAGATGGCAATACCCTGCCTTTGTCATTGCCTCCATTTCACTGCGTGCACAGTGGGTTAGACTTTGAATGGAGGTAGTTGTTATATTTAATAGAGATAGAGTTTAAATATTATCATTTGGTTCAAAAACTCAGCTTGACAAATATGCAGGGTCAGAATTTGCCAGTGAGTGTGTTAAGATTTACCCAAGGAGGGTAGGTTTACAATAAGGGATATTGGAAGATGAGGATAGATCAGGGCTGAGCCTGAAGTCATACTTATAAAGAGTCTATATGGCAAGGCTGGAATCATAAAATCACAGAATTTGAGAATTGGAAAGGACTCACATAGCCATTTTGTCCAATCCATAGACCAAAGGAATCACCATTTTAACACAGCCAATAAGAAGTCATCCAGTCTTTGACTTATGTCCAAAAAGAAGAGGTGAGGGGGAGGGGGAGCCCACTATCGAGGCAGCTCTTTCCATTTGGGGATAGCTCCAGTTGTTAGTTTTTCCTGGCATCTGGCCTAAACAGTCCTCTTTGCAACTTTCATCTATGATTCCTGGCTCTGTTCTCTGAGGCCTAATAGAACAAGTCTTTTTTTTTTTTTAAATTTTGCTAGGTAAATCCTATCAACAGTAGCCCCTTTATCTACTACTTTACTTATCCCAACAAAAAAAGAAAATACGGTTAATATGGGCATGACCTATTCTTAATGAAGCCACACCAGCTCACTATAATCACTATTTCTTTTTCTAGATGTTGCAAACCATCTTTTTGATAACTCATTCTAGATATTCCCTAAAAATTGAAGTCAAGCCCATTGATCTATAGTATGTAGACTACAAGGCCCTTTGTAGACTGTCTTAGACCCTCTTCTCTTCTCCCTCTATATTTTTTCTCTGTTGATCTCATCCATTCCCATGGATTTTATTACCACCTCTAAATAGATGACCATAATTGTATATATTCAACCTCAAGCTGTCTCCTGAGCTACCTGCTGGATAGCTCCAACTGGGTGTCTTATTGGCATTTCAAAATTCATCATCTCCAAAATGGAATCTGTTGTCTTAATTCCCTAAGGCTACTTATCCCCTAAACTTTCTTATTTCTGTTGATGATACCACTGTCCTCTGAATTACCTTAGCTATTAACTTCAATGTCAGCTTTGACTTTCCTCTCCCTCACCCCCATACCCAGTTACCCAGTCTTATCAATTCTATTTACACAGTATTTTTTATATCTCCTCTATTCTCTCTACTCAGTCAGCCACTACTATCAGTGATACCCACATCACTTGAGGTCTAGACTGCTGTAATAAACTAATTGGTCTCCCTGCTTCTTGTCTCTCCTCCCTACAATTCACCCTCCCCACAACTGTCCCCCAAAATCTTCCCAAGTTATCAGTCCACCCATGATATTCTCCTGCTCAAAGAACTTCCATGGCTTTCTATTGCCTCTAGAATAAAACAAAAACTCTCCAGCCTGACATGTAAAATTCTGCACAACTGGACTCCAACCTACCTTTCTATTAGTTTTCCCTTCATTCTACCTCCTGGCCAAATTGTACCATAAGACATTCTCTGAATCACTTTTGTACTTTCATATAATTAACATTTTCACCCCATCCCTCAATGCCTATAATTCACTCTCTCTTCCTCTACATCTCAGCAGAATCCTTTTCTCTCCTCAACTCTGAGCCCAAATGCCACCTCCTCAAGGCCTCCCTAATCCCTTCAATCCACTTAATTTTGAGTGCCTCCTCTTTCGTCCAGTAACCTCGTATTTACTTATCTGGGCACATGTGACATCTCCCTTCCCAGCCGCCCCACAGAAGGAAGCTTCTCGAGGGCAGAGACCATTCCATTTTTATCTCTGTACCTCCAGCCCCTTGTACATAGTAGACACTTAACAAATGCTTGCTGGATTGAATCAGCTTAGATTTAATAAATTACAGGTGATTGGCAAAGTTCAGGAAAGATGAAATCATAGCAATTTGGAGATGGAACAGAAAGTGTTCTGGGATCATTTCTCAGTCAGGAGGCCCTGGCTTCTTCTTTCAGCTCTGCTGCTCAACTGCTGTATGAACTTGAGGGAATCATGTCTCTTCTTATGGCCTCAGTTTCCTCACTGTAAAATGAGGTGGTTGGATTAAGTGATCCTGAGGTCCCTTCTAACTCTATCCATCTTCCTATGACTAACAGCTAAAAGGTCAGGAATGGCACAATAATAATAATAAATAGCTAACATTTATATAGTCCTACTACATGCCAGGCACTGTGCTAAGTGCTTGACAAATATTTCATTTGAGCCTGACAACAACTCTGGGAGGCAGGTACTGTTATTATCCCCATTTTATAGATTAGAAAAATGAGGCAAATGGAGATTTAAGTAATTTATACAGGACAACACAGTATCTAAGGCTGGATTTGAACTTGGGTCTTATTGACTCCAAACCCAGTGCCTTGTCCACTGCACAGCTTATCTGTCCTGCTCCTGAGTATAGTAGGTGGTACCTCAAAGGGAGCTAGGGATTCCGGGAGTTGCAGGGGGGTGGGGTTGTGAGAGCATTCCAAGAAGTGGGGTGCCAATTCAAAGCAGAAAATGATTGCAGCCTCTAACTCTATCGTTCTGCCACCCCTGGCTTTTTTTCCCTTCAATTCCCAAATCCTCTTGGCTTCAGCAAACCCACTTCCAAACCTACTTAGCTCTTCCCCTTGCCTACATAGCTTTTTCTCATCGAACCAGTTTAATTTACTTAAACAGCTTTAAAATTAATATAATTGTTCTTTGCTTTGAAAAACCCTACCCCCCTCACTTAAAAAAAAAAAGAAAGTTTACACTGAGGAAGAAATTCACTAAGTGTTTTCTCCCTGTTAGTAATTTTAATACTGCTCGAGTTGGACAAGGTTCATGTCTTGGCTTCCAATTTCTTTGAGAATCTCAAATGAAGTGTCACTTTAGTCAAAATTCAGCATTTTTAAACACCTTTACATTCAGGCTGCATCTATACAATACAAAAAGTGTGACTGAAAAGTGAAAAATCTGGCTGATTGCCTAATGTTTCCAAACATCTGTATATCTGACTTCATATAGACAAAATGTTCTAATAGTCAAATATCTCGACATCATATAGCTTATTCATCTGGGAAACCGAATGCATTTTCTACTTTTCATCCAGATGTCTTGGCATTATGTAAACATAGCTTCCGATTTGAGCTTCCTTCCATTTAAAATTCTCCTCTTATTTTTAATTCTTCTTAAGTACCAGCAACATTTCTCAAACTATATCCTGTGGGGTGGTGGTATTCTTAGTGATGTGAGTAGATATTCTACAAGAAAGTGACAATGTCAGTGATATTTTCTGCTTCTAAATATTAAATACAAAGTTAAGTATATTGCAGAATACTTAGTATTGGTGGTTATTTGTAAGTCTGAAAGTTGGTTTAATTTCCCCATTTTACTCCAAAATTTCTCCAATGCCTTCCCCTTCCCTTTAACCTGGCACAATTTTATACCTCTCAGCACAACCTGTACGGATTGTATCAACATGTACTAAGGTCAAATGGCCAAGCTAGTTTGGAAAACAATAACTTAGGTTATCTCCTTCAACTTTCCTTGCTTTTATTTAGAAAAAGAGTCTTTACCTCCCATCTCTGAAGAAAAGGCATGACACATACACCAAATGACAGATCAAGATCCAAAAAGATCTTTAGAGGCTAGAAATTTGGGCTAAACCCAATAAGATATAATTAACAAGAGTAAATGTCAAATCTTACACTTGGGGGCCAAGAAATAAACATAACAAGTACAAGATGGAGGAAGTTTGGTTAGACACTAGTTCACTTTAAAAAAAACAAGTGATCCAGAGGTTTTAGTGGACTATATCCTCCATATGAGTCAATGGTAAAATATGGCAACCCAAAAAATTAGTGCACTTTAGGGTCACATTACATGAGAGGCATAGTTTCCAGTAATAAGGAGCTAATAATCCCACAATACTCTTGCTCTGTCAGATCACATATATAGGACTGTGTTCTGTTACAGATGCCACATTTTAGGAAGGATATTGATAAGCTGGAAAAAGTCTAGAGAAGAGTCAAAAGCCTCAACTGCATGCCATCCAAAAACTAGTCAAAGAAACTGGGGACATCTCGGTTTGAGAAGAGAAGTGTCAGGGGACATGATAGTTGTTTTAAATATTTGGAAAGCCCATATAGAAAGAGAGATTAGACTTGTGCTCTTCGGCCCCAGAAGCCAGAACTAAGAGCATTGAGTGGAAGATGCAGAGATAAATTTGAGTTTTATAGAAAAACTTCCTGTGGGTGTCCAAAAATACAATGGGCTCCCTCAGGACATAGTTGATTGCCACTCACAGGAAATCTTCATGCAAAGGCTTAAATGGTCACATATTTTGTATATTGCAGGCAGTTTTGGTGGGTAGGTATACAAGATAGGATGAGTTGCACCAAATAGTTGCTGAGGTTCCTTCCAAAGGTAAAATTGTGTTTTAAGGAAAAATAGAGAAGCTGAGGCACGGAGAAGTAAGATCACTTGCCGAAATACTGAGGGGAAAAAGACAATGGATTTCCTGAGATGTGGCATATTTTCCTTTTCATCTAGTTACATCTTATCCTTTTAACTAACTGGGTTTTCTCACCCCTGGTTCTTTATTGGGTTACCAGTTGCAGAGAAACAAATGTCTTTTCAGTATATTTGCTCTCCTTTTACTTCAAAGAGGGCCCTGCTGTCTGCATGATTGATTTCCACATAGAGTGGATAAATAATCCACACTTTCTCCTAAGGGCTGCATGCGTGTGGTCAGGAGTCACATATATAATACCAGGCGTACGATTTTCATAGCCACCCCCAGCCATCCACAATCTCCTCCAGAATTCAGTATGTGATGACCACAAAGCTTCCCCTGTGGCAGAGGAGAGATGGAGAAAGGGAGATGGAGGGCATCTTATAGGATTATAGATTGAGAACTGAAAAAGACCTGGGAGGCTGTCTGGTCTAATTCCTTCACTTTACATATAAGGAAACTGAGGCAAAAAATGAGTTGCCCAAGGCCACAAATGGAGTAAGTAGCAGAGGTAGGATTTGAGCCCCAAATCCACTCAACCTCAAATCTTCTGACCCCAAATCCATTGCTTTTTCCTCTATGACCAAGACACATGGGACTAACATGATGCAGCTTCACCAATTAAAAAAAATAAACAATATCAGGGCAAACCTTGCATTTAGTTTGTATTCCATATTTGCGATCTTGAAACAAAATGGTAGCCACTAAGATTTTCCAAGTGCTCCCATTTCCATTATTTTTAATACATCTGAATAGCCTAGATTTCTGGGATCTGTGATTATACCAAGTAAGGCTCCACAAAGCTCAGTAGTACGCTAACTAGTGCGCCATTATTCACTGAAAGGCTATTGGACTTCCTTGTGGCTTTTGAGGAGTCTCTGAGTCTGCCCTTTTTCTCAAGTAATGCTTTCTAGCTGAGCTTTCTGATGTGATACAATGGAGACCACCACTCCATTTCATTCCTTGTTTCTTGTTCCTTTCATATTCTCTTTGCCTTTGTACCTTTTATTCCCTTCTTCCTTCCTCCCAAGCAATCCTTTCTCCCTCCTCCATTTCTCTTTTTCTGACTGCCTCTCCTCATCTTACTACTTCTCCCTTTTTTTTTTTCTTCCCCCTGACCTTTGATAAGAAAAAACCAGTTTGGTTCTGGACAGGTCTCCCAGGTGTTGACTTGGGTTGTTTTCTTTCCTTCTGTCTCTTTAAAAGCTGCTGGTGCTGGCTCCCCTTGTGCGTCTCTGCGCTCTGCTCCTGCTCTTTCAGGCCAATATTAATGTTTCATGGCTTCCAGGTATAATTGAAGAGCCTGCCGTTCCCACTTGCCTGACTCCAGCCCTCCTCCCACCTGGTTTTTTCTTTCTTGTTTTCTGTCAAACGAAATGCCTGTGAATTTTCATGTGTTTACCTTTCCATCCTGGGCTCCCTGGATACACTGAGAGGCAAAATGTTCTTTGCCAACCCAAGTTTTAGGAACCAGAGTCTTATTGAAGCTTTGATGAACCCCTTTCTAGGCTTGAGGATTAAGGCCTACTCTAATGGGGACAGCTGGAAGACTCTATGAATGAAAACAGATCCGGGTTCTCTTTTAACTTGGAGGGTGCCATATTGAAAATGTGCTGGGTGGAAAAGAGAAGTCAGCTTTTGAAAGTACCCTAGTTACAACAAACTCTCCCTTATCTGGCCTGATCAGGGGCTCACAGAATTTCAAAGGTGGATGGAATTTTAGAAATCTGCCCCACCTCTCAATCTGGTACACTCAGTAAACTCCCTGAGATCTTTCTTTTGTAGGACTAAGAGACTAAAAACAAACAAACAAACAAACAAAACCAGCTAGGAGAAGCCAGAGAATGCAGCATGATTTTTTTCTATATCCTCTTTGTTTATTTCTTTAGATCTGCTCAAAAAAAAAAAAAAGTGCCCATCATCTAGCCTCCAGTCATATGTTTGGAGATTAGATATGGCAAAAAGGAAATGGAAAGGGAAAGGAATGCCAAAAGCAGAACGCTAAATTTTTGCCTGAGGCCAGCAAGTCAATAGATTAGAATATGATTGAACCTTGAATCAAAGGGCTTTCATTGGATCCCAGGTCTAGAACTAGAAGGTAACTCAGAGCACCTCCAGTCCAAACCTCTCATTTTATAGATGAGAAATGTGCCACCTAGAGTGCTTAAATAATTTCAGAAAGTTGCTTGACCTTCAAAAGTCAAACCCTAGTATTAAATGTCAAAGGCAGAATTTGAATTGGGAACATCTATCTCCAGATTTGTTGTTTATTTCATTGTACCTCGACTTCCAAAGACAAGACCCTTCAGTAAATCAAAAGCCAGTGCCAAGCAGGCCAGTTCTGCTTCTGTGAGGGAAATGGTGAGAGGTGCTGTCCTAGGAGAAGGCAAACAGGTATGGTAGGGGAAGGACTGGATTTAGAGCCAGAAGATGCAGCGGGTTCATCTTGCGGGTCTGCCACTTGGTTCTTTTGCCACCTTGACTGAATCATTTAGCCTCCATAGCCCTCTGCTATAAAATGAGGGGGAGGACTAGATGGTCTCAAAAAACCCTTCTCATTTTAGATCTGTGATCCTGAAGGAAAGTTGTTCAGTCATTTTCAATCCTGTCCAACTCTTTGTGACCCCACTTGGGATTATCTTGGCAAAGATACTGGAGAGGGGTTGCCATTTCCTTCTCCAGATCATTTTACAAATGAGGAACTGAGGCAAACAGGATGAAGTGATTTGCCCAGAATCACACAGTCTGCTGCCAGATTTGAACTCAGGAAGATAAGTCTTCCTAACCTGAGGCCCAGAACTCTATCCACTGAACATCGGAGTCATCATCATCATCATCATCATAGTACTAGTAGTGTTTATATAACTATGTGCTAGCCACTGTGTTGTGTTATACAAATATTGTTTCATTTTATCCTCACAAAAACCCTGGGAGGCAGGTGCTGTTATTATCCTCATTCAACACTTGAGGAAACGGGAGTAAACAAATTAAATGACTTGCCCAGGCTCACTCAGTTAATAAGCATCTGAGGCTATATTTGAGCTCAGGTCTTCCTGACTCCAGGCCCAGTCTTCTATCTCCTGTACCTCCTAGAATATAGTAGATGCTAAATAATGAAGAAAGGAAATAAACATTTAGCAAATGCCCACAGTGCCAAGGACCATGCCAAGTACTTTATAGGTATTATCTAATTTTATCCTCCCAGAAACCCTGGAATATAGATATTGTCTATTACTTTTCCCATTTTACAGTTGAATAAACTGAGGTAGACAGAGGTTAAGGGATTTTGCCAGCTTACACAGCTAGTAAGTGTTTTATTTGAACTCAGGATCAAATAAACGCTGGTTAAATCAAATCTCTAAGAAAACCTTGGGTTTCTTGCATACCTTTGGATTATGCCTAAAAACGAGTAGGCAACCAGTGCCAGCTATGAACTAATGTATTCCAGGCTTCCAAAACCATCAAGCCAAAAGATGGCAGACCTTCTAAGTGGGCTGTGGACAAGCGACCTCTCAGGTTAAAGGCTATGTCAGGAGAAAGCAGGACCAGTAGTTTCTCTCTCAAGCCTCACTCCTTCTCTGGGCACAATGGAAATATTACACATGTCCTCTTTGGTGCACAATAGAAAGGGTATTCAACTTGGAGTCAGAGGACCAGATCCCAGGCTTTGCCAGTGAGCTGTGTGGCTTTGGGCAAGTCACCTTGTCCCTTCTGGATCCCAGCAGCCTCATCTATAGAAATGAGGTCCCCTCCATCCCTATGGTATGTGATTCTCTGATTAACAAACCAGTCTCAATCTATCTTTCCAACATTATAGTTTGTTCCTCTTCCCACAATCTAGGGTCTAGCCAGACGAGCCTTCTTCCTGTCCCTCCTGCTCAATGCTTCATTTCTGTCTTCACTTAGAATCCCTTGTTTCCTTTAAAACTATGCTCAAAAGATACTTTCAGAAAAACCTGGAAAGACTTAGATGAACTGATGCAAAAAAAAAAGAAAAACTGATGCAAAAAATGAGCAGAACCAGGAGAAGAGTGTACACAGTAACAGTAATATTATATGATCAGCTGTGAATGACTTAGTTATTCTCAGCAATACAATGATCCAAGACAGTTCTGAAGGACTCATGCTGAAAAATACTATTTGTCTCCAGAGAAAGAACTTATGGAGTCTGCAGATCGAAGCACACTTTTTCTTTATTTTTTTTTTGGGGGGGGGTTGTCTGTTTTCTTTCACAACAAGACTAACATGGAAATGTATTTTTCATAGCTGCACATGTAAAACCCATATCAAATAGCTTGCTTTCTCAATGAGATAGGGAAGGGAAGGAGGGAGTGAGAAAATTTGGAACTCAAAAAATTTTCTAAGTGAATGTTAAATTTTTTAAAACAATTTTTTAACAAGGTAATTGGGAAAAAATTAAATTTTAAATTAAATTTAAAAGAAAAAACTATGCTCAAGCTCCTTCTTCTCCATGAAGCATTCTTTCATGTGTTTGTACTCTCCTATCAATATCTATCAATATACCTTGTATTTGTGTGTGCATGTCTATGTGTTTGTGAGTATATATATATATACACACACATACACACACAAATATATACATATATACACACACACACACACACGCACACACACGCATAGTTTCCTCCCATAGACTATAAGCTTGGGGGAAAGGGCAGGGGCTGTTTAATTTTTTAAAAATTTTCATCAGAGCACATTTGTTAAACACCTACTATGTTTTAGGCATTGTGCTAAGCTCTAGCAATACAGAGAGGCTTTTTTTCTTTCTTCTTGTGGTTTTTTTTTTTTTAGCTAATCTTTGCTTTCAAGGAGTTCGTAGTCTAAAGGGAGAGACAACTTCAAACAACCTCCCTCCCCCATAGCTTAGTGCCAAGCATGTAGAAGCATTTAATGTTTGATGATTGACTGATGAATGAGAGGCGCATCAAAGGATAAGGGAAAAGAAAATATTAGATTAAAAACAAGACATTGCTATTACCCAGATGTCTCTGTGGGCAGGAATTAAATCTAAAAACAATTAAACATTCAACAAACATTTAAATACCTACTGTGCTCAGAGTTCTATCCAATGTTCTAAGGATAGAGCCTCCTAATGTTGGTGCTAGAACAGTTCTTTTTGCTGGTGGGACAATTTAGAGTGAAAGAGGAGGGGGTTTTACAAAGCCACTCACCTGAGGTATATTGGAGGTAGAGAGAAGAGTATTAGCCACTTGGTAGTTCCTATTTTTAGCTAGTTAGTTTTTCTCAGTAGGTGCTTACTTAGCTGTTTTTAGACCTCCAAGGGAATGGAAGACTCCTCCAAATTTTGGCACCTGGAGACAAAGTCACAGTGCCTCTGCCCTAGTTACAGTTCAGACTAGATTCAAGGGATCTGAACCTGGGATTCATGAACTTGCTTTTAAAAAGATTTTTGCTAACTGCATTTTAATATTATTAGTTTTCTTTGTAATCCTGTATGGTTTACTTTATGCATTTAAAAGCAGTCTTCTGCAAAAGGGGGATCATAGACTTCAGCAGGAGTTCTTGACACAGAAAAAAAGATTTAAGAAGCCCTAGAGAGAGGGCATTAGAAGCCCTAGAAAAGACACAGTCCCTCTCTCATCCTCAAGTCTAGTGAAAATGAAGTAACTCGAATTCATGTAAGCACTTTAAAGTTTACACAGATACTTCTTCAAAGATAAAGAGTTATCATCCAATTTTACAGATGAGGAAGCTGAGTACCCAAGACTTTTAAGTGACTTCACTGTGATAATATAACTATGAAGTGTCTGAGTCAGAATTTGAACCCAGATTTCCTGGCTTGAGGTCCCACAGTCTTTGGAGATAAAGCCTCTGTCTTTCCTTGCTTCTTTCTCTACCTAGACCAGATGCTTTAGGATGCAGGACTTTGGAGGGGATGATGATGCTATTGATGGCCACAGGGTAAATAAATCAGACCTCTAATTAAATTTACATGATAAATAAATAGGTTGTCTCATTTATTTAGTAAACAAATTTAGGAGGATAATGAGGTTTCCATTGGAGGCTGTATGAGGCCCCAGAGGCATATGCTGGCTATTTACCCCGTTAGCATTCCAAGCCCTTCTTCTGCAGCCAGAGTTCTTCACAGTTCATTTGATACTTGGGTCTTAAAGAGGTAGTTGTGTCTCAGGGAAACAGGAGATGTTGAGGATAGTCTGGTTAAGGGGGTGTTTTGCATGGGTGACCCTTTCCTGTGTGAGTCTACAAAGGGATCAGAGAATGAGAAAACAGCACAGAGGTGTCGAAATTCTGAGTTTGCTCCTGTTAATTGGTACAGAGATGGAAAAGGAGAGAAGCCACTGGGGGGATGGGATTTAGAGCCAGAAGGAGGTAGTTCAAGGTTTTCATTTTACAGATAAGGAAACTGTGACAGACCAAAACTGCCGTGGCATACACATACATCACATTAAGGCAAAGGCAGTTTACGATGACCCAGTAGTAAGCGAAGGAATTTCTTGGTTGCCTCCACACCAGTCCGGTCCAAGCCATGATCGATGGACCCTACTGTGTGCCTGCTGGCTCTCAGAAGCATGAGCGGAAGTCCAAGTGGGCCCCAAAACAGAAGTCTCCAAAATGAAAACAGAGTTTCTTCTTATTCCTCTCTTACCTACTCTTTCTCTAGGATTCACACATCATCCCATCTAATTTTTTCCTATATTATCCTCCCAACCATGCAGTTATCTATCCATGTTGTGTTTGTTCTTTGTTTTTTGAAGAGGACCATGGCATCAGGGAAATGATGGCATGACTTGCAGTTGACTTTGGTTTGAGTGAGGAAGGGCTGTGCAAGGTCACCAGCCTCACTTTCTCCTCCAGAACCATCTGGATCCAGTAGCCAGATACTCATCAGGATGACTGGAGATGACCCAGGATGCAATGGGAGACCCTGGCCCTTTCAGGCCTTTTTGTGTACTCACTTAGAGTGAGGTAATGCTCATTCAATGAACAGCCCTCTTTAAGAAGTGAGTCAAGGGATAGCTCCTTTAATTAGAAAAAAAGAAAAAAATCGAGCCGGGAAGACCCTCAGGGTTGCTGTTCCAAAGAGGAACAGTGTTCATTCATTCAATAAGCATTTATTAAGCACCTACTATATACAAGGCCAGGTGTTAAGGGGGATAAAAACACAAAAACAAAACAAACCTGATCCTCAAGGACCTTATATTCTCTAAGGGATTAAATAATATATACAGAGAAAATTCTATGCAAAATATATACAAAGAAACTGAAAAAAAATTACATCGAAGGTGGAAGAACTGCAGAGCAGAAGCAAGTCAGCAAGCGTTTATTAAGCGCCTACTATATATTAAGCACTACATTAAGGAGGGGAGGTAGCTGGGGGGCGGTGGGGAGGATACTGTATGTCACAGAGAAGGCCTTTTACAGGAGTTAGCACTGAAGCTCAGCCTTTAAGGGAAGTTGGGATTCTAAAAACAAGTCATGATGAAAGAGTCCATTCTAGGCAGGTAAAAAAGCCTCTGCAAAGGGCCAGTGAAAGATATTCTTCACCGTAAAGGCAGATAAATGGCAGTGTGGATACTGTGTAGGACGTAGAGTTACTGGAGCCTGAGTTCAAATTCTTCCTCAGAGATGGCCTTACCGTCTAAGAAGATCTCCTAGCTTCTGTCTGCCTTAGTTTCCTCATCTGTAAAAATGACAATAATAATAGTATCTATCTCCCAGGGTTGTTGTGAGGATTAAATGAAATAATGTAATAACAAACGAGATAACAAATAAGTAATTATTAAAGCATTTTGCGAACCTTAAACTGATACATAAATACTAGCTATTCTTAGAGAAGTAGACATGCATATGGATGTGCGTGGTTGTTGTTATTGTCTGTCCTTCATTCTAGAAGAGGCCCACGATATCAGCAAGGTGATGCCATGATGATGCAAGTGAATTGGATTTAAGTGAGGGAGGGCTATGCAAAGTCACCAGCCTCACTTTCTCCTCCCAAGCCTTTGGAGTCCAGTGGCCTGATATAGATCAGGACAACTAGAGTGTGTAT
Source organism: Phalanger gymnotis (assembly GCA_028646595.1). Taxonomy (NCBI): domain Eukaryota; kingdom Metazoa; phylum Chordata; class Mammalia; order Diprotodontia; family Phalangeridae; genus Phalanger; species Phalanger gymnotis. The sequence continues at coordinate 165,825,715 of CM053625.1, read as the reverse complement.
GGATATATGTTGATATAAGTATATAAGAAATAAATAGAGGGTCGTTTCAGGGAGAAAGTGAGAATGGAATGCACTCCAGCAAAGAGGGACAACCAGTACAGAAGACTAGAGAGGGAAAATAGAGTGCTATGTGCGAAGAGTGGTAAGAAGATCGGCTAGGCCTCAGAGTGCAGGAAGGAGAGTCATGTAGCATATAACTAGGCTGGAAAGTCGGATGGTTCTCGGTGGTAAAGGGCAGGACAGAGGAATTTATGCAGGGTGTCTCAAAAGTCTTGGTTTAAAGCTTTAGTGATTACATAAACATAAATGCTACAAAACACCAAAAAATGGCATTTGCAAGTTTAATTACTTATATTTCATTTACACTTTGTTTTTTGAATTTTGAATAATAATATTTTAATTTTAACAGGCAGGGCACTCTGACACATGTGAGACACTTACTAAATGACACTTTCCTAAACCAATGAATTAGTAGAGGAGGTTCTCCTTTGGCAACATTGGTTACCTCATCTATGTCTGTTAGGCTTTTTGCCCCTGGGGTCATGTCAAAACTGTCCCATATTCATCAAAATCTCATTCTTCGGATGATATTAAGGCTAGGATTGCATTTGAATCCTTTTAGTCATTGAGAAGCAGATGATAAAAGCTTTTACCACGTTCAAAAATTGACTAAAGTGATGTAAAGCACAAGATTTTTGCTTACGTTGAATTTTAATAAGAAATATATCAATATTTTAAATATATAATTAACCTTTCAAATGCTGTTCTCTGTAAGTTTGTAGCATTTATACTTCTGAACTTATGAAAGCTTAAAATTGCACTAATACTTTTGGGACACCCTGTATTTGATCATAGAGGTAATAGTCATTGGAGTTCTGAAAGTAAGGCCTTAAAGGAGAAGGCTTCTGGAGACCAATGAAATCAAAGCAGAAAAGAACCCAAAAGAAAGGCTCTATTCACTATTGTTGCTGTTCCGTCTTTTTTTTCAGTTGTGTCTGATTTTTTTGTGACCCCATTTGGGGTTTCTTTGACAACGATACTGGAATGGTTCACCATCTCCTTCTCGAGCTCATTTTACAGATGAGAAAATTGAGGCAAACAGGGTTAAGTGACTTGCACAGGGTCACCCATCTGAAGCCAGATTTGAACTCGGGAAGATGTGTCTCCCTGACTCCAGGTCCAGCCCTCTATCTACTGCAACACTCAGCTGTCCATATTCACTACTAATTACTGAATATTAGCTCACATTGATACAAGGCTTTGAAATTCAGCGGAACCTTTATTTCTCTTAAGCCTAACAACTCTGTGAGGTGGGTGGTTATTACTCCTATTTTATAAATGAGGAAAGGATTAAGTCCGACTTAAAGGCAGTAAATGGCTTGTCTACCACACAACTAGTAAGAAAATACGAGTGAAATATATGCCGTGCACTCTAAGAGGGTGGAGCCTTACTGGTCCTTACATCCTCAAACCGCAGTACTGAACCTTGTTCCCTAATAAATATTTACTGAATGTGATTGAATTGAATCAAATGGACCTAAGCTCAGAGGACCCAGGGCAGGTTTTCCAACCCCACCATTTGGAAGAGGTCGTTTTAATGGTGTTGAATTGGCTACTAGATTGTGGTTCTGGACCTCCTCTGCTTTGAGGCAAGAGTAGCTGGCCCTGCAGGACCAGTGCCCCTAGACTGCCTTTTTCACTTTGTAAAAAGCAGTGATGCTGCCTTCTTTCCTAAGCTCCTAGAGATGTTCAAGGCCAATACAACATGCATTGTATTCTTCAGGAGTTTCCTTCTAATAGGGGAAAGGAGGTGGAGACCAATAGCTTTCATAAAAGTGAAAGTGAGGACAATACAGAGGAAGACCCCAGGCAGGAGAAAGTATTTTCACCTCGAGGGAAGGAGAATTTGGCCCAGGGCTACCTCCATACCTAGAATGGTCTCCCTCTTTACCTCTGTCTGTTGGAATCCAGCTAAGTTGAGGAAGCCACCTCCAACAAGAGGCCTTTTCTCTAGGTCAAAGTTCTTCACCTGGTGTCATGGTTCCTTGGGCAGCCTAGTACAGCCTATGGACCCCTTTTTAGGAGAACGTTTTTGTATGTATAAAAGAAAATGCACAATATTACCAGGGAAACCAATTATATTGAAATACAGCTATCAAACCACCAGCAAGCCACTCCAGTATCTGCCAAGAAGAACCTAAGTGGGGATCACAAAGAATCCGGCATGACTGAAAATGACTGAATAACAACATAATTATCAAAACAAGTTCATGGGCCCCAGGTTAAGAGCCCCTCCTCTAACTGCTAGCACTTCCATGTAACCCTGACCCTCCACTCTCAAGCTTCTTAAACATCAAAATGGCCCTACTTCATCCATATCAGTCCAGAAACAACTGAGGAGTTTTAGTGGGATGTGTGGTGGTGGTGGTGGTTGTTTGATCCATCATTTTTAGTCCTTTCTGACTCTTTGTGGCCCCATTCGGGCCTTTCTTGGCAAAGGTAGTGGAGTGGTTTGCCATTTCCTTCTCCAGCTCATTTTACAGATGAGGAAACTAAGGCCAACAGGGTAGGGGTGGCTGAGTACACCCAGGGTAATGGCCTTCCCTGGCTTTTGCCCTGAAAGATGCAGCAGCCAAAGGGCAGAGTGGCTTCCCAGTGTTGGAACAGATGCCCTTCGCTTCCTAATGTGGCACATGGCAATGTAAGTCGGCTGAAGACTTTGACATCCTGCTCTGGAAGACATTTGGTTAAAATACCAGTTGAAGTTGCTATGCTTGCCTTCGATTCCTCCCCTTTCCCATCCCAGCCCCTGAAGAGATGAGATGAAGGCAGAAAAGGCTTCTCACCCATATTTTAGCCCTATTGTGGCTGGGCCAGGTCACCTCTAGTCAGGCCACTCACTACCCACTGGAACCTTGGAGTTTCTGGCACCAAACAACATTAAGCCTCAGACTGAGCCAAATCACATCATGGCTTTTCTTTGTCTGAGCTAAACCAACCTGTCACGTTAGTGGTAGTGGTGGCTTCTCTCTCTCTCTCTCTCTCTCTCTCTCTCTCTCTCTCTCTCTCTCTCTCTCTCTCTCTCTATGTTGGTTTAATTCAATTGAAAAAATTACAGCCCTTGCACCTACAGGATCTGTGCCACATGTTGTTCATCTCTCTTATTATCCCCAATTAAAGTGTTGCCTGGTGTACGCATTTTCTGCAGTGATTGAAATAATGGAGCTATTATCTTTCTTCCAATCAAACTTGGGGGAGAATGCTTATTGGATTGGAGGGCACTGTCTGGTGTGATTTCCCAACAGCCACAGCAAAGGAGAACACTTTAGTTGGGGCTGGGGTTTAAATCCTGTGTAATGTAACATTCGGGCACTAGTGAAGGCCATGTAGTTACAGGGATGGGTGTGGGTGGGTGCGTGGAACAGGGTGGAGAGACAGAGAGAGAGAGAGCTGGTGCACATGAGCACACTCATGCACACACAAGCAAGCTCATCTGGGCTTCATTAGCTGCAATGTAATTTACCAAAGGCAGCTTTTCAGATATTGGGATAATCATCGGCCTGTTATCGAGGTAGCACAAAATAATCACCAGTTGACATGAGCAATCCATGCTCAGTGAGATAAATGGACTTGACTGGCAGGGCCACAGTTGGACTTTAATAAAAAACAAATTGAATTTTTTTTCCTGTGGCTTAATATAAGCATCATCTGGACACTGGCATAAAACCTAGTACAGTGACCAATAACCTAGGCTAGGAATAACTGCCTCTGATTTGGGTCCCTGAGGCAGCTTCTCAGAGATACAGTTTGGTGAACACTTGGGCACTGGTTAAATTGAGATTGGTAGGACAAGTTGGGGAATGCAACCCAATCATATCATAAATCAAGTAAGATTGTACAGATAACTTAGGACAAGCTAGTAGATCTGAGAAAGCCATTACCTTTTCTCACAATGAGGCTAAGTAAGACTTTGTAAAAAAAAAAAACCCAAAACAAAAACCTAGGGGTACTGAAGTACATTTGCACCATCTTTTTGAGTAATGTCAACCTTGGCCAAGACTGGAAGGTCCATCAAGGTGTTCACATGAAATATTCTTTCCTGTGGAATTGTTGCTGAATGTAGCCCTAACTTAGCCAATGAGCTTTGTGACACTGTGATGACATTTGTTTAATGCGTGTTTTCTTGTTTGATGGTTTTGCAATAGTAGATAGAATAAGGATGTGGCAAAGTGTATGGAACAGAATAGGGGACTCTGAATGGGCATTCAATGCAAAACACAGTGGTTTATATTTGATCCTGTGAGTAATAAGCAATCACTAAAGTTTGAGTAAGGGGAAAGGAGTGTGATATGACCTCACCTGCATTTTAGGAAAATCACTTTAGCAGCTGAGTGGAGAAGGGTAGTTTAGAATCTGGGAGAGACTTGAGACGGGGAGATTGATCAGCAGATTACTAAAATAGTCCTGGCATGAGGTGATGAGGATTTGCACCAGGAAAGATGTGTGATGATGGAGGTAACAAGACTATCCAGTGGATTGGATATGTAAAGTAAGTTCCCAAGAGGAGTGGAAAATGCCGCAGGTGTGAGCCTGGGTGACTAGGAGAATGGTAGTGCCCAGGACATTAATAGGCAGGTTTGGAAGAAGGGAACAGTCTGGGGTAATGAGATAAGTTCATATAACAATGCAATGTTGAGTTTGAGAAGAATATGGGGCGTTAATTTTTTTAAGGCAACTTTTTAAAATATCATTTTTAAGGACAGAAGAACAAAAAGGGCAAGAAGTAGCTTTTTGTGGCTTGGGATTGGGGTGGGTTTTTTTTTGGTCTTTTGTGGTAAGTTTTGTCCTTTTTTGTCATTTGTCAAGGGACAGAAAAGTAAAATAAAATAAATCATCTTTTAACAGGGTCTCTTCTTCAGTGAGCAGTGTCTCTCCAGGCTTAGGGAGAGGATAGGGACTACAAAGTGTATGTGAGAGAGGGGGAGGGCCCTGCCTTCCCACCATGGGACATTAATTTTAAGATGTCTGACAAGTAGTTGGTGATTGGAGATTGGATAACGGGAGAAGAGTTATAGCTGGCTAAACAGATCTGGGAATCATTAATATGGAGATAGTAAGTGAACTCACGGGAGCTGATGAGATCACCAAGTGAGATATTATAGAAGGAGAAGAGAAGGTGGCTCCAGATAGAGCCTCAGAGGACACCTACAGTTGGTGGGCATGGCCTAGATGATAACACATCAAAGTATGCTGAGAAGTCAGACAGGAAGGAAGAGAATTAGAAGACGACATTGTCACAAAAATCGAGTACCTAGGAGAACAATGCCAAAGACTGCAGAGAGGTCAAAAAGGATGAAGATTCAGGAAAAAAAAAATAGATTTTGTCAATTAAGAGATCATTGGTGATTTTAGATCACGCAGTTTCAGTTGAATGATGAGGTAGGAAACTAGATTGCTGATGGTTTAAAAGAAAGTGAGAGGAGAGAAGGTAGAAGGTAGATGGCTTTCTCAAGAAGTTTCCCTCAAAGGGAAGAAAAAATAGAGAATGAAAACTTACAGGGACAGCAGAATTAAGTGAGTGGTTTTTTTTAAGGATCAAGAGATGTGAAAGTTTCTAGGCAGCAGGTAAGGAGTCAATAGATTGGAGACTAAAGAGAGAATGGAGATGATCAGAGGAGCAAGACGGGAGAGGATGGGGCTAAGAAAGCACATAGAGGGATTTTTATTGGCAAAGAGAAAGACAACTTCATCAGGAGAGATGGGGTGAAGGAAGAGATAGTGGGGGAAGATGAGTGAGGGGCGATGAGAGAGAAGAGGGAGCTCTTGTTAAATAGCTTTGATTTTTCGGTGAAACACGAGGTGAGGTCATGAGAGGGTAGATAGAGGGAGTGCTACTGGAAGCTTGAAGAGAAATGAAAAGGTTTGGAGAAGCTGCCATAGTGAGTGGGAGAGCAAATGAATTAGGGGCGTGTAAAAGGATTGCCTTGCTGCAATAAGAGTCCAGTTGAATTTATGTAACGTAAATTTGTAGCGGACTCAGCACGGTTTTATGAGTTTGTCTATTCAGCACATTCTCTGTTTCTCTGTTCAGCAGCAGGTGAAAATCAGAAACAGAATCAGAGTTGGATAGAATCGCAGTGGCCAGTGATTCCTACTCATACATGAGTTAAGAGCCTCATTGCAGTATCCCTCACAAAGGATCATCCAACCTTTAAGCTCTCTAGTAAAGGCGAACCTGCCAACTCCTGAGGCTGCCAATTACACTTTGAGATAGCTCTAGTTGAAAATTTACACAATACAATAAGCTTGATACAAACTAGCAATCAAAGGTTGACTAAAATAATTCCCTTATAGTCTGCGCTACCAAGTGAGTTGTGGAAGGCCTTCCCGAAAAGACCAGCCACAGGTAAAATCGCTGAGACAAGAACAAGCCCTCTACCGCCTGCCACCGTGTCTCCTTTTGAAAAAGTATTTTTAAAAACTTGGTTATTTTAAATCTTACAAATACCAACAAATGTGAACATTTCCAAACACATATAACAGAAAAAGAGGATTACACATGAAATCACAAATCTCTACTATAGACAGTTCACTTTTTTAAAAATATAGAACGAATTCAACTGAGTTTCAAACTCCTGCTTGTCAGCGCTTCCCTATGAATTTCCTTTTATTCTCTTCTTGCATTAAAAAAATATCTAAATGATCGTCTTTTCTTTCTTGTTTTTTGGCATCACTATCACAAGGGTTCTATTCCCATTCTCTCCCTCCCAAATTTAAAAAAACACTCCTTTTTATAATAACAAATAAGCATAGTAAAAAAAAAAAGAATAAAGTCCACATGTTGGCCATGTCCAAGAATGTATTTCTCATTCTGCCTCTCAGCTCCTTTATACCTTTGTCAGGAGTTGAGTATCATGCATCATCAGTCCTCTTCTGGGCTCTTTAAATCCTCCTCCCTCTTCCAGACCCACTCTAAGTCCGCCTCTAAGACATCTTGTAGAACTTTTCTAGCCCTAATTGGTTTTCTTCTCCTCCAAATGCCTATTGTAATGAAATTCGTCCTTAGTTTGCCCGTTTTTGATGGGCTTCCCTTTGGTGTCTATTACTATGCTCTGTTGGGGCCATTTCTTATACTTCTACATTTCCCACAGTGTCTGGACATAAAGAAGGTGCTCAAAATGCCTTTTGCTTAAAGACTGGCACCAGGAAGGCCTGGGACAAGATCCTGCCTCGAATGCTTAATAAGCTACATCACCCTGGTCAAGTCATTTAGTTTCCTTGCCTACAAAACTGGCATAATATAGCAGAGCGTGGTTGGGAGGATCAAATGAGATGGTGTACATAAAGTCCTTCGCAAACCCAAAGCTTTATAGAAATGTGAGTTATTGTCATTATTCTTACTATTAATTTGCCAAAAGAGTTCTAAACCTAGATTCAGGAAGGACTTAGGTTTGAATTCTGACTCAGACAATTTGTCATGTATGTGGCCATGAGTAAATGATTTAAACTCTGTGAAACTGTTTCCCCTTTGGGATTAAAGTGACAACGTGGTGGACTACTTTATGATAGGAATGACAGGAATAATCATGGAGACCTAAATTCAAGCCCTGCATCTGACACAAACTGGCCATGGGCAAGTGGCCATGGGCGTCATTTATCCTCACTGTGCCTAGGCAGCATTCTGAGAGTCTAAGTTAACAGAAGAGTTGCTGGCCTGAATTGGTGAAAGGATTTTACATACCTGGAGTTCCCTATAGTGATGAAATCACAGGTGTATGCTAAAAAGAAAAAATACAGGGGGCAGGAGACTGATGATGCTTGTGCCATAGTACCCCGTGCCAACAGAGTTGTTATGAGAAGCAAATGAGATAATTTGTGTAAAGCGTTATATAAATGTCAGCGATTATCATCATTGATTTCCAGGGGCCAGAGGTCATTTTGGAATCTTTTCAGGCTCAGCTGAAAAGCGGTGATGATTGTGTCCTGAGGGCAGCTGATAATTATAAGTAAAATAATATAAAGCCAAATAGATACGGGAGGGTTCACAGGTTATCCTGACCTATATTTCTATAGCATCCAATTGTCTATGTCATGGGATCACACTCAGAGTCGGAAGGGATTAGCTGGCCTAACCTATTATTCAAGGCCCTCCTCCATGTGCCCCTAAGCTACCTTTCCATCATTATCTTGCGTTGTTTTCCCTCACATTTTCTATGCATTATCTAAACCATTCTAGTCAGTGCCTGTGGGATTTTTCCAGTACTTTATCACATCTACACTCTTGCTCATGTTGTTTGACCCTTTGCTTAGAAAGCCCTGTCTCCCACACCCCATTTTCAGCTCTACCCATCGATCTTCTGTTTTACCTGTCCTTCAAGGCCCAGCTAAAATACCACTTCCTCAGAGAACCTTTCCACTATTTCCCCAGTTGGAAATGATTTCTTCCTCATATGATCCCACAGCTCTCATCACTGCTCTTGGAATTATCATATTCTAATTTGTATTATATTTATTTATGTAAATGTCATATGACCCAGCCAGATTATAAGCTAAGGAGACAGCTTAATGTAATGGAAAGAATTCCACATTTTTAATTTTTGGAATCGAATTTGGTACCTTGCTTTTCTATGTGATATATGTGGGCCTCGGTTTCCTTGCCTGTAAAATGAAGAGTATTGGACTTTACCTCCGAGGTTTCTCTTAGATCTATAATACAATTTATCCTTATAACCCTCTTATTACCACTACAGTCACCTTGCACAACGCATTGCATCTAGTAGGTGCTTTTTTAAATGTTTGAACGAATGAATGCTTCTACTCCACTCATTGAAAATGGCACTTAGGGAGGGTTTGGCAGGAGTGGGGTAGGGGAGAAGAAAGATAAAATAAATTGGCTTCTATCTTATTTCTTGCCTTCAGATTCCTAAGATACATGGGAAAAAGTGCTTAGTTAAGTTTTCAGAAAACATTTTATTTTTTTATTGCTATCTTTTGTTTTGACATGACTTTTATTTTTCAATATATCTCTGACCCAGAGAGACATCCCTTATATTAAAAAAGAAAAAGAAAATAAACACAGTTCAGCAAAACTAACCAAACCAAGTCCAGCATACCTACTGTTTCACACACACAGTCTCTCACCTCTTAAAGAAGGGAGACACGTTCAAATACCTCTTCTTTTTGGACCAAGCTTGACAACTAATTACAGTGACCATTACAAGTATTCTGTTAAATACACAGGGTTTAGCTTTGATTTCTGTTGTTCTTTTACATTCTAGTCACTGCATATATTGTTCTCTTGGTTTGTTTACTTGACTTGGCTTTAGGTCTTATATGTCTTCCTCATATGTTTCTCTGTATTTTTCATATCCGTATTGTACATTCAGTTCTTATGGTGCAGTGACATTCCATTACATGGTTTGGTTGTTCCCCAATCAACACCCATCTACTTTGTTTCTAAGTTATCAATGTTATCTAAGTTATCTATGATTGATTAATTTCTAAGTTTTTGCAACTCCCAACCCCACCCCCAAGAGTAATGCTACAAGCATTTTGGTATAGGTGACTCTTTTCTTTCTTTCTTTATCTCTTTGTGGCATATGCCTAGCAGTGGGATCTTTGGGAAAAAGACTTTGAACATTGTGAGTCATTTTCTTAGTGTAAAATATTTTCAAAAATCATAAGCTTATTAAAATCTACCACAGCTTATAACATTTTCAGTGGCCCTGCCCAAGTTTTCCAATTCCACCCATTCCCCTATTTGTCCATCCCCACAACTATTCACTATCCCTAGAATCATTTAGTTAACAAAACAACCCGGTGGGAAGAGCACTAGACTTGGAGTCAGAGAACCCAATCCTAATCCCAGCTCTGCTACTTATTATCTGGATGATTTTATTACCTCTGGATCTCAGTTGCTTTATTGGAAAATAAGGGGCTTGGTCCTGTATGATGCCGAAAGTTCTTTTCAGTTCTAGATCCTCTAGAACCTGTGAGAAAGCTTGGGGAGATCAGGCAAGAGGATCTGACCTGGAAGAAACTGGACTTAGGTGTCTGGACAGAAGTTAGGATGTGTTGATACAGGTCAGCATCACCTGGAACACCTCTGCCCGCTTTTTGGTTGCAGAAGCCTATCTTCTCTCTGCTGCAGCATGTACTGGATTTTGGTGGGGAGCCAAACGCAGCCACAGCAGGTAATTTCAGAGGTGCCCTCTATCCTTGTTTGGAACGAATGGAAATTTCACCTTGGACACATGAGTGCTTCCAAAGTTTAACATTCTCTTGGACGGATCATTAGAGACTTCTTTGATTAGAAAAGCTTTGGTTTCAAGAACCCCAGTCCTCAAGTATCCCAAGGCTTTGTTTGGAAAATGATAATCATTTAGTATTCATATAGTTTTTTTTTTAAGACTTCAAAGTACTTTCCATGTCAGATTTAGTTAGCTTTCCTATTTCAATGATGCCCGGGAAAGACTCATCATAAGAAGAAAAGGGAGAAATATATATCTACATTGTTTGCTCCCTGGCTACTGTTTATCTGTATTGGGTTGGGAGGGAAATAGCTGAACTTGGGAGAGTTTTAAGGAAGCATTATAGAGGCTGTGTAGGGCAGTGGAAAGTGCATTGGATTTGTAATTGGAAGATGCAAATTTGAATCCCAACTCTTAAGCTTACTAAGGGACATTGACAAGTGACTTCACTGCTATCTACCTTAGTTTCTTTGAGATAGAGATAGTTTCTTTCAGATGTAGTTTCTTCATTGATCTCTAAGGTCTCTTCAACCAATTGATGAGGAATGGAGCATTGTTTTTGTAGTCAAAGAACCTAGATGCAAAAGCTGTCTCTGCTACTTTACAATGAGCATTCCTACGTCACTTTAAAATTTACAAAACATTTTGTCTCATGATCCTCACAACATCCCTGTGAGGTAGTGCTGTTATCACCCCATTTTACAAACGAGGAAAGGGAAGTTCAAAGGAATAGTGTTACTTGCCTAGGCTTACCCAGCTGATAAGCATTTGAGGCAGGATTTGAAATCAGATCTTCCTGACTCCAAGTCCATTCCCCTACCTAGCCTGCCGTCTAGCTGCCCTTGTTACACTTGGGATCTCCAGTCTCCAACCCTCCTTCAGGGTCAGTTTTCTCATCCATAAAATGAGGGAATTGTACTAGATGACCTCTAGGGTTTCTTTCACCTGCATATCTATGATCTATTAAATCATTTATGGAAGCTTCGAGAAGAGCTTTCCCAGCACATGTGCTGCTGGAGTGTGGGATATTGATAGGGGGAGATTTTGCCCATGTTTTATGTCTCATCTCAATAATACTTCAAATTTTTTTGAGGAGTTTACATGAGCTATACAGCTAAAGCAGGAGATAACCTCTCTGAATAACTGAGGAGACACTGGATAGCTGAGCCCCAGGGAACAAGTAGGTCAAAATGGAACCCAGGTACCTGGCCAAAGTCAAATGTTAGAGTTATCAAGAAAGGTCATGGTTCTATTGAAATAGGAAACCGCAGATACCTGCACTGTGGAAAATCCAAGGAACTCAGCTGTGGCTTGACCTGAATTAGAAGCAAGACCCAGAGACCAGAAGTGCTCTCAGGTAACTAAGGGAAGGACTCAGCCAAAGCCAAAGGAAGAACCAAGACAAGCATATAGGGGTCTTGAGGAGCTAGCTGGGAGGGAGGAATTGGACTATGAAGAGCTAGATTAAAGTGGCTGGATGAAGGTACTTAGGTTAAATCCTTTCTAAGAAAAAATTAGGATCCCTCACTTCTACCCTCCTCTCCCCCTACCACCTCATCCAGACCCCTGCCTAAAAATATATATATTGATTTCATCTCTCCGATGCACGATCACCATCTAGTGACACAAGAAAGTAACTACAGGCTATTCAGCGATTAGGGAAAATTCAGGAATGCATTGCCGGGGAAAGCGGGGTGGGGGTGGGGGGAGCTGTGCATGTTTCTTGGTTACATGATCATAGATTTAGAACTGGGAAGGACCTTAGGAGCCAGCTAGTCCAAACCCATCATCTTATAGATGAAGAAGCTGATCCTCAGAAAGGTTAAGCCTGTCCTCCAACATCGAACAGAGAGCGAGCAGCAGCATTGGGATTGGAGCTGACTAAAAACTACAAGTTCTATGTTACATAAACACAAGATGGACAGGAGGCAACGTGGTATAATGAAAAGAGCATGGGCTTTGGAGTCAGAGGCCCTGGGTTCAAATTCCCTTTTTGATATTTGTGATCTATGTGACCTTTGCCAAGTCATTTGCCCTTCTAACTCACTTTCCTCCTCTGAAAAATCAGAGAATTGGAAGAAGAAACCTCTGAGGTCCCTCCCAGCTCTAGATCAATGATCCCAGGGTCTCTCTTTCTTGAGCTGGACAGGCTCAACCCTTATGTTTGGAGGGGACTGGGCGCAGACCAAGTATTATCCCTTAGGTAGTGGAGGACTGTGCTCCTGAACTGCACCATTTGTTGTTGTTCAGTTGTTTCAGTCATGTCCTACTCTTCGTGACCCCATTTGGGGTTTTCTTGTCAGAAGATACTGGAGTGGTTGCCATCTCATTCTCTAGCTCATTTTATTGTGACACCTAGCAAATAGCTGAATTCATGAATTAAATTAATCTCCCCAATAGATTTTGAAAGGAAGATTGCTTTCCTGTAGTCATTGGTGGGAATTATGGTGCAGCTAGATGACACAATGGATAGATTACCTGGCCCGGAGTCAGGAAGACTCATCTTCCTGAATTCAAATCTAGCCTCAGACCTTTACTAGCTGTGTGACCCTGGGCTGGCCACTTAATCCTGTTTGCCTCATTTTCCTTATCTGTAAAATAAGCTGGAGAAGAGAATGACAAACCGCTTCAGTATTTTTGCCAAGAAAACCCTAAATGGGGTCATCAAGAGTCGGACACTGTTGAAAAACAACTCAACAACACAAAAATGACTTAAAAGTAAGGTTTGTGTTGAGGAATATGCTTTGGAGCTGCAGTTGAAAGTCCCAGGTTCCAACCCAAGCTCTAACACCTACTAGCTATGCAGCTTCATGCCATTCTCATCATCTCTCTGGGTCACAGTTTCCTCATCTATAAAATGGGCATTATAATATTTGTGCTATTTACCTAGAGGGATTTTTATGTGGAAAGCTGGTTGAAAACCTTAAAGCCATATAGAGACATTCACAGTATCATATAGCTAGGGCTGGAAGGGACTTCGTGATTTTTCTAGGCCCATTTAGTGCCTTATTTTACAGATGAGGAAGCAAAGGTCCAGCCGTAGTCAAAAGATCTGGTGAAATCAAATCTGACCACAAGGATCCAGGTTCTCTTGATTACATCATCACCTTTCCCCCCTGCTATATCAGGCAACCTTGCTGTTAGTAGAGAAAGGAGCAGGAGGAAGGAGGGAGAGAGGGAGAGGGAAAAGGAGAGGGAGAGACAGGGCAGGGGACAAAGGGGGAGAGGGAGAGAGAGAGAGAGAGAGAGAGAGAGAGAGAGAGAGAGCGCTTTACAGACCTTAAAATGACATATAAATGCTAGCTATTTTTTTTTAAACCTGATCTCACATGCCCTGGCTTCTCATGGGATAATTAAGGAAGAATAGAAATTGATGGAAGCTGGTTAAAACACCCACAGCCTGCCATCAAAGAAGAAAAGAGGCTGGGAGGACTCTGGAACGAAAGTCTATATGGAATCTTGTGTGAGACAAGACAACTATTCTCTTGGATGAGGTTTTTAATAGCTGTTTTAATGCGACAGTGTGGCCTTTTATGGATTCCCCCCTCCCACCACCACCACCCCTCTTCACCATTATGACTAACTACAATCACTTTGGCTTAATTGAGTTCTGTGGAAATGTTCACTGGGAGCAACCACTTCATGAGATCTAGGTTCCACAACAAAGAAAGTTCACTTTATCAAAATAGAATTGATTTAGAGAGCCCTTCTGCCTGGCAGAATTACAGCTTGGGAGATGGAATTGTGTTTGCCATTCCGGAGTCTCAAATTCTGCCCAGCTGCCTTCTCTGAAGCAGTGGAGCAGGGTCCATTAATAAGATAATAACTTGTATTCATGCATATGTGACTTTTCTTGGAGGCATCCTGAAGCACTTTATAGACATAGATCCTCCTGAAGACATCCTCAGCCTGCAATTTAAAACCCTTTACATTCTGGGGTCCACTTTCCTTTCCATGTTTATTTTATGTGGTTCCCCTTCCTGTGTCCTGTGTTCCAGCTAAGCTGGCCTGCTTGCAATCTCGTGTAAATGACATTCTATCTCATACCTGTGTACCTTTTTACAGGTAGTCTCTAATGCCTTTAATCCTACCCCCCCCCCCCAAAGAAAACAACCCAACTCAAACTTCCTTCCAAGTACAGCTCAAATGCCACCTACTGACAGAGAATAGGGTCTAGAATCAGAAAGCCTGGATTCAAATCCTACTCTGATGCATATGACTTTAGTGACCTAAGACAAGTCAGTTAGCATCTTTGAGTCTTTGTTTACTCATCTTTAAAATGAAGGATTCAGTGGCTTCTGAGGTCTCTTCTTGTGCCACATCAATATAGTGCTAAAGGGAGAGTGGGACAACTTGTGTAAATCTTGTTTCACAGAGCAGGACAGGGGCAAGAAAAGTGGAAATTGCCACAGCCTTGGGGAGAATCATTTGGGGAGCTATAGAGATATCACATCCTTAACCATCCCACATCAATCGATCTCTCTTGCTGGGAATGCACTTCTCGCTAATCTCAGCAACATAGTACTCTTACTTTCCTTTAAAAGTCAGCTAAGACAGCAATTTTACTTTCTTCCCCCTCCAACAGACACATACCCCCCCCTCTATATATATACATATATCTCAATTTCTCTCTCTCTCTCTCTCTCTATATATATATATATATGTATCTCAATATCTCTCTTTCTCTCCCTCTCCACACATATGTATGTATATGTATGCACGTACATAATTTCATTCATTTATTTATTCATTCATTCATCTATTTATCTCTCTGTTTATCTGTTCACATTTTGTGTCCCTCTAGTAGAATGTAAATTCCCTGAGTTGACACTGGTTTTGCTTTTGCTGCTCTGCCTGTTTTTCTAGTACTTATCCTAATTTCTTGCATACAATAGACACTTAATAAATGTTTATTAGATTAGATTGAATTGGATTGGATTGAAACAGGGGCAGTCAAGCTTTTTTAAGGCTACCTAGGTCAGGTCCACTTCATACAGGAAAGCATAGAAGAATCAAGAAATTGGCTCCAGAATCAAGAATCAAGAAAATGGCTTCAGAAGTGATTCCAACATTCCAGTGAGAGCTAGGGCTGTTTGCCACCCCAAGCCTCCTTTTTAACACCACCCACCCACCCACCTACCCAAGCTTCTGTGGTAGCCCAGACTTTTGTTGTACACAAGAAGCAGAAAGTAGAATGTCACGCTCTCCTGAGGTATCCTGGTGCAGTGAACTAGGAGATGGGAAGCTTGGGTTTTTTAATTCTGCCCTGCTCCTAGATAGCTGTATGACTGTAAGCAAGTCATCTCAACTCTCTGAGCCTCTGTTTTCTCGTATCCAAAACGACTAGGCTGAGATGGTCTCCAAGGGCAATCCCATCTCTGAAATCCCACAAATCTATAAATCATTTAGCTGCCTACTTGCATGCAGCTCCGAGCTTAAAGCTGTACTGAGGGATTCAGGTACTTTTCCTGCCCTTTGGAGGTATAATATATAAGACCGAGAACACGGGTGATACAGACAAAAGCTTAGAAGACAAATACTTTTTTTTCTTTTTCAAAAATACACTTTATTTCTTTTGTTAAATATTTCCCAATTACATTTTTTAAAAAAACTAACATTCGTTTTAAAAAATTTTGAATTCTAAATGCTTTCCTTCCTTACTGAAGAAGCACAGCCTAGTAGCAACAGGAGAGGATGAGATCTGCAGCTCTAATTCCTCTCCCCAGGAAGACATTATTTGTTTCCTATGTACTGTGCTAGTTACTGTCTTGAGCCACCAATGCCCTAGGGCATTGCTAAAGGGGCAGCTAGGTGTTATAGTGAATACAGTGACTAACCCAGAGCCAGGAAGACTCATCTTCCTGAGTTCAAATCTGGCTTCAGATACTTACTGGCTGTGTGACCTTGGGCAAATCACTTAACCCTGTTTTGACTCAGTTTCCCTCATCTATAAAATGAGCTACAGAAGGAAATGGTAAACCACTCCAGTATCTTTGCAAAGAATCTGACCTGACTTGAAAATGAATGAATAACAATAACCGATATTCTAAGCCACTGACAGTTCTGTCCCAGCTTCAGCAGTCCAGCTGTAGAATCCCTGTTATTTATATTAATGTGGGCCATTCCATCAGTGCACTTGAAATGGGGAGGGAAAAAAAAAGAACTAGAAGAAAATGCCTAAAACATTGGTTGGGTCTCCTGCAGAGGATCTATGGAAAAACATAGACCAAAATCTCATCAGAAAGGCAAGGGAAAAAAAGGAAAAGGATCGACTTGTACAAAAATATTTGTAGTAGTTCTTTTTGTGGTGGCTAAGAATTGGACGCTAAGGGGATGTTCATCAATTGGGGAATGGCTAAACAAGTCATGGCATATGAATGTAATGGAATACTATTGTACTGTAAGAAATGACAAATAGGATGGTTTCAGAAAAACCTGGAAATAGTTATATGAACTGATGCAAAGTGTAGTGAGCAGAACCAGGAGAACACTGTACACAGTAACAGGAACATTACAAGATGAAAAATTGTGAAAAACTTAACCATTCTCAACAATACAATGATCTAAGACAATCCCAGAGGACTCATAATGAAACATGCTATCCACCTCCAGATAAAGAACTGATATATTCTGAATACAGAATGAAACATATTATTTTTTCCTCCCTTCCATCCTCCCTTCCATCCTTCCTTCCATCCTTCCTTCCTCCCTCCCTTCCATCCTTCCTTCCTTCCTTACTCCCTTCCTTCCTTCTTTCCTTCCTTCCTTTCCCCATGTCCTCCCGCTTTGAGTCTTCTTTTACAAAATGCCTAAAATGGAAATGTTTTGCATGATTGCACATGTATAACCTATATCAAATTGCTTACCATCTCAGGGAGTGGGGGGAGGGAAAGCAGGAAGGGAGTGATAGTATCTAAAACTCAACTTTTTTTTTAAATGTCAAAAATAGTTTTAACATGTAATTGAGGAAAAATAAAATATTTTTTAAAAAGAAGTGCAGGGATGAATGAGGCAAATCTATACCACTAAATAGACTACCTAGGTTGGTTAAATCAAAGATCCATTGAAATATTGAAGTATTATTGTGGATTGATATATTAACAGCTTCCTAGTAGATTTTATGTCAATAATGGGAATCTCTGGCTTTATTTCACCTAGTCCATGGGACACTTGCTAAGGAATTAAATACTTATTTAAGTCTATGGTTGTAAAAACACCTCCTGGCTTTTTAAAACCTTCAGTCGTAATATCTAGGATTACTGCAAGATGGAAATGGTTACTTGATAAGGGCAGATTTTTTTTCCTCTACAAAATAGAATGCTAGAGGCAGCACAGTCCAGTGAATAGAGAACTAGCCTTGGTCAGCAAGACCCAAATTCAATACTTGCCTCTGACACATACTGTCTGTGAGACCTGGACACCTCTTACTACTTTTTCTGTGTCCCAGGAGACTCTCTAAGACTCAAAATGTCAACAACTATAGAGTTGTTCCTCTACATTAATAAAAGACATTTGCTCAGCAGGAACTGCCTATACTAATGGACCACAGGTCCATTCCAAATAACAATAACAATAATAAGAAGAAATAGGCTACAACTGTACTTTCTTGAGGAAAAATTTGAGTGTTTTCTGCTTTTGAAATAAGGAAAAGAAAATTCTTCTATGTTTATGAACTTTCCCTAGAAACTAAAATACTTTAAAACAAACAAATTGTAGCAAAATATACCCATCTTTCTAAATCCAGATGGTTGGATTTTTTGTTTTGTTTGTTTTGTTTTCCCCAAGAGCAACCTGTATGTGTCTATGTCTCTTCCTTTGTGTGTCTCTGGGTTTTTTTGTGGCATATTCTCCATTTCTCTATATATGTGCCTCTGTATTTATCTGTGCATGTGTTTGTGTCTCTATTGGGCCTCTGGTTTCCCATTTAACCTTTCATCTCTATAAAAATGTTAATCAAGGCAAGTGGTGGTGGAGAGATAGGGAGCTCTGGGTGAATTGCCCCAGGCCTCACAATGTAGTAGGAAGGGTCCTATCTCTCTGCACTTTTATGATTCTGCTTTTCTCTTTCTCTTTCTTCCTCATCTAATCACTTCTCCACCACAATCCCCCAAATGCAGCTTCCCACATTCTTTGCTTGGTACTAATATAGATAGACCTTAAGCTTTTTTTTAGAAAAAATTTTTCTTGTCGTATTCATGAAGTAGAATTTTTATGTTCCATGCTTCCCATTTAAGAAAAATCAGGTGAGTGCAAAGTATATCTGCTCGGTTAAATAAATAAATCCATATATCCTTTTTGTTATATGACTTCAATAGAAAAGGGAGGGGAGGGGGAGGGAGAGGATTCTTTTCCTCTGCTCTCTTCAAGAACTCTCCCTCAAAATCAACTGATGACCAGCCATCCAGCTTCTAGCTGAGAAGGTGATCAACCTCAGAACATAACTTAAGCTCTTGAGACCCTCCACGGGCCCGCATTGCATTCCCTCCCAGATCTAAGTTTATTAGACTAACCCAGAAGAACTCTCTCAGTCCAAGGGCTCAGGCTTGGCTCTTTCTCATTCTGACATTTGTCTCAGAGTAAGAAAGTGTGAGCATGAGCAGTTTCTGCCCAAACATCCCCTGTTGGATGCCCAGAATAATCTCCTTCTTGGCCAATTTCCACCCATTCTTTTCATCCCCAAGAGCTCTAATGGAGCAGAGAGCAAAGGAAAAAAAACACCCCATTACACATGTTTTTCCCCCTCCCGACTCCTTGGTTCTTTGCTTGAGTATTTTCTTCTGGGTCTGCTGCTTCCCACATACCAAGAGAATTCATCTCTCTGTTGTTTTTTCCTTCTCCCCTAGTTTTTTCTCATTCTCAATGAGAATCATACGATGTTTTAATTGCTGTTTCCTTGGTATAAAGAACTCAATTGTGCATTTCTGAGAGTGCCTCTGGGAGTCTAAGGATAAATAAATAATCCTTGCTGTTATCAGGCCCACAGTCAGCCTCTTTAGGGACGCAGTGCAAAGTGTTTTAATTAGAGGCACTGAAGTTTTAAGTTGTCTCCTAATCATTTCACTGGATTTCACTTGAATTCTACTTCTATGTCCCCAGTTAGATGGCCAGATCCTTCAGGTCAGTTTCTGGGCTTCTTATGCTTCTCCATTTCCCACAATGCCTTGTATTCATTCATTCATCCAATAAGCATTTATTAAGCACTAGGGACACAGACAAAAACAAAACAATTCCTGCCCTTAAGGAGCTTACCTTCTACTGGGGGAAAGAGAATACATTAAGTGATTTCAAAGTGTTAGGTACTGGTAAGTAAATAAAGGTTTTCTGAAACTTATCTTCATTGATTCTAATCTCTTTTAGATAACTGTAAACACTTTTTTCATAACCATTTTTCAATCTATTCTTTTACTCCTAAAGAATTTCTATGTAAACCAACTTATCTTGGACATAAGAAGTATGCAATAAATATTTGATTGATCTGGTATCAAACACGATACTGATATGAGAGCTAGCCTAGGGTTCTTGGGTACCTCTCTCTGGTTCTACCCTCAATTTTTAGAGTAAAGTCTAACCAAACAGTAGTTTTGTTGGCATTTCCTCACTTGTAATAAAGAAAAGGGATGGCCATGGGACTTAGTGAAAAGATCCCTGAATTAGTCAGGAGAGAACTAGTTTTGAATCTAGACTCTAACATTTTATATGCTATCAACTCTGTAAGTACAAGATGGGGGCAAGTATGACTAGATACCACTTCGTCTGAAAAAGGTCAGGGGCTTTAAATGCATTTCAAGCTCAATATGAGTGAATGGTGTGATATGACAGCCAAAAAAAACCATCAAAAACTCCTAAAGTAATCTTGGACTGCATTTTAAAAAGTATTATCTTTTATCTTTAAGCCTAAAGAGGTGATATGATAACCCCAATGTTCCTGCTTTGGTCAGACCCTCTATAGAGTATTGCGTTCAGCCTTCAGTTCAGTCTTCACATCCTGATGCCCTCCTTCCCAAAATTACCTGGTAGTTATTTTGTATATATTCTTTATATATTCATTTATGTCCATTTTGTCTCTTCCTTTATAGAATATAAGCTCCTTGAGGGTGGGCACTATCTCAATTCTTGGTTGTGCATCCTCAGTTCCTAGAATAGCTCTTGACACATAATGGTTCCTTCAAAGCTGTTGTTGTTTGCTTGCTTATGTGATGGTTCAGGAATGATATTGATAAGGTAGGGTGCTATCTATCCAGTGGATGGTGGCTACATGGTGAAGGGCTTCAACATCATGACCTACGAAGACTGCTTGAAGAAAAACATGGGTATATAGACCGGAGAAGCAGTGACTCAGGGGGAAGAAGAAATATGTGCGATAGCCATCTTCAAGTTTTTGAAGAGGTATCCCATGGAAGAAAGATTAGCCTGGTACGGCTTGGTTCTAGCCAGCAAAACTATGAACTGGGTGGAAGTATAAATGATACAAATTGAGGCTCCGTATCAGGGAAAACTTAATGAATAAAACTCTATCCAAAAGTGAAATGGACTCTCTGAGGAGGGATTGGGATCATAGAAGGATCAATGTCCCCTTCTGTATGTTACTGAAGGTGGGTCCTTTCAGCTCTGAGATTGTGAAATGTTCTGACTTTGTACTCACCATGGAATCTTCCTGAATCTTGGTTTTCTTATCTATAAAATGGTGATAATGATACTGTTAATACCTGTCTCACACAGTTGGTTTGAGGAAAACACCCTGAAAACCTTAAGGTGCTAGTCACCGTGTTCCATAAGTCTTAGTGCAGTTTCAGGCTTTAATAAGCTTGTTGTTAAAGCTTATTAATAAAGCTTAAAATCACACTAAGATTTTTGGGATGCCCTACATAAATGTAAATTATTATTGTTTATACCTCATGGGAGTGGTAAGGGATAATGACCACTTCAAGACAAAATGAGGATTTAAAGGTAAAATCAAGTAAATTAAAATCAGATGAGGTTTACATAGACTTCCATGAAATGGCACCTCCTACTTTTTTTCCTAATAGGTGATTAGATGGAAATGCCTTGGCTAGGTCTGGAAATACTTTTAAGGAGACAGTCAGTGATATTCCACCTTCCTTTCTTTTCTTTTTTAAACTGACTATGATTTCATTGGTTAAAGAAGAACTTTCAGTATTGGAACTCCTACCAATGTACATCATCTCTTGTTGTTCAGTGATGTCTGACTCTTCGTGACCCCATTTGGAGTTTTCTTGGCAAAGATACAGGAGTTGTTTGCCATTTCTTTCTCCAGCTTATTTTGTAGATGAGGAAACTGGGGCAAACCAGGTTAAGTGTCTTGTCCAAGATCACACAGCTAGTAAGTGGCTGAGGCCAGATTTGAACTCAGGGAGAGGAGTCTTCCTGACTCCAGGCCCTGCACTCTATTACTACCCCCAACCTGGCTGCCCTTGCACATCATCACCTGCTCTTAAATTTCTACTCTTAGAGAGTAACGTGGCACCCTAGGGGAGGTTAAGTGATTTCCCATCTTGAACCAGATCTTCTTGTCTCCAAGGCTAGCTCTCTATCCAAAGTACCTCATTACCTCTCAGGGTCTGCTTTCATGATTTTTCAAAGTGTTGTCCATCCCTTTTATTTTTATATCACATTCCTTTCCAGTATTTCTTATCCTATTGAATGAGTCCTTAGAAAATAAGTTTTTGGGGTTTTTTTCATGGTACAGAAAAACTAATACAGTGACCATGTTAATCATTGTATGTGTGTGTGTAACATTCTATATTCATATGTAGCCTTAAATTTCTACAGAGGGGAAGGAAATGTGTATCATTCTCTATTCTCCAGGTTTCAGCACATTGAGTATTATAATTCCGCAGTTTCTGTGGCCTTACAGTGAGGTTTCTGTTTCTAGTATTTTGTTTGCATCCTGAATCAGTGTGGCAGATCTTCTCATGCTTTTCTTAATTCCTTGTATTATTCATTGTTTCTTATGGCACAGTAATATTCCATTACATTCAATTACTACAATTTATTTAGCCATTCTTCAGTCAATGTGAAGTCCATCACCCACCAGGTTTTTTGGTTGTTTTTTTTTTTAACTAAGTGATTTTTTTCCCTTCCGTTGAAATATGTATCTGCGGAGGAATTCCCTGTTCCTAAGATATGTGGATGACTCAAATAGTTTGCCCGAGAACTGTCAAGAAATTTTGGAGTCATCAAGGGATCCAAGAGGAGGTGGAGGGTGGGTTCTGTACTACTTTGGAATATGAAAAACTTTCTAATTTGATGCTAATGAAGTGAAAAAAAACCCTTTCTAATCTGATGCTAATATTTGCTTCGAAGGACAAAGTTACACAGATGACATATTCTTATATACTGTCTCCCTCTCTTTCCCTCTTCCTCCACCTACCCCCTTATTCTCTGTGACCAAGTGTGGGGTAGATGACTGTATACCTTGGGAGGACACATATTTCTAGGAAGAGAGAGACACAATTTTACTAGGCAACATTTCACAAGTGGACCACTCCACAGCCCACACCCATTTCAAAGCACTTGTTTTCCTTCCTATCTCTATGGGGAGAGATGACATTGGCCTCGGACCTTCATTTTATAAGGGAAGAAACTCTGAGGCCCATTGTAAAAGAATGACTTGCCCAAATTTGTGTCATTCACTGCTCTAATGTGTGCAAAGCATAAAGTCCTAATGGAATTTACAATCTAATAGGGAAGATATGACGTATATATATATATATATATATATTATATATATATATATATAAATAACTATAAAGCAGTTAGGTGGAACAGTGGTTAAATGTTCGGCCTGCAGTCAGGAAGATCTCAATTTAAATCTGGCTTCACATACTTACTAGCTGTGTGACTATGGGCAAGTCATTTAACCCCTATTTGCCTTAGTTCCTCATCTGTAAAAATGGGAATAAAAATAGAACCTACCTGGAGCAAATGAGATGATATTTGGAAAGTACTTAGCACAATGCCTAGTATAGAGTTGATGCTTAATAATTGCATGTCTCCTTCCTTCCATGAGAAAAGCCTAAAAGGGTTACAAAGTACTGTATAAGGCTTTTTGTTTATTTATTTATTTTGGAGGGGGAAGGCAAGGCAATTGGGGTTAAGTGACTTGCCCAAGGTCACACAGCTAGTAAGTGTCAGGTGTCTGAGGCCGGATTATGTACAAGGCTTTTTGGAAAGAATGGCAGCCAAATACAACCTGTTTTGTTCCATTCTTCTTATTGGTTAGAGAAGCTGTAATATACACGCTTGTTGTCAGTTCTGAGCTAGTTAGCCATTTAAAACAGGCCTTATGGGCCCACAACTGAAAATCTTAGGGAGCACACATTTTCGTACTGCAGTCTGTTGAAGAAGATAAGGGCCTTAAAATTGAAGGAAGGCTATGGACATTGGACAGGTAGAGAAGAAGATGGTATTAGGGAAAGGATTTTGGACTTCTAGATGAGAGTTTAAGAAACAGGAAGCATGGTTCATTGGCCAGGGCTGGAGTGCATAAATGAGGGCAGGGAAGAATATCTTTTTAGATCTGATTAAAAAGGTTTTCAACTGAAAACAGAAGGGAAACCACCCATATAAAAGCAAAATAAATATAGTTAGCAAGAAATTGAAACCCAAAATAAGCATGGAGATAATAAGTGAAGGTAAGTTCCTTGCTGGCAGAGGCTGTTTGTTTTGTTTTTATTCTCAGTAACTGGCAGGTGGCTTTTCTTTTAATAAGTAACTAATAACTTTTTCTTGAATATTTATAGTTAAAAGAGCATGTAATCCTCTCAGTAAGCAGCTAAGCAGCACAGTAGATAGGGCCTAGAGTCAAGAAGACTCATCTTCCTGAGTTCAAATCTGGCCTCAGACATTGATTAATTGTGTGACCCTGAGCAAGTCATTTAACCCTGTTTGCCTCAGTTGTTCATCTGTAAAAAGGGCTGGAGATGAAAATGGCAAACCACTCTAGTATCTTTTCGAAGAAAACTCCAAACGGGGTCACGGAGAGTCAGACGTGACTGAAAGAATTGAACAACAACAAAAAATTGTTGTCAACATTGGATTCTGTCCCAGAATACTTAAAGAATTTGTTAATGTGATTAGTGAGCTATTGATGGTGGTCTTAGAAAAACGGAGTCAATGGAATAGGTGTTATAGGCTTGGAAACAGGAAAATATCGTCTTGATTTTCAAAAAGTGGAAGAAGGTAGATTCATCAAGCTATAGTCAGTGAACTCAACTTTGAGTTTCATTAAATATAGAAGGGATTTAAATTATTTTTAAAGGAGTGATTTGTAAGCATTTATAATTGAAAGCAGTGACCACTATGAACTGGAATTGGTTCTTAAAGAATCAGTCATGTCAAACAAACCCAATTTATTTTTGACAAAGCAACTGTGTAAGGTGGATGCTACAGGCATAGGAAACCTGGATTTCAGTACTGCATTTGGCATAGTCATTAACAATATCTTTGTGGACAGAATGGAGAGAGGTTGACTGGATAATAATAAATTGTAGGTTTGGAGGTAGAATTTTTGGTCCAAATTTATTATTTCAATGACATAGGGAACTCCTATTGAGGAATCTCCCTTTATTAATGCAGTAGTGCTACTACTGTTCTGCAACCCATAGTCTAAGAATTGCCTGGAGGCATTGAGGGGTTAATTGACAAGCAGCCAGTTTATGTTAAAGGCTGGGCATGAACCCAGGTCTTTCTAATTCCAAAGTCAGCTCCCTATTATATTACATGCAACTTCTCAATAATTATACAGTTAAGTGAATTCAAAGTGACTGAACAGTCTGATTCAGGGCGATGACTTCAGGGTCAATGTCATTCTGGAGAGAGTTCCCTAGGAGTGTTATGTTACCGGACTCTGTCCTTGGTGCTATTTAACATTTGTCTTAGTATCTCAGATGATGGCCTATAATTTCATCAAGTCCCATGCATCTCAGAGTCGTAGATGTAAGGAAGCTGGGAGGGAAAGTTAATTCTGTTGTTCAACATGTTGGGATCTGAAAAGATCTTGCCAGACTAAAATACTGGACCAAATCTTGTAACGTGAAACTTGACAGTCATAAATGGGCTCAAAAATCAATTGTGCAAGCATAAGATTGTAAAAACATGACTAGATAGCAATTCATACAACAACAACAAAGACCTGGAAACTTTAGGGGATCACAGAGTTAACAGCACGAATTAGCAATCTATATAGACAACATGTTCTTCAGCTGTGTGAATATATTTTTGAGAATAAAGGTAAGAATCTTACTATACTCTACCTTGATCAGACTACTCCTGGAGTTATTTGTTCACTTCTAGATGACATATTTTTAGAAGACCACTGACAAGCTATAGCATGTCCTAAGAGGGCAGGCAGAATAGTGAAAAAACTCAAAACATTGGCTTTTAAGGATAAGTTCAAAGAACCAGGGATGTTTAAGCTAGAGAAGGGAAGACTTTATAACTTCCTCAAAGAGTTGTCTTCTGGAAGGAGGGCAAAACTAGAACTAGTGGTTGGAAAATACAAAAAAAGGTTTCAGCTCAACTTAAGGACAAACATCCTCACAATTACAACTGTCCAGAAAGAAAAAAGGTGGATTTGAGTGGTAGAGCTTCCCATCACCACACATTTTTAAACCAAGGCTGAATCATGGGGGCATGTTTTGAAAGGAGTGATTTGTGACCATTTCTAGATGAAAATTCTGAGGAATGTTATAGATGAGATTCATGTATTATGGTGGGCCTGAGCCTGGATGGCCTCTGAATCCCTTCCAACTCTGAGATTCTGTAATTGTTTGGGAGGAAGGGCAGACATTCTGCCACAGAAGTTGAATGCCTCAATCACTGAGGTCTTTGAAAAACAACTGATTTGAAACGTACATTCTATATCTAAGCTTGCATTGGGAATTACTCACCAAAACCAGTTCTCAGTTAAGTTTTCTCTGCCCCTTCTCATTTTTCCTGGCTAGATGGGTGTGTGTGTATGGGTGTGTATATGGGTGTATTTGTGTGCTGCACAACACAACAGTGGGATAGAGAGAGAAAAGTCTCTGTGCTCCTGACAAAAGGGTAAAGGTACCCTGTTCAGTCAACTGTGGGAGAAACTGAATTATTTATACTTCCTTTATCAGTCATTGGGAAAGATAATTTCATCTCTGAATTTTAAGTTTTTTGTTAATTAACCACTTTTTCAGTTCAGTGCCTCTCAACAAGGAGCTGGCTCACTGCAGAGTCTTGTCGCAGGAGGGCCAGGGATCACACTTTGCCTCCAGCCCCCACTGCAGCAATGACATATGGGTGTTTAGATGCCTTTATTTTTTCCTGAGGTTTTCTTGGTTTTGCTTGGTTGCAGATATTCAAAGTTTCATTTAAGACTCCAAATCTAACCCAAACATTCTGCAGTTCAATATGTCACAATGTGTACATTGGTAAATCATCCTGTTGTCATATTTTTTTCATAGTTCTGTTATTAAATCCCATTTTTCATGGTAAAATATTCTCCAAATAGATGGAACAAGACACATATATCACCGAGCCTGGTATTTAATACTAATCGTCTAAGCCTACACTCTAAAGCCAGTTAGAATTAAGAAAATTTATCTAGATAATTGAAGGGAAAAAGAACACTGTTACAACATTCCTGAAAATGAAATAGGTTTTTCAAATGGATGGATAATTAATGAAAAAGTGAATATTTGACCCCAATGATACAGACCATGATTTGATATCTCCCATTTCATTCTGGCCACATATGTTTTCAGTGGTTTGAACTAGAGTTGGGGCACTGTTGTTGTTGTAGCCCAGTCCTGTGAATTTATTAGGTTATGGAATTTTCTCCACTGATTCAGAGTGGCCTGGGGCACTGCGAAGCTAAGTAATATGGCTGCCCAGCTAGTATTTGTTGGACGCAGGGCTTGAACCCAAATAGACCCTGACTCTAACACCAGTCCCCTATCCACTATAGCATGCTTGCATTTTCCTCTGTCTCCTTCCCTCTTCTTCTTCTTCCTCTATAATAATCCCCTTTACAACATCCTTTAGAAGTGATCACCCAGCCTCCCTCCTCCTTCTCCCTTTCTTCTTCATCTTTCTTCGCCTTATTCTTCCTCCTACTATTAATAAATCATATTTACGTGGCATTTTATGTCTGTGAAGCATTTTTCACACTTTGTTTTGCACTCACAATAACCCTTTGAAGGAAGTGGTTTAAGTATTTTTGTCTTCTTTTTACAGATAAGGGAAACAAAGTCTAGGAGGTTTGAATGACTTGTTCCCTTCATTAAAATGTTGATGCTAATAAGAGGGCACTTGACTCCAAGTCCGGTGTTATGCAACTGTCTGCTCTACATAGGCCCCTCTGTCTTATTGAGAAGAAAAAAATGTTCCACTATCTGTTCTCCAACCAAAGAGAGGTCATTAGCCAGGCCTTCTTTGAAGACCCAAATGGTACTATGTATAATCCAGTGATCTTCATAAATGCCCCCTAAACCCTGCTGGTTCTTTTCAATTTGGACAGTAGACATTTCAGTGACTTTTCCCCAAGTTTCATTAGAAGATTAGAATGCTAGAGCTAGGAGAAACCTTAAGCCATCATCTTGAAGATGTAGAAATTAAGCCGGTTATTGGCAGAGCCACACAGAGAACTCAAGTCTCCACATGAACACTTTAACTTGGGCCTGTGCTTCATCTTTGATAAAGAGATAAATCATGAAGGGACTGAGTTAGGTAGCCCTGAGAGTGAAACATTACAAGTCTAATCAAGGCTTCACATATACTTAAGTCAGTCCATTCATTCAACAAGGTGCTGAAGTAACCAGACCTAGAGCAGTGGATTTGGAGTCAGGAAGGCAGCCTTCTTCAGGTATTTACTACCAGTATGACCCTGGGTAGCCAATTCACCTCTCTCTCCCTCAGTTTCCTCATCCTTAAAATGGAGACACTAATAATGCCTACTTTCCAGGGTTGTTGTGAGAACCAAAGGAAACAACACGTGTATCATACTTTGCAAAACTTAAAATGCTATATAAAAATGCTAGTTATGATTAAGCATCTACTTTGTGAGCAGCCCCTATTAGGTACAGAGGACACAAAGAGAAAATTGAAGCAGTCTTTACCCTCAAGGTACTATAGAGGGGAAACCATGTATAAAGATCGACATATACTAGGTAGAATACAGGAGCTCATATAACCTGTAGGAGATGGCCCTTCATTTGAGCCTTGAAGCTACATAGCAATGTATTCTGGGCCTGCAAAGTCAGTGAACTTAAGGCATGGCTTTTATTCCTCCCATTTTAAGACCTGCCTTTGTCTGTATGTGTAACTTTTATAGGATTTCAGTAAATTCGCTGTTCTACTAACATTGGTAGCTATTTCCAATAAACACAGAATGTCAGAAGTTCACAAGCATTCTTAGCTCCAGCTAACCATGTACAAGCCCTCAGTATGTCCAAATCATTACCTGGGCAATACCCAAGTTACAAATGTCCAGTGCTGTGGGGTGATGTCCCAATGTAAAGATGGGAAGTGAGGGTAAGATCAGCTGATTAAATTTAGGTAGTCAGTACTGGATAGTAATGACTGATATCTGTATAGTGCTTTAAACATTGCAAAGTGTTTTACGTATATTATCTCATTTAATCCTTCTAACAACCCTGGAGGTATCATTTTCCTGATTTTACAGATGATGAAAATGAGGCTTATAAAGATTATATGATCTACTTATAAGAGCATAGATTTAGATCTGGAGGAGCCCTTAGGGATTATTGAGTCCATTCCCTCAGTTTACAGATGAGGAAACTGAGGCTCAGAAAGGTTAAATGACTTGCCCAGGGTCATGTTGTTAGTGTCTTTAGGTAGTATTTGAACCTAGGTCTTCCTGACTTCATGTCCAGTGATCTATCCAAATACATGCTGCCTCTATGAGCTAATAAGTGTAAGAGTCAAAATTTGAACCTGACTCCAGATAGAGAAACCATTTAGCACATCATCTCTTCCAGAACTAATATCACAGCAGTGGACTCATTCATCACTGCTTGCTCCCAATGTATGCAGATTAGCTCTAAGCCTGGAGTCAGAAAGACCCGAGTTCAAATCCAACCTCAACCTTGTGTGACCTTGGGCAAGTCATTTAATCTGTTTGCTTCTGTTTCCAGTGTTACATGGGAATAATAATAGCACCTGCCTTACTTCTTTTCTTCCTTCCTTCCACCTTCCCTTCTCTACTTCTTCCCTCCCTTTCTTCCCTCCTTTCTTTCCATCCTTCTTGCCTAAGTCCTTCCTTTCTTTACTTCCTTCTTTCCTTCCCTAAATCTCAATCTAGTCCTAAATCCAGAAGAATGAAGAGATTCTGTAATCTGTCCAGACCAGGTTATATCTGGAATACAGAACTCAGTTCTAGAATGTCTTTTAGGAAAGATATTGACCAAGGTACAAAGAAGGACCTTCATCAGTACAGTGGAAAAACTAAAGAAAGTCCAGTAAATCTCTGGCTTTTTGACCTGTCTCTTCTTAGATGCTACCCATGAAGCTCAAGGGAGGAATTCAACCTTTGAACTTTCCTTTAAGTGATGATCTTCTCAGAAAATGGTCTACTCTGCAACTGACCATGGTAGGCAGGGGGAGGGGAATGGAGAAGAAAAATGTCATTCAAGACAGTAAAATCTAATTTGGTGCAGTCACGCATAGGTTTTGACTGTTAATAGTTTTTTCTTTCTTTTTTTTACTGCTCTAATTTAATCTGGTGAAGTATCAAACTCATATGCGAAAGGTAATAAAGTCCTTTTAGGAGTAAAACAGAGTTTATGTTCAGAATAACAATCTACCGGTTTTGTAAGGGGCTGTTAAATTTCTGCTTTATACTGGTGATCGGGTTAGGCCAGGCCGGCTTTGTTTTAGCCGGCCTGCTTTTCCAGACGATAAGCCAAGCTACCAGAGATATGGCCTCTAACAATTAGAAAGGAAACTTGGAACTTGCCATGAGGGACAGACCACTGAATTATTTGGCTTAAGATGCAGATCACTGGGGGCTCCCCTCTCATTTGGTTAGGGTTTATTGTTGTTTGTTCAGTGGCTATTAAGCATTATCTCCAAATAATTTAATCTGCCTGTTTCTTGAAGTCTCCTGGTGATTCAGTCTTTTTCCTATCTTGCATTGCACTCTTTCTCTTCTTTCACATACATCGTATGCTTCTTTCCCCCTAGAAGTCGATGGCTGTGATGATTGTGGTCTCAAGGTGCACAGTTTATTTATGATCCAGCAATTCTGGGACCCTGCCTAGTTGCCATCATCTGGTCTTTTCATTCATTCAATCACTCATTCATTTGTTAAACAGTCCCCTATGGTGGGTTGATATCATTGCTCTACACAGAGAAATCCCCCAGGATGTGGCGAGTAGCATGAACTTTTAAATCTGAGATATTAGAAGGCCATCTTCTTTTTGAATCTTCAAAAGCAAGATGACCCAGAGGAAATAGGCAAGGTTCTATCAAAATACCCCTTCCTCCCCCTCACCAGGCTAATGGGATCTCAGGTAGTGTGATATCCTGGCAATCCCACCTCCAAAGATCACTACCCAACCTCGGGCAAATCACGGAGTCTTTATGGAAGAGTCCAGGTTCCTGATCCTTAAAGTGAGGAGTTTGGATTAGATCACTTCTAAGGTCGAATGAGACAGTATTTATAAAGGCACTGTGTCGGCCCAGTGCCCTACAGGTTCTTAATAAATATTTGTCTCCTTTCTTCTTTCTTTTAATTCTGGATCTGTAATAATGCAAATAACAGTGTCCAGAAGAATAAAAAGATTACTGCCATTGTAGTCTGTCCAGACCAGATTATATCCGAAATACAGAATTTAGTTCTAGAATTCCATCTTTGAAGTTTTATCTTTGTGAATTCAAATCCAGCCTCAGTTATGTGACCCTGGGCAACTCACTAACCTTGTTTGCCTCAGTTTCCCCATCTGTAAATTGAGCTAGAGAAGGAAATAGGGAACCACTCCAGTATCTTTGCCAAGAAAACCCCAAATGGGGTTACAAAGAGTCAGACATGACTGAAAAAAAGACTTGACAAACACAAAAATCTTTGGAGGAACATTGACAAAGGCAATGAAGCCACTCAAAGCCATTTATGCACCAGATTTTTATAGAGCACCTTTCTTGTGAAAAGCAGAATGGTGTGGCACAGAGAGAGCTGACCTTGGAATCATGAAGACCTAGGTTCAAGTCCTATTTCTGATAAATACTGACTATGTGACTCTGGGTATGTCACCTACCCTCTCAATCCCCTAAGGAACTTTCTGTGACTATAATCACAGAATAGTTGCTGATCTCTATTGGTAGAGAAAGTTTGATCACTAAACGTGATCAAAACAATTGGCGTAGTCATTTACAGCAATGAAGTCACTAATTGTTCTTTCCTTCTGCCCCCAACCCCTAATTGTATATACTGATAGATGCTGTGGAAAATACTGGAAAATGCCAACACTATGTGTGGAGGATATTTTTACCATGGAGAAGAAAAGAGAAGGGTAATCAGATGTCTATCTTCAGATGTTTGAAGGGCTGAAGAGAGTGGAAGAGAAAGAATGCTTTATTGCGTGTGGCTCCAGATAATAGAATAAGGACTAGAAGTAACAGGGCAGGAAATGTCACTCAATATAAGGATAATGAAAGCTGTCCAAAGATATAGCAGCATGTGGTCCTGGTGGAGTAGTGAGTTTCTTATCACTAGAGGTGTCCAAGCATAGGTTGAATGATCACTTTTTGGAGACACTATAAAGAATATCCTAATATTTCATAGATTAGACTAGTTGACCTCTAATAATTAAACTCTAAAATTATATAATAATTGTTTAATTATAGACTTATCTATTGCTTTCCATTTACAAAGCACTTCTCTCACAAATACATTTATGAGGGAGATAAAACAAGTGTCAATATCTCTATTTTACATTTAAGGAAACTGAGGCACACATAAGTTAAGTGACTTGACCATCATCACAGAGCCAGTAATTGTCAGAGATGTAACAAAAAGTCAGATCTTCTTATTCTCAATTCAAGTCTCTTTCTTCTATGAGACACAGTGCAGCATACTAGAAAGAGTTCCAGTATTAGACTTGGAAGCTTGGGGTCTGAGTTCTAATTCTGATGCATTCTAGCTGTATGACCCTGGTTAAGTAATTTTTACCTCCTGGAGCCTCGGTGACCTCATCCACAAAGTGGAGATGATAATGTTTTTGCTGCCTACTTTATAAGCATAATGCAAAACCTAAAGCATTATATAAATGGGAGGTACTAATACAGATTCCCTCAATACCATTTTTTGCTCCTTCAGACAAAGCAGGGCTATAGGGACTCATCATCTTACTCTTTCTCCTGTTCCCCTACCCTGGCCAGAGAAAAGTTATCTGCAAGGGTGGGGTTGAGGGGAGTGACCAAGGATTAGGGATTGCCAGCTGGCAGGAAAAAGTGTGGCCATTCTTAGCCAGCAATGCCCACATTATAAAGGTATGGGCAGAGGAGTGAATATTTTCCCCCTGTAATCCTTCACCTTCCACTTCTAATCCTATACCCAGATAGCCACAAAAAGACTACACAATAAAATTAATCTTTGGTGGTTTTTATTTGTTTGTTTTAATTTTCTGAATGCGTCTCCTAAAGAAGAAAGAAAAATTCAAATCACACAGTAACTCAGTGGGAAGACCAGAAGCTAGATTTACCACCCATGCATTCTCTTGCTTTGTCAAAGGCAGCCCCCTATGTAGAAGGAAGCTGTTGTATTTATTCTGTTTTCTTTCTAGATGGCAAAGCTTATAACTTATTTTCTAGGGCAAACACATGTGCATACATATGTCTGCCACTGGATCTGTAATTTAATTTTAAAAGGCCCATAGCGTATGATATTTTTATACTTAAAGAATCACAGGCTGTTAGGCTGGAGGGCATCTCAGACAACAACTAGTCTTTGTATGGTCAATAATCAGGGACTTAATGTAAAAGGATAACCAGAAAAGGTTTGCCTTGGATTTCCTTGCTACCATGACAGACAGGGGATCCTTTCCCAGCCCTTTCTGAACTAAATCAGATGGTCTAATTAACCTTAAACCACAGGTGGCACTGGAAAACTATGTTGTTTGTCAACAGAGAAGGAAATACTGAAGGATGAAGCACCAGTAGACAGACTCCTACCCCTCCCCCTTGCCAGTGAACGTAATTAAAAGTAAAAGGAAGAGGCAGCAGGGACTCGAGGAAAAAGTAATAGATTTGAGTGTCTGGACACCTGCCTTTAACGAGTTACATGTTTTGTTTTGTTTTTTGACAAAACCACCATCGAATATTAAGTGCCCACTATGTGTTGAGCAATATGGTAGGTCCTGGGTATAGCAGAATATGCCAGTGGAAGGTTATGAAGACATAGCACTCATTCTTTGAGGGCTGAAGAGGTGGGGTCTGAGGTAG
The DNA here is from genome assembly GCA_028646595.1 of Phalanger gymnotis. Lineage (NCBI taxonomy): Eukaryota > Metazoa > Chordata > Mammalia > Diprotodontia > Phalangeridae > Phalanger > Phalanger gymnotis. Next base: position 165,792,014 of record CM053625.1, on the reverse strand, counting down.
GAAGAGAGAAAGTGTTCGACCAAAAGTCAGACCAGAGTGATGCCGTGGCACCTCCAGATCACAGAGCTGAGCGGGGAATTCAAAGTCCAGGGAATTCCAGAGGATGTTAAGAAGCCAAAATACAGGAAGTCCCAGGCAGTTGATGCTTTGTCTAACTCAAATTCACTTCAGTTTAAGGTGTTACATGCCCCACCTTCAGCTGAGGTAATAGTGAGAGAAGTCCACCCAACCTCTGCCTCATTCAGATTACCTATGGTCTTATAGGGGACAGCTAGTTATCGTAGTGAATAGAGCACCTGGGCCAGGAAGACTCATCTTCCTGAATTCAAATCTGGCCTTACAGGCTGTGTGACCCTGGGCAAGTCACTTAACCCTGTTTGCCTCAGTTTCCTCATCTGTAAAATGAGCTGAAGAAAGAAATGGCAAACCACTCCTGTATCTTTGTCAAGAAAACCCCAAATGGGGTCGTGAAGAGTCAGGATTGAAACCACTGAAAGACAGTAATAACAAATGGTCTTACATACCGTCTCTCTCCCCAGAACACCTCACAAAACCTTGAAATGATGGTGAGAAATCTCTGTCTATACCACAGCATACTTTCAGAGTGCTTGTTCCCATTGGGCTGGTTCACAAGGTAATAGATGAATCTTTGTCACCTCTACATGAGTTAAGAATATCAAGCAATGGTGTTGTATTTGGAGGGTATAATTTGTGGTCATATTAAATTCTTCATACTGAATCAATCTATGAAGTGCCTATTATGTATACTAGGCAAAGACCAGTAGAACGAGCCATCTCAGGTAGTAGGTCATGTGCGGCCATCAGTCTTGGGGTTTATCTTATTGTGTTCTCCATCCCTGGCCTATGTTAATGTCTTGTCTCCTCCCTACTCAACCACATCCACCAAACCAAGGGAGCTTTGATGATGCAGGAGATAGAGAGTTTAAATAAAACACAGAAAGGGATTTTTTAACCTCCCTGGACCTTATTTATTTTTAATCTTCAAAATGAGAAGATGGGACTAGATCTCTAAAGTCCTTTCTGGCTTTAATATACTACCAGCCTCTAAAGGCATAAAATATTACTGTCATCATTCTTCTTGTCTTGTTCTCCTCTTTTTCTTCTTCTTCCTTCTCCTTCATTTCCTCCTACATATGGCCAGGTACTTGGCTGCTCTATGATAGAGTGCTGGACTTGGGGTCAGGAGGACCTGAGATCATTTCCTACCTCAGAGGTTCTATAGCTATGTGATTCTGGGCAAGTAAATCACTTCGCTTCTCTCTGCCTCAGTTTCCTTATGCATAAAATGTGGATGATAGTACCTTCCTCTCCCAGGTACCACAGGGATAAAATGAGATAAAATTTATGAAGTGCATTGCAAATCTTAGAGTGCTATATGAATGCTAGCTATCAGCATCCTATTAGGTGAACAAAAACAGAAAAACACATCACATTTATGTGGCACTTTAAGGTTTATGAAAAACTATGGACCTTTGGACTAAGTAATACAAGTATTATGATCATTCCCATAAAGATGTAGAACACTGAGGTTCAGAGAAATTTACTGATTCACTCAATGTCTCTCTCTCTCTCTCTCTCTCTCTCTCTCTCTCTCTCTCTCTCTCTCTCTCTCTCTCTCTCTCTCTCTCTCTCTCTCTCTCTCTCTCTCTCTCTCTCTCTCTCTCTCTCTCTCTCTCTCTCACACACACACACACACACACACACAACTAGTGTCAAAGTAAGCATTGAACCAAGGCCTTCTGATTCCAAAACCAGTGGTCTTTCCATTGTTGCCCCAAGTTGCTTTTAAAAGGGAGCAGGAGAAATCAGCCATAACCTGGAAAACCTACCCAGTGGTGGGAGCCCTCTCCGCAGCTCCTAAAGACTCTAGATACTGTCTAATAATCAAAGATGGAGATTGGCAGCTGCATTAGAGCTAGCTGCCATGTTGAAGCCCCAAAGAACCTCTGGCCCCTCTTTTTTGTTGTTTTTGTTTTTCCTGGCTCCTTCCAGGTTTGCCTAGGCACTTTTGGGTGAGGAAATATCTACCAGTCATTGAAGGATATACATTTTCTGAGAAGAAAAGCCAGATATTGTGGCCAACTCAAGATGAAGCTAGTTGCCTTAAGAGAAATGCTGGCTGCCAAGAAGGGTGAATAGGATGCCAGTAAAATCTCTCTTTTCAGAAATTATGCCCCCTTTAAACCTTTGTCTCTGTGGCCCAGGATGCCTTTCAAGGTCAGCCATCACTGCCCCCTTTTCTAAAGGATGGTTACCTCTCTTCTGTGTAGTTATGGCCCATAACAGATACTCAGTAATCTTTTGTTGACTTGATGTCAATGTCAACAGTCATTGAAAGCACCTAAACTGTCATCTGGGAGTGAATGGATCTTTGAGAGAGTCTTTTTATGGAACTTTGAAAGTCTGAGTGAGTAAAAGCTAGACCCCCAGGGAGAGGTTCTGATGACTTGGGAGAGAGAGCCCAAACAAAGGACTAAGTATGGAATGGATTTACTCAGGTATTTCTCCCTCCTACTTCAAAATGAGGATGATTCTGCCAGTTTTCATGTGACCAGTGGAGCATCTTTCCCCCCCTTTTTTAAATCTCTCATGCATCTGCTTGTGTACGTAGGGCATTTTACCCAGTTGGAGGTGGGAACAAGGTAAGGTTTTAGATACATACAGTCTGATGGTAGGCAAGTATCTATTTAACTTTAAAAACAACTCTACCTGCATGAACTTCCTTGGTCTTGCCCAGTTATCCAGTTCCCTCCCACCGCCTCAACCCCAACAAAATCATTCTAGAGAAGAAATACATACCCTGTTCCCATTTTATAAATCTGGCCATTTTGGTCTTAGAAAAGCTGGAGCAGGGTCTCTGTATTTTAGCCAGAGGTTCAAAACAATTTTAAGGGAAACTTAGACTCAGACTTGTGGCATGTAATTCCAGTGTTTTGTTTTGTTTTTTTTGGAATGGGAGTGTTGCTAAACCTAGCTTACCTTTGGTGTATAGCCTTGCTCTGCCAAGCGGGGTGCAGCCAGTGTGGACTTCGATGCCTCTGTTGCCATTGGAATCAGTGCTAAGTGCTTGCATTATCTATCCAAGCTGACATAGCCATAGTGATGGTGGGCAGACCTAACTGGGACCAAGGTAGCATAGATCAGTGATGTCAAACTCAAATAGAATGGATCTCTGCCTGTTCCATGTTGACTTAGAAAACTACAAATTAGCATTATATATGTTGTATTGTATTTTATTTGTTTTCTTAAATATTTCCCAATTAGATTTTAATTTGGTTAGGGCCATATTGGAGTGAGCCCCATTTTGACACCTTGTACAACACCTAGCATTGATCTAGAAGTCAAGGTAGGCTTAGATTTGAGAACTGGCTATCATTAACTTCCTCTACGACCATAAGTATTTCACTTGTCTAAACCTCTGTCTTTTTATTTGAAAAATGAGAGGGTTTAGACCAGGTGATTTCTGAGGTTCCCTTCCTGATACTATGCTTATACAGTCTGACTCTCCTGCCTCCAAGTACCTTCTGCCAACACACACACACACACACACACACACACACACACACACACACACACACAAATTCCCTTTGGTCCGCTATGTTATATACACTTAGATATCTGCACATTGTCTCCCCAATATATTGTAAGCATCTTCAAAGCAGCAACAGTTTCATTTTTGATCTTTGTATCTTAGTATCTAGCACACAGAAGGTGCTTAATAAGTGTTTATTGTTTGGTTGATTGATCATGCTTCCACTAGGGTTAGAAGTGTCTATCTTACTTACAATACTGAACTCCAGAATTGAAAGGCTTTTGGGTACCTATAAAATGTTTCCTAAAATCTTTAGAGGGTATCCATGAGGGAGAGCATGGCATAGTAGAGTTCCAGCCTTGGAATCAGCAAGGTCTGGGTTCAAGTTTTCCCTTTGCCACATACCATCTGCATGGCCCTAGGCAAGTCACTTAACCTTTAAATAACCCAGGCAACTCTAGAAGATTTTAAGTTAGAGAAGAGTTACTGATCATTGTTAGTTGAACACATTGGGAGGGGGAGGGAAAAGTAGGGGGAGGGGAGGAAAGGGGAGGGGAGAGAGAGAGAGAGAAAGAGAGAGAGAGAGAATTAGTTATTTTAAGTATTCTATGTCATAGGCAGCTAGGTAGAACAGTGTCTGGCCTAGAGTCAGGAAGACTCATCTTCCTGAGTTCAAATCTGGTCTCAGACACTAGCTGTTGTGACCCTAGAAAAGTCACTTAACCCTGTTTGCCTTACTTCCCTCATCTGCAAAATGAGCTAGTAAAGGAAATGGCAAACCACTCCAGTATCTTTGCCAAGAAAACCTCAAACTGGGTCACGAAGAGTCAGACACAACTGAAAAACAACTGAACTGATTCTATGCCCTTCTTAAGATGCCTGCTTTTAACTTATAGTCTAAATGACAGTATTGACACCAAATAATTAATAATGGAAATAGAGCACATAAAGATGATCTTTTCCCTCAAATCAAATGATTTGTGACAGGAAACCCAATTTTCCCTTGAATGCTGGGGAAGGAGGACCAGTTCACTCCAGCATCCTTTGTCAAAGCCTGATCTCAGGGCCTGGCTTCCTGGAGGCTCTCTGGCAGCTGGCAGTAGTGGCACTCCCCCTTGTGAGCCACACTGAGATTCCTTACCCCTTCTCCCTTCACACTCAGTCCCCCTTGGTACTACCATGGGCAGTGGTGGCACTGCCCCTTGTGAGCCACACTGAGATTCCTTACCCCTTCTCCCTTCACACTCAGTCCCCCTTGCCACTACCATGGGCAGTGGTGGCACTGCCCCTTGTGAGCCACACTGAGATTCCTTACCCCTTCTCCCTTCACACTCAATCTGCCTCAGCACTACCCTGCCTTAGAGAATCAGGTTATTCTTTGTAATCTTGATCCAGCCTCCTTCCTTCCTGTTCTCTAGTCAAGCCAGCCTCACTGCTCCTACCCATTCATGCCATTGCATCTCCCCTCTCCTCGCCAGGAACATGTGTTGTTTTCCTTTGCTTCTGCCTGTTTGAATAACTAGCTCAACTCAAGGGCCACTTCTTCTAGGAAGCATATCTTGTTCTCCTCGGTTACAATAGCCCTCCCTTCAGAAATTACTTTTTATTATTCTCTCCTTTGTACCTGCTTCCGATTTACGTTTTTGTTTACATGCTGTTTCCACCGACTATTTCAGTTTTATCTTTGTATTCCCAGCCTTTAGCAGAATTCCCAGCACATGTTGTTGTTGTTCAGTCTTTTCAGTTGTGCTGACTTTTTGTGACCGCATCTGAGATTTTCTTGGCAGAGATACTGGAGTGATTTGCCATTTCCTTCTGTAGCTCACTTTACAGATGAGGACACTGAGGCAAACAAGGTTAATTGACTTGCCCAGAGTCGCAACAGCTAGAAAGTGTCTGAGGCCAGATTTGAACTCAGGAAGAGGAGTCTTCCTGACTCCAGTCCCAGTGCTCTATCCAACGTACTCCCTAGCTTCCCAATAGCAGGTGGTTAATTAAGTGGTTTTTTTTTTTAACGAATGAATCAACGGATGAGCAAGCAGAAAGGGAAGACCATTCTAGGTGGAGAACGTCTCATCCGGTTGGGTAAGAATTTCACCACTACCTACTTTGGGGTCTTACATTCAGGAATATAGGACACATCCTTATGAAGTGGTTCAGCGTTGTGTTCTGAAGACAAAATCTCCACTGCTCTCTAGCGAATCCAGGTAATCTGTCTGCCATACTGCACACATATTTACACCTGTGCACCCCTCATCCTTACTTTATGATTTATTAATTTTTGTTTCACTGACTGTTGAAATCATTAGATTGTGCTAAATAAATATGCTTTACAGTAATTTGTCTATGACTCCCTCCCTGTAACACGTTCTCCCACAGGACCGAAGGTGATAAATTAATAGGAATAATATGCCACAAAATGAAGACACAGCACCTCATTAAGGTTCGATGGGAAATATTAAGAATATGGAGAGACACAGAAGATTAGAAAGCTGATCATATTAAAAATCATGTCATAATTTCAGAGACCTCTATTAGTTGACAGAGAGATGCAGCTTTTACCGAGTGAGTCATTTATTAGATGAGACCGGGGCTTCTGGCTTGTCTCCTCTACCTGCTCCCTATCCACTGGGCCATGATCGATTTACAGTCAACACTTGCTGAGCCACCAGGCTTTAAACCCCTCCTGGAGACTAGGAAGCTGCCTTTGGGATGTGATGTCAAACTTTTGGATTCAGAGGCCACCTCTAATCTAGATTAACCTGCTGTGCGGTGAAAAGTCGGCTGGATTTAGAGTCAAGATGTCATCTGAAATCCTAGCCGTTATATACTATATGTGGTCTTAGCATGGGCAAGCCATTCAACCTCTCTGTTTCAACTTCCTTGTCCATGAGATGAAGGAGTCGGACAAGAGAGCCTCTGAGGTGCCTTCCAGCTTTGAATGTGTGATCCTAGAATTAAGGTCATCTCAACAAGATGCGATTTAGCAGGTGGGAATGTAAGTTACCGCACGGTGGTTCACTATTGCCGCTACCCTGTAGGATAAGACACAAACTCCTCGATCTGGTATGTCAGGCCCCTCCAATCTGCCTCCCACCCATCTCTCTAGGCTGATTTCATGCCGCTCTTTCACGAACTCCATGTTCCAGCCAAGCCGAAGCATCAGCTCTTCCCCAAATTCAGTGCTCTGCTTCTCGCCTCCCTGCATTCACACACACCAGTTCCTGTGCCTTGGATTTGCTGCCCGCTCACCTCGTCTTCCCGTCATAGAATCCTGCTTCCTCACAAAGGCACTATTCAGACGCCTCTTTCTCCTCCATGCAGCCCTCCTTAATCTCCTCAATCTGTGTCTATCACTCATCTTTCCTCATATTTATTCGTATATACTTTGTGTCCCCCCCGACACGTACTTCCCTGTGTCTGCATCTATCCGCGCTGCCTCTAATGCCTTCAATGAACTACGTCTTCTTCCGGGTGCCCTAGACAAATATCTGTGTCTCTTAAGACGCAGAGAAGGTCCTTATATGAACTGGCAGAGGAATTCTTTTCACAAATCTAGTCCTTCTCCCTCGCCTTATCCCTATCGTGTGTATATATGTGTGCATGTATATACGTGCGTGTGTGGATATACACATATACCATGCTTACACATTTGCATACATACGTATACACACGTATCACATTATATGTATGCATATGTATTGTATACGCTAATCTCTACATACAGCGGTGCGTGGGTATGTGTTTAGGCACATACATGTTATACACATGTACACACAAAACACACACCATAGTATATATGGTATACACACATCTGTGTGTATAGGTAGATCGTGTATAATATACAAGATGTTCCAGTTTTAATCTTAAAACTGCACTAAGACTTTTGGGATGCCCTGTATACATAAAGCACGTACCTATGTATATCACCAAGAGCTATAATTTCATCATTGTAGGGAAGCGCCTTTGATGCAGGTCAGCACCTAATCTGTAAGTTATAGTCTTACAAAGTTGCCTAAGTGTATCAGTAAGGCAATAATAACAATGTAGATGTCAAAATGCCTATGTAGTTCTGTATTGTGAAGTATATGAGACTCTCCACATAGAAGGCAGAATAAGTAAACCATTTATTCAGACACCAGAGAACCATAACCCACAAGTCATTTATCCAATCTACCACAGCAGTAAAACATTCAATACATAATATCGCGACATGGAGCCTCGCCATCCCAAAACCTCTCCAACTTCCTGCTGGGGTCTTCCCAAAAAACAAACTCACAGTACAGCTAAGTCAGCCTGTTCAGTTCTAACCATCACGAGGACGGCCATTAGCTGCCATAACTGCTCGCTCTCTCTCTCTCTCTCTCTCTCTCTCTCTCTCTCTCTCTCCATTTCCTGTGAAGCTCCTCCCACCATATGTGGCTTAGGCTTCCTATGACATAAGCAGGTTATATGGCCCATTAATGGGTGGGAAAGATCTTCAAATCTAAATTGCTACTACACTAGGGCTCTGAGAGGTTGAGAGATTTGTATGTGGTATATGCCAGATGAGACTTGAATTCACATCCACCAAACTTGAAGGCTAGCCTTCTATCTATATGCCCAGCTACCTTATACATGGCACTTAATAAATTTGTGGAATTGGATCAGATGTGGATTATAAGATGAGAGAAACCTACTTTGGCAGAATTCCTATGAAAATAAATGAACTGAGGTGTTTTTTTTTTATGATGAATTTAGCTCCCACCCCAAATGTGGTGTGTCTGGTTCAAAAGCCAGTGGGGTATACAGCTACACAATTGGCTAGGTAGTGCCCAAGGCGTGGTTGGTAATACCTCTGCTGGGCTCTGTGCTAGGCAAAACACATCTATAGAATTGAGTTGAATCTTGCATGGCCCATTTTAAGAGAAATTGTTACAATTTAAAGGGAGGCTCAAAAATTGGAAGAATGATGCTGAGGATTCTGGAGACCATGTGATATAAGGAACAGCAGAAGCCATTGATATGTTTAGTCAGGAGAAGTGGAGATTCATAAGAAACTTCCAATATTTTAAGTGCTGGTATTTAGAATAGCTGGAAGATTTTTTTTTTTTTGGTGCCTCAAAAGATAAACTTAGGATTTTTTCTCATTTCATTTTTTCTTTAATATTTTAGTTTTCAACATTGATTTCCACGAGATTTTGAGTTACAAATTTTCTCCCCATTTCTACCCTCCCCCCACTCCAAGATGGCATATATTTTGATTGCCCCATTCCCCATTCAGCCGTCCCTTCTGTCATCCCATTCCCACCCCATCCTCTTTCCCCTCACTTTCTTGTAGGGCAGGATAGATTTCTATGCCCCATTCCCTACATATCTTATTTCTCAGTTGCATGGAAAAACAACTTTTTTTGAGCATCTGCTTTTAAAACTTTGAGTTCCCGGGGGGGCGGAGCCAAGATGGCGACTAGAAAGCAGTAACTGGCGTGAGCTCCCCACCAAGTCC
>CM053625.1:165693540-165782476 GCA_028646595.1 Phalanger gymnotis | reverse complement strand
ATCTGGGTGCGTTTTCACTGCCTGGCCATGTTCCCAGTCAATTTCCTTGACCCTTGAGTTTTTCAGTGGGGTATGACTGCTTATAGAGTACAGAGTTCTATGTTCCAAGCTTGGGGGGATGTGCCAGCTCTGCCACACCAGCACTCCTCCTTCCCCAAGAACCCCCAACCTGGACTGGACTGAGATCTTCAGCAGGCTCTGCACTCCTGCTCTGATCAGCCACTTAATTCCTCCCACCAGGTGGGCCTGGGGCCAGAAGCAACTGCAGCTGTAGTTTTGTAGCTGCCCCACCTCCACTGCCCCAAGGCAGTGGCCAAACTCCCTTTCCCAGCAGCTTTTCCCACTAACCTTCTCTATTGTCTTTGGTGTTTGTGGGTTGAGAAGTCTGCTGCAGCTCACTGATTCAGGGTGCTAGGGCACACTCTGCCTGGCTCCCCATCTGGTTGGTCCGCACTGCTCCGCTCAGCCCTACTCCTCTCTGCTCCCAGCTCCGTGTGGGATAGACCTTACCCAGAGACCATCCAGGCTGTCCTGCGCTAGAGCCCTGCTTCCCTATGCTATTTTGTGGGTTCTGCAGTTCTAGAATTGGTTCAGAGCCATTTTTTATAGGTTTTTGGAGGGACTTGGCGGGGAGCTCATGCTAGTCCCTGCTTTCCAGCCGCCATCTTGGCTCCACCCCCCCAGATGCCAAAATTCTAAGAGACAACTGTGAGAAGGGAGAATTTTGCAGGTATGAGGGAAAGCCTACTAAAAACATGCCATGGCATAGAAATCAGAGACGGACTCTCTCATAGGAGAACCACCAAGGAGGACAATATGGTGAACTTTCAGAATTTTGTAGAGAGGGATAATGAGAAAGAAGACTGGAAAGACAGGAAGGGTCTAGGTTTAAAGAGCTTTAAGTGTTTAAAAAAAGTTTATATTTAATCCTAGACATGATAGAACATTATTGGCATCCAGTGACATTTTTTTTTTTGGAAGGGAGAAGGCAGGGCAATTGGGGTTAAGTGAATCCAGTGACATTTAAAAGGGTGACATGGTTGGACCCAAGTTTTAAGAAAATCACTTCATGATCTATGTAGAAAATGGTAGAGCAGGAAAAGGCAAGGAAACCAATTAGGAGGCTATCACCATAGTCCTGATGAAAGGTAATTCTGTCCTGGATGAGGTTGGTGGCTGCATGAGTGGACAAAAGGGAACATATAGCAAGATTTGGCACCTGTTTGGATGTGTGAGCTAACTGAGAGAGAGGACTCAAGAATGACACCAAGGTTGCATGGATGGGCCTTTCCCTCATGCCATCCCTGCACCTTCAGTCATGGCATCAAAAAATTTCGCAGACTCAATGTTGCTTACAAGATGGAATCCAAACTTCCAAGCCTGGAATTCATGGCCCTTGATAATTTGATCCCAGGCTGCCTATCTAGCCTTATCTCCTTTATCAAAACTGGTCTAAATTCTGAAGGATTCATGATGAAAAATGCTATTGACCTCCAGAAAGAGAATTGATACACTCAATGCAAATCAAGGTATGACTTTTTCACTTTGTTTCTCTTGCTTTTTTGCAACATGGCTAATATGGAAATATGTTTTGCTTGATTTCACATGTATAATTGATATCATGTTGAGGGAGGGAAATGAGGAAGGGAGAGAATTTGGCACTCAACAATTTTTAAAAGTGAATGTTATAAATAATATATATGTGTATATATGTATACTATATATATATATATATATATATATATATAATATATATTTAATTAAAAAAACTCTCGCCTACACTTGGGCAGGTATCACATGTTCCTAAAGTGTGCCTCTGTTCATATGTCCTACCCCTTCCTCTCTATCTATCAAAATCCTCTACATCCTAGTACAATTGGTGGCACAGTGGATAGAGCACAGGACCTGGAGTCAGGAAGACATGAGTTCAAATCTAGCCTCAGATATTTATAGTTATATAACCCTGGGTAAGTCATTTAAACTGTTTGCCTCAGTTTCTTCAGTGGTCAAATGGGGATTGTTATGAGGATCAGATGAGATAATACTTATAAAAAAACACTTAGTACATAGTGCCCGGCAAATGGCATATATATATATATATATATATATATATATATAGTTGGTACTATGTAAATGGTTATTCATAACCCTTTCCTCCCTAAGAGACAGCTAAGTGGCTCAGTGGATAGAGTTTTGGGGATGAAGTCAGGAAGACCGGAGTTCAAATCTAGCTGTAGACCCTTACTAGCTGTTTGACCCTGGGCAAATCTCTTAAACTCTATTTGCTTTAATCCACTGAGAAGGAAATTGCAAACCACTCCAGTATCTTTGTTGAGAAAACCCCACGGACAGTATTAGAGGGTCATTAAGGTTCAGACGTGATTGAACAACCAAACAACAACTTTCCTCCCTTCCTTTCCTTTTCCTTCTAATATGAAGTCCCACCACCCACACAGGAGCCTTCCTACACATACCAGCCTGCAGCGATTTCATCTCATCTCTGAACTCAAAGCACTTATTCCTAACAATCCATCTGTTGACAGTGATTGAGGGTACTGCCTTTCTATTTGCCTCTTAAATTATTGAACTTGCCATGTGCTTATGTCTCATCACCCCAGTTAGTCTGCCAGTTCCATGAGGGTGGAGGCTGTGCCTTTTATCCCTCACAGTACCTAGGGCCAGGCCTTGGCCTAGGATCTTTGGATCACAGACTTAGAGCTGAAAGAAATTTCTGAGACCCTCCAGTCTAATTCCATCTTTTTATACCATGTCAGTGGTCAATAGTATTTATCAGTTCACTGTGTCTTTTGAGAAGGGGTAAAGAATGAAGAGAGAGCATTCATAGAAAAGAACATAGAAACCAATATGGTTGGAAGAGAGCTTATGACAAGGAGAACTAAAGAGGGATATTTATGGCTCAAAATGCATTATACAAGCTAAGTCTGTAACCTACTGATAGATCCTCGCTCAGACCCCTTGAGACAGAAATCAGGCATTTATAAATAAAGGCCTGAAAAATACAATCAGCATAAACTTGCTTAGAGAGAAAATTCCTTTTAGAACAGACCATTCCAAGCAGCATGGTACAGTGGAAAGAAAGCTAGCCCCAAAGACAAGAAGACCTGCGTTCAAGTTCTGCTCCTGACATGTGTTGGCTGGGTGACCTTGGGCGAGATGCTTAATCTCTCAGTGCTCCAGGGGAATCTCTTAGGCTGTATGTTGTTGACAGAGTAGCGATCTGTATTAGTAGAGGGGGAGTTTCTTCACTTGGGAGTTTCACATACTGACGAAATCCCAGGTTCATTCCCTGTCCCTGGGCCAGCTGGATGTCATTTCCTGGTTCAGAGACAGCCTCTGAGATAGTCATCACAGTGCTGGCCAAAATCACCCCATAAACAGGTTTGATAACTGTGATGTGTAAGCTAGGGTTTGATGGTGACTGACGCTGGGCCTTCCTTGCCATCATCATTCAAAGACTTGATAGATTTCTCTTCTAGCTGTAGACCTTGTGAAATACTTTCTTGCCCTATTTTTTATACCCTTCATCACAATGTACTGATACGCCAAAAATAAAAACCAAAACCAAAAACCGAACAACAACCAAACAAACAAAACCCCCATACACTTGGGCCAGTCTTTTAAAAATTGTATTCATTTTTAATTGATGCCTATTCCTTTTACATAACATTCCTTTCCAAGAATGTCCCTTCCCCTCCCCTAGGCAGGGAGCCTTCTCTGGAAACAAAGATCTTTTTGGAAGAACGAAAAGAAGCAGTTCATTAAGACCAACCAGCCCATGAACGCTACCTGACGGCAGATGCGGCATTCCACACTGTAACAAAGGGAGGAAGGTCCATCTTCTCATCTGTTTTCGAGGGCCAGGCTTGTTTATTATAATTATACATCCGTCGTCCAGTTTTGTCTTATGCTTGCCATTTACAATATTGCGGTCATTTTATCCATTGCTTTCCTGATTCTGCTTCCTTCATTTTACATCATTTCATATAATCTTTCCCATGTTTTTCTGAATTCTTTAGTCTTCATTTCTTACTACATTGTAATACCCCAATATATTCATGTACCACCATTGGTTTAGTCTTTCTTCAGTCAATTGATACCTACTTTGTTTTTAGTTGTTTTGGGTTTTTTTTATTGCCACAAAAAAGTACTGTTATGACTGTTTTGATACATATGGGACCATTCTTTCTCTTGGAGCTCCTTGGGGAATATTAGTCCCTTCTTCTTGAGGGAACTATGGTTTCATCAGCTTCAGGAACCCCTTCTCCCAGGTACATCCTGAGCAGTGGATCACTTGGTAGATAGAGAGTAGCCTGAGACCCATTGTCATCAAATGATGGGCCCAGGGACACAGTGCTGACAAAATCTCAGGGGGCAGGATTTGAACCCAGCTTTTCCCTGACTCTGGGGCTAGCATTCTGTTTCTTACACCATGCTCTGCCTCTTTAAGTAGCAGGGAAAGCAAAGTTAATATAGGTTTAACTTTTCTAAAAAATCGTTTACAAGTAAGGTCATCACAGACCCATATTGTCAAGAAAAAGTCCTACTTGAAGACAGTCCCAATTGGTTTCCTCATTTAATAGGGATGAATCTGTCTAGTCTCTCTGAAGACTCATTTATTATTGGTTTGGGATCCTTCTCCCTGGATGCTAAGGAAGAACTTCTCCTGGCTCAGGTTTATTCTCTCAGCAACCTCATAAGTCTGTCTTCTTTCTAGGCCGAAACTTCTACTTTAATTCAGTGTAGTTTCATACTTCTATGTACCTTCCTTTTCTCCAGTCCTGGATACCTGGTTCTTCTGCTCCTTTTGTTTATTCAAAAAGCATTTATTAAGCACCTGCTCTCTGCAATGCAGCACATTAGACAAAGATACACGTGGCAGTTTTTTAAAATTTTTATTTTATTTTGAACTTAAGAAATAAAACAAGTATTAACATACTAGAATAGAAATAAAAAGATGATTGTACACAAAACTGCAAATCTGTTGCTTACAATCTATTGGGGGTTAGGTTGTGGGGCAGCGGGGAGGGCACAGGAAACGAAGTGTGCTGGTAAATGTTTAACAACCCCCTCTTTGGGGGTGCGGCAGGAAATGTACACAAGATACTCTTTTACATTTAATATATATTATTAACATTTCCTCCATCACTTTCTTAAGTTCAGACAATCGATGAAAATATAAATCAGTCCTTGATCTGTAACATTTGCTTATTTCCAAGGTGTAGATGTTCACACTGAAAATTTAGCAGTTGGCTGTGCTGGTACTATCTAGCACACCATTGAATGGCATCTAAAGGAGGAAGAAGGAATTAAATACACCAAATAACTATGATACAAGGCTCAGCAAGATACATGCAAAGTATCTAGGGGTGGGAAACCTGCAGCCTTGAGGCCACATGTGGCCTTCTAGGTCCTCGGGTGTGGCCTTTTGACTGAATCCAAGTTTTATGGAAGAAATCTATTTATTTGTTAAGGTTTGTGAAGTTTGGATTCAGTCAAAGGGGTGCATTTGCGGACTTAGAGGGCCACATGTGGCCTTGAGGCAGCAGGTTTCCCACCCCTGTTAGGTAAAGCTTTATGAAAAGTTTGTAGAAGGAGAGATGATCCTTGAACATTAAAATCCCAGTCAATCAGTCCATCAGTAAGTATTTATTAGGCACCTACTATGTGCCAAACCATTGTGCTAAGTGCTGGGGCTACAAAAAGAGGTAAAAGACAGTCCCTGCCTACCTTCGAAGAGCTCATAATCTAATGAGGGAGATAACATACAGGGATATATGTACAAACAAGCTATATACAGAATAAGAAGAAAGAAATTAACAGGTAGAAAACACCAGAATTAAGAGGAGTTGAGAAAGCCTCCCATCCCCCCATTCCCCATACTCTCGTTTATACATCCTTAGCTAACACGGTCATTAATAAAGCAGATACCAGATATTACAGATCATTACAGGGCCACAGGTTCCTCTAAAATATCTCTGTGTATCAGGTCACGTATAGGTCCTACACTCAGACAATCAGAATTTAAATTTCAATTCTCAGAGAATTGTCATGGTTTAGATGTACCCAGAGGATTCTGAGATGTTGGCTTGGCCAGAGAAGACTCTTGTACCCAGCATGGTAAGTGCTGTGTTCTGCATTTTGGGGGGAAGCTGTCCTTCACAGTCCTGTAGCCCTATTATCCAGAAATTGCCCTAGCATTCTCTGCTTTAGATCTTATTTCATTGGAATGCCCTTTTCCACCATCCCTAGCTCCAGCAAGTAAGACAACCCTAAAGAGACCTCCATTGAAAATGCAAATTTAGCCAGGCTTCATTTACATATTCCTACATTTAGTGGGTTTTTTTTCTCTGAATATAATTATGTTGAAAATTTCCATGGGAAGGCCCATAAAGAGATCGTTATGCCTCTAAAACCATTTCCCTCATAGACTATTTTAAAATGCTATCACTTGGAAAACCCATACAGAAGCCCACAAATTCATAAATATAAAAAAGGCATATAGGTTAATTTAGAAGTATATATAATTTGTACTCATCATTTGAGAAATGCAGTTAAAATATGGCCCCATATTACACATAGTTCTTGAAGTAAGCACCCACACTAATGGAGACCACATTTCAATTTTAAGGCTCAAACTTTGTCAGATGTTAAAGACACTCTGTTTCCTCTTGGGCCATACCTATACATATGTCCAAAATGTGAGGGACGGGTGAAGTTTTATCCAATCGTGTCACTGGGCGGCAGCATGGCACGGTGGAAAGAAACTGAGTTCCACCTCTAAAGAGTACAAAATTATGAATTTAGATCTGGAAAAGATGTTTGAGGTCATCTGGTTCCACCCCCTTTCACTCCCATTTTACAGTTGAAGAAACAGGCTGAAAAGTGACTGGCTTAAGGTCATTCAGCTGGTAACTGTGGATTTGAACCAAAAGCCTCCAATTTCAATTCTATGATGGCCTCCAATTTCAAATCCTTGACTCTGTCCACTCTACTCCACTGCCTCTGACTCTGACTTTAGTTGGCTTTGTGACTCCATCCAACCATCATGGAATCTTTTTTCTGTCGCTGATAGCTTCTAGGGGAAAAAAAAAGAAAGTTTGTTTCTACTAGATGGATCTACTTCTTGACCACCTGCTCTCTTGCTTGTTCCCCTCTCCCTCTCCCTCTCCCTCTCCCCTCTCCCCTCTCCCCTCTCCCCTCTCCCCTCTCCGTTTTCTCTCCCTCCCCCTCCCTCCCTCCCATTATACTCTGACTTTTGTACGCACTCACTCTACTAATCACCAAATCCTTAGTCTTTCTTTTTTCCTTCATCTTGGTGTGTCATAGGATTGGATATTTAGAGCTCGAAGGGGTCTCAGAAGTCACTGAGTCCAACCCCCTTGTTTTACGGATAAAGAAAATTAGGCCTGGAGAAAGTGATATGAATTGCCCAGAATCACATAACAAGGAAGTATCTGAGGCACAGTTTGAACCCAGTAGTATTTAACTCCTAGCCCAGTTCTTTATCCACAGTATCATGCTGATCCTCTGTGAATCCAATGCTACTGACCACTCCTTTCTATTAGACGCTTTGTATTTCCTTGGTTTCAGAGACATCGTATCTTGCAGATTCCCTATTCCTTCTTTTTCCTCTTTTTGATGCCTCATACCCTTCCAGGATATCGCGGTATTATTGCCTAGGGTTCTATCCTTGGCTCTCCCTCTTCCACTTTCCCTCACTTTCTTCACCTCCCTTTCCTCATCTTTATTCCTTTGCCTCCCTATTTCTCCAGTCCTGCCGTTTCTAAAGCTAGATACTCATAGCTCCAATTTCCTTCCAGCTTCTGAGATTCTAGAATTCTTTGCATGCTCTGCTATCTCCCCTCTCCTTTCCATCCTTCCTGCCACTTCCAAGTTGTCTTCAAACTTCTGGCTCCTAGTAGAATTTCTGGCACCTGGCATCAAAAAGCAAACAAATAGCCCTCCTTGGACAAAAGGGAAGATTATCATTGTTCTTGATGAAACCGAGAATGACTTGTGTGACATATTTTAGCAAGAGTCTTAGATAATAAATTCTCGTGAGATTGTTGGATAATAACTCATACCAATAAATCCATCAAATATTTCTTAAGTGCCTACTGTTATTTATTGTCATTTATATCATGTTGCTATAATAATATTGTTATTATAAAATGCAGGAAATTCTACTATTGCTAGGGGGGTTAAAGACAAAGATGAAATAGCCCCTGCCCTCAAGAAGCTAACATTCTATCAAGAAGAGACAACACGCACATGCAAAGGTATATACGAGGCACTTCCAAAACAAATAGTATTTTACAGATTAGAAGGTGCTTTCATCTTAATAATCTTGTGGGGGTAGGTGGTACAAGTATCATTATAGTCATTCTACAAGAAGGGAAACTGAGGGGCAGAAAGATAATGTATTTCACCCCATCACAAGGCTAGTAATAGGCAAAGCAGAGACTTGGTTCTTGAAACTCCAGTTCTTTAGACTACATCACACTGTAATTTATTAATTCACACCTAAAACAAAGGTGTACATTGTTAGGTTCTAAACTACAGTAGCAGCCCATGGACCACTGGGAATCTGTGGATCACTTTTTGAAAGCTCATGATTTAGGGAAAAGATTGGCCAGTGGTGTAATATGATGGAAAGAGCACAGGTCCGGCTGCCAGGAGACCTTGAGTTTAATCCCAGGTTTGACAATAGCTAACTGTGTGACGCCAAATAAGTCACCAAACCTTTGTGAATGTCCCTTCTCTCTTTGGTAAAATGAAGAGACTTGACCAATTGAGCTCTTGGGTTCCTCTCACATCTAAAAAGTACTCTGTTCTCAGTAGAAGCTACATACTTTGGTACTGTTCATTCCTATTAACCTGCATTCTCCTGGTACAGAGTTGGACACCTTCATGAGGCAACCTTCTTATTCCTTTCTGTTCTTTCCCAAGAGGGAGGCAGGCAGGCCCTGGAAACTCTGTCTGCTGGCTTGGCCTTCTGGGAATTAGCCAGCCAGTTTTGTAAAGGCTTCCAACATGACCAAGAAAATAAGGAAAAATAAAATTCTGTGTCTCTTACCATACCAACTGGATTTTGTTACACCAAAAGCATCTCGGATTTATTTTTTCTCTTCCTGCTGCAAATTTTCTTTATCTCTCTTTTTTTCCCTCCGTCATTGAATTAAATCAATGGTTTGTTTTTCATTTGGTTTTCTCCTTTTCCCTCTAGTCAGGTCAAGTGCTTTTGTATTTTCCTTAAGGATTACCAAGATGAGCTGGTAAGAGAGAAACAGGGGCTGAGCACTTTAGCTTCTGATTCCTTTCATTTATCTGCTTTTCTTTTTATTATTATTATTATTTTTTGCTGACATCTCAGGACACACATAGAGTAGGGAGAGATTTTTTTCTTCACCTTTCTTTTCTTAAATGTAATTTGTTGATAAAGAAAACCCTATCACATGTACCAAAAAAGTTGATTCACTTTCTTGAAAAGCACAGAGCACTTAATAAACTTCCTGTCTCCTTTCTTTTCTTCCTTCCTTCCTTCTTTCTTTCTTTCCCTTCCTTTCTTCCCTCCATCTTGCCTCATATCACTTGTTTATTCATTTTTCAATTGTATACAATTCTTCATGACCCCATATTTGGACTTTTCTTTTCAATGATGGTGGAGTGGTTTGTCATTTACTTATCTGGGTTCTTTTATGGGTGAGAACACTGAGGCAAACAGGGTTAAGTGACTTGCCTAGGGTCACACAACTAATAAGTGTCCAAGGCTAGATTCAAACTCAGGAAGATGAGTCTTCCTGACTCCAGGCCTGGCCCTCTATCCACTTTACCAGCTAGCTGCCCATATCACTACTAGATATCAGACTCCATAATGGCAGGGACCATGTTTATCAAAACTTTGTATCTCCCCAGGGCCCAACGTAGTGCTTAGTACACAGTAATGAGTTTTTCTTGGATGAACCCAACACTGAACCAGGTGTTCCAAGACTTAACAAAATGCTCGGCACATAGTAGCCATTTAATTAATGTTTGCTGAATGAATGGGCAGATAGATGGATGAATGAACAATTGAATGAATGAATGGATTTCAAGGTTTGGTTGCCAGGGTTTCAGATTTACTGTAACTCCTGACTACTACTGGAAATTATTGTGAAGACTAGTAAGCATTGCAGAGAAAATATGTTTCTTTGTTTCCCTCCCCAAATGAACTCATATAGTTCTTCTTAAATCATTTGATTTCTAAAAGCATCATCATCCAACACAATACTTAATAAAAATGGTTGATTGATTGATTAAAAGAGTCCTCACTTTTAAGTGATGTCAAAGGAACTACTGGAAAGTAATACATTTTGGAAAGACCAGACAAAGCAGAAGAAAAAATTCATCGGACAAGTAGTCAGGAAACCTGGGTTCCAGTTCTAGCTTAACCTCATGAATCAGCATGCAACAGTGGATGCAGTGTTAGACTCAGAGTTAGGAACACCCAAGTTCAAATCCTACCTCTGATACTTGCTAACTTTGTGACCCTGGGAAGTCACCTAATGCCCCTGGCTCTCTGCTTCTTCTGCAAAATGAGGGGGTTGGTCTAGATAACCAATAAGGTCCTGTCCAGCTCTGAATTTCTGATTCTGTGACCTGATTTGCTGTGTAACTGAGATCCAGTCACTATCTCCCTGACTCTCTTTCTCACTACCTGTATGATACCTATAAGGTGATGGGGTTGTAAATAGATTATGTTGAAAGTTCTGTTTAGCTCTCATAGTCTATAGGTCTTTTGTGTGCATGAGCCAAGAGGACCTGCACAAATTTTCTTTTAAGTGATTCAAAGCAATGGCATTTGGGGTGGGGTCTTGGCTACCATATGATGTAATTAAAATGTAAAGACTGAGCCAAATTGCTGCACCTGGTCTCAGTGGCTGTGAAACTGTGCGAAAAAAGGTAATCAGAGGCCAAAACGCATTATATCTGATGAAAAACATTATGATTTTCAAACATGGCTGGGAGCGCAGCCATGACTGGTAATTTTGGTACCTAAGATATTTCAGTCAAGTTGAGAATTCAGGATACTAGATCATTGTGGTAGAGACATAGACCCTGGGGAACCACAAGGCTTCTGCTGAGGAGGCTGCCAGGGGCTGTGTTGGGGTGAAGAGAAAGGCAGGGAGGAGGGTCAAAGAAGAGCTCTCCTGGCCTGTAACTGAAGTAGCTGCCTGTTTTAGCATTTTAGCTAGGAATCACTGTAGATGATTGCTCATGAGGTCGAGTGACCCAGCACAGTAGGTGAATTTCCGCGTAGTGAACTTATGAGCTAACAAGGGCAGGAGTCACTAGGCATAAACAGGTGTGGATGGTTTACTGTCCATATCAATGAGATCACATATCACTCAGACTACTGAATATAGAATAACCAGGGATATGTTTAGTCATTTCTACTCCTAGGAGTGCAAATCCTGTTAGTGGCCATTTAATTTTGGCACCTAGGATCAAAGGCCATATGGTCCAGTCCTATTTATTTATAGTTCTGGCTAGGAATCAATGCAAAATAACTGTTTTTTGAGCCTCCTCATGTCTAAAGAATGGTGAGGTTTTTTTTTAAACTCTGAAGAACAGTTGCTTACAAAATGGAAATTCTTCCCTTAAGGAATTTGCCTCCTGATGAGGCAATATTCAGTCAAACAGTAAATTTTTAACTTAAATTTTTTTCCTTTGTTGTTTTCCTTGTGTTCCCTGTGCATTGTCTTTATCTTTTACCTTCCCCCAAAGAAGGTAAACAGCTGATTTTCGATGATAAGAATACCTTACGTTGGTATAGTACTTAACAGTTTACAAATCTCTTTCCAATACATGATCTCATTTGAGCCTCACCATATCCCTTTGAGGTAGTTGGTACTATTATTCTCCTTTAACAGACAAGCACATCTTAAAGCTTGTCTTTTCTTTTGCTGCTTTCAGTGATTCCAGAGGCGTAGCATGATCTGTTCTATAGAGGGCTGCCTTACGTGTCAGAAAAACCTGGGTTCAAGTCTCATCTCTGGCAAAGGCCAGTTGTATGGCCATAGGCAAGTCACCTAACCTTTCAATGCCCCGGGCAACTCTCTAAGGTTGTTAATTAAAAGGTAGCTGACAAATATAGACTATGAGAGCTAAAGGTAGTGCAAGGAGGTTCCTTATCTGGAGTTTCCCACAGAGATCTACAACCTGTCCTGTCCTTCCCAAGCAAAATAAAACAAAATAAACAAACAAATATTTTTTTTAAACCAGTCCTAACTTTTAACAGTTAATCGACGAATAGTTATTAAGTGCTTCTGTGTTCCAAGCACTGGCCTGGACACTAGGTGTACAAAGAGAAAAATAGTCCCTTCCCTTTCAGAATTTATATCCAATGGCGGGAGGAAGGGAAAGGCTTCACAAATAAGTCAATACAAGGTAATTTGATGAGGGAGAGAATAATAAACGAATCAGTGAATCAGTCTGTTTGTGAGAAGGTAAGAGAGAGGATGGGCCTGAGGGATTCACTTGCACTCTCATTTCTGTACCCCTGCTCTTCCACATCCCCTGATGCCGCCCCTTCCTGCTTATTGCCCTCTACACAGCCATTCCGTATGTCGGTCTCCCATTCAAGGGTGACGCCACCACTCTTGCAGTGTACCTGTACTCTGTAGAACAGAATGAGGACTTTTCTGGCTTGGTCCATTCCTATCTTATCAGCAAGCTGAACCAGATGACATGACAAGTGGAGAATTTTTATTCTAGGACTCACCACAGCAGTTTGAACATTGATAGAGGAATGTAAAGCACAAGAAAGTGGTTATATTGAATTTTAATAAGAAACATGAATATTTTGACATCTTAAATAACTTTTTGAGTGTTGTTTTTGTAAGTTTATACTTACAGACATTTATATGTCTGATGCTAGTAAAGATTTAAACTGCACTAAGACTTTCGGGACACCCTGTATAGCTGTATATGTTTATCTTATGTGTAACAAAAATAGTCAAGGCAGGCGTCAGAATCACTACACCCTGACATGCCTCAAAGGCATTAGCAGTATGCAGAAAATCATCTACCGTGCAGGAGTTGGGAAGTCTTGGCATAAGGGATGGCCACAGAACCATTTACTACTTCCTTGGATCCTTTCCATGCTGAGTGCCCACCCAGAGATGAAATAGCTACTATCACATATTTGCCCATTGAACATCTTGCTCGAGACTCAACAAACATGGTCCTGGCATCATGTGAGACAAAGTGCTCTTTCATCTTCCTCTCAATTCCCTCGCTGTCCACATTTTGGCGGAAGTCTGTTTGAAGTCGGAGCAATCCTTCTTAATTAGCCAGGTCCCATGAGGCTCCTTATAGCTATAAGCTGTTCTGAGTAAATAAACGGGTAGAGAGGGGTGGAGAGACAAGGAAAGACAAAGAGGAGATATGGTTTCCCACAGAATTTAAAAGATTTACGGAGACAGCATCCAGAAGCGCTTATGAGATGTTGGGTTTTTTTGCGGGGGGGAGGGAGATGGAAGCTAGTGGTGATGATGAGATAGAAATCAACTCTATAGTTTCATCCTAAGTGAAAATACCTTGAAGTTAGTTTCTTATTGATAGGCCTGGTTCACAAAAAGGAGATTCATAGAAACATCATCTCACATATTAGAAGTGGGAAAATAATCCATCTCCTAGTCAGTTCTGGAAGAGTGCCCTATTGAGATACTGAATTACTGGGGCAGAATTCTCATGCATTTTCTTCCTCAGAAAAGAGTGAACAGTGGTGGATAAGTAACGGGAGAACAGATTAAGCCTGACTTTCTCATTTCAGCTGAGAATTCATGTTCCCTTAAGAGTGTGTGGAGGGGAGTCTTTGCCATTCCTCTCCTACATTTTCTCCTGAAGCTCATTCACCCTAAACTCTTTGAACCTCAGTTTCTTAGTCTATAAAATGGGGTCTATGTTTAGCTACTCAGAAGACCACCTAGTAATATATCAAGGCCAGTGCACAGGTTTTGGTACCACCTGGGGAAATTTCCCTGGAGGATACAATCCTGGTTCCAACCTCAAACCAGACATACTTCTCCAAAGAATCAACGCGTGGACTCTCCACTCTCAGAAATTCCCTGAACAAGACTCTCACAGGCCCTGGCTTGGGATGTGCTGCTTAGGTGGCACAGTGAATGGAAGACTGGGGCTGGAGTCAGGAAGACCTGAATTCAAACCCAGCCTCAGACGTTCACTAGCTGTGTGACCCTGAGCAAAGCCACTTCACCAGGGTCTGCCTTCGTGTTCTTGTCTATAAAATGAGAATAATATTAGCACCTATTACCCTGAGTTGTTGTGAGGATCAGATGAGAGAGAGAATAGTCAGACAGCACTTAGCATAGTGTCTGGCACACAGTAAGTGCCATATGAAGGTTAGCGATCATTATAGCTGCTGCTGTTAAAGTCATGTCACATCAAGTCGATAAACAGCCTAAGCAGCTACTACATAGCAGACGGTGTGCTTGGTCCTGGAATAACCAAGGAGAGACAGTGTGGTGTAATGGGAAAAGCACTGGGGTTGGAATTGGAGAACCTGGAGTAAAGTCCCAGCTCTTCCACTCACAGTCTGCTTAATGTTAGGCAACCAATTTCACATCTCCAAGCCTCAGTTAACTTATCTGTAGTTTAAGGAGGTTGTATTAGAAGACCTCCAGGGTTCCTTCCCATACTACATTTATAGTTCTTTGACCCTGTTTTGACAAAAGCAATACTGAGCAGGGCTTATCTACGTGGCAGCTACCCTAGAGAAAGATCTACTGTATTGTGAGGACCTAAGTTAGAGGTTACTGGGAAGCGTATTAGAGAGATGGGATGGACGAGCGCCATCTTGAGGTGAGAAACAAAGGTCCCTTTTACTTAAGCCAATGGTTCTATTCTTGGCTAGTCACTGGTTATATCATGCCACACGTGTATGGGAGGCATTACTGTGTGACACCACCACTAGAATTCAGAAAAGCCTAGGAAAATATCATCCAAAGCAAAGTAGAATAACTGAAACCAGAAAAAAATATTTCACAAGATGTCTACAAAAAAACATAAAAGGAAAGAACAAAAAAACCCCCAAACAACTGGAATTTAAGGCCAAGAAATTATAATGACCAAGTTTGCCCCACTCCCTCAGAAGAGGCCCTTTCTATGCAATGCCGTCTATGCTCCAGAGTCTAGCTCTGACCTGGAACTCAAGCTCCTACCACTGAGATTCTTGCTTTCTGAGTAACTAGCATTAACTTTACCTTGCCAGGACCCAAACTCACCATAAAATTTCCCAACCATCTCCATACCATATTCCACTTGTGTGCCTACCTAGACCCGCTCCCAATTTCCAATATGTCAATCAGTTGTATACTCCAATAATTATTCTCTGCAGCTTTCCCATCTAAAATACTCCTCCACGTACACTACTCCTCTATGTATATTGACTTACCCTACTCAAATATAACCTCCTCGAGGGGAGAGATTATTTTGTTTGCTTATATCCATTTCCCCAGTGTTTGGCTTAGTGTCTAGCATGTAATAAATTCTTTTCATTCATTTATGAGAAAGCACTTTCTTCCTTCCCCATTATTTTCAGAGATAGAGAATTATAGATCCAGAACACTAAAATATTCTCTTTATGTTGGTTAGTTTTGCTGAACTTTTTTCCTTCTTTACTATAAAGAATGGCTCTTGGGGAGAACAAGGAAGAAGGGGAATATATTGAGAAATGTAGATCATATAAAAATAAAAGATATAATAAAATTTATTTTAATGGAAAACTAAAGAACATCACTGATCTGTTATCTCATCACTTTAGGTCAGGTGTCTAACTTTTCTTATGTCATGAACCCCTTCTTTGGAAATCTGACAAGGCCCATGGATCCATTCTTGGATATTTTAAATGCATAAAATAAAATACAAAGGATTGCCAGTTATTGAAGTACATTTGTCAAAATATTTTTTTAAAAACAAGTTCATAGACTCCAGCTTAAGAACCCCTGCTTTAGATATACCCCCCAATAGTTCAAATCACATTCTATCCATATCTGCCCATTCTTATGTAACTCTTCTCCATGTCTACTCACAGGTTTCCCACAAAGAATCCATCCAACATACTTGGGGACTCCCTTACTTTCTTTCGATATAAGGAGGTGAGCATTGTAGAACACAGACCATCCAGTGGTTCTCCCTCGCCCTTGTCAGTGACCAGCCCATAATCTTTTTCTAGCATACATTTCTTGGATGATATAGCCTTTATTTAGTTTCTTCTTTGTATTTTCCTATTTGTCATATGTTGCTGCCTGTTCACACCCGCCACATGCCTCTCCATCTCCCTGTGGGTGAGAGAGCTTTTCACTTCTTCAATGACTTGCTTTCAATGACTTCAGTGACTTACAGTCATGGAACAGCATTGATATAATATTCATCTTAAAAAGACTATTCTTGAACCTGGAGTGATAAAAATAATAGTGGTAAAAATAGCTGGCATTTTTATTGAGTCTTTAAGGTTTGCAATGTACTTTATATAAATGATCTCATTTGAGGTTCTCAGCATCCTGGTGAGACAGATATTATTAGTTTTATAGGTATTATTAGTAGTATTAGTCTTATAGACAAGAAAACTGAGGCTCAAAGAAGTCAAGTAAATTTCCTATGGTCAAAGTAAGTGGCAGAGCCAGGATTCAAACTCAAGTCTTTTGATTCTGACTGAGTATAATAGAAAGAGCAGTAAAGAAGAGGTTTGGGTTCAAGTCTCTGCCTTTAACTAGCTAAGACAACTGGGATAAGTCACTCACTGGGTCTCAGTTTCCTCAACTGTAAAAGGAGAGGGTTAGATAAGATGATGTTTAGAGTCTGTTCCATATCTAATAATATATGAATCTATGCCAAAGAAATCCTTACTCATCTCATAGGTGCAAACCACTTGGATGCATTTTCCTTATAAAGCTAACATTGAAATCATATTTCTTTTGATGGTACCTGCCCCAGAAGTCTAAGACCATCTTCTACTCCCACTCCTCCCCTCATTAATCCAGTACTACTTAGATGGAGTCATGGTATAGGCTAGTATGAGTACATTGAAACTGACATTTATTCAGGGTCAGTCTGACCTTCCTATCTCTGCCAGGAGCTGGGAGAGACACTATTTGGCCCAGGACCAACTTGCCCTCCCATTGTGTCTGCCAAGGTCCGGACTAGATGCTCTCTTTGGGCCATTAACGGATTGGCACCGAGTTTGCCCAAGTATAGTTTAGTTTAATGCACTACTAAATGAGTAAAGATAGCATATATATCTGCTTCTTTGCTACCTCCAGAGTCTTTTCCAACTCTGCTCTTGCATTCTTTATATCTATGCTTCTCCCCTTCATGCCTTCTACATCCTATCCAAATTGAACTTCTAGCTATTCCTCAGACTTCATATTTGGTCTCTTCCTACCCACTCTGCCTAGAATATACATCTCTCTGTTAGGATCCTAATCTTCCTTTACATACTTTTCAGACGCCACCTCCTCCAGAAACCTTCCCAGTTTTTCCCAGGTGTTAGTACTTTCTCCATCCTTAAATTACATTTTACTTTCTTAGCCAATACATACTGTGAAAGTCATCATAATGTAGTGCATAGGGTACCAGCCATGAAGTCAGAAAGACCCAAGTTCAAATGAAGAGTATCTACGTTATAACTGGAGAAGTCATTAATCTTCTATGGGTTTCAGGTATTTTACCAACAGGCTAAGCTGTAGTTAGTTTGAGATCTTATTGGTGGAGGGAGTTCCAAATCCATTTTGTTTCTCCCAACAGAAAGTAAGCTCCTTAAGGATAAGGATTGTCTTCTTAGAATTCCCAGCACCTAGGACATTATCTTGCTGCTGGAAGGTGCCTAATAAATATTTGTTCATAGGATTATAGATTTAGATATAAATGACTTTAGAAATAATTTAGTCCAACCCTCTCTTTTATGGATGAGGAAATGAAGCATAGAAATGTTTAATTACTTGGCCTTACTACCAGGTCACCCAGGTAATAAGAAAGAGAACCATGATTTGAATAGGTTTCTCAGACTCCACAGCCAGTACTTTATACCCCAATCCTGCCACTGTTGGAATAACTCCAACAGTTAAATTGAACTGAATTGAATTGAGTTGAATGGAATTAGAATGATCTAAATTCCTCTTACTCCCTCTCTGAAGACCAGCGTCACCACCAGTAAAATGGAACAACAATAATAATAATGCGTGCTTTAGACTATTTGTCAAAGGGTTTTACCATTCCTGGGTGAAAAACACTATGTGGATTCTCTTCAACAGATCTATCAACCAACTAGTAATATGTTTAAGACTCCTTGCTAGAAGAGGCAGTGAGGTGGTGCAGTGGATAGAGCACCAGCCCTAGAATCAGGAGGACCTGAGTTCACGTTTCAGACCCTTCCTAGCTGTGTGACCCTGGGCAAGTCACTTAACCCTAATTGTCTCAAAATAAAAAAAAAGAAAAGAAAAGAAAAAGAAGACTCTTTGCTGGTCACGGCTGATATAGAAATGTGTTTTGCATGATTTCTCACATGTATAATTGATATATATCTTACCTTCTCAATAGGAGGGGAGGGGCTAAAGGGAGGGAGAGAATTTGGAACTCAAGGTTTTAAAAAATGATTGTTAAAAGTACATAAATAACGTATTGGGGGAGGGGAGGAGGAGACTCTTTGCTGGGAAATGACTAAGGCATAGTATCTTGAAGGATTTACAATTTCACAGGGTTAAAAAAACAATGTTTGTGGTTGGAATCCTCCCTTCCCAGAGGAATCATACTTTATCTCTGGTTGCTAGTTCCCCTGAATATCTGATAAATTAGTTATCAACCAAAGAAGGCTAATTTAAATTGCCCCAAGGGAGCCGGAAGTGGGTGAAGAACTCATTAGCTTATTCCCAGAGGGGAAGTCAGAGACATCATTGGAATAGGATTAACCTGCCAAAGATGTAACAGAGCCATTCAAACTTTAATGGTGAAGAGGTGTATATAAAATTAACGCGTCGGAGGGAATTCTGGAAACAGTAAAATGGCACAGATCTTTTATTATGACAGAAAACCTCTCCAATATACATTTCTTGGAGATCAATGACAGAGCCATTCAAACGGTGCAACATGTGGTATGGGGAATTCGGACTGGCTCATTCCAGGGGGGCAGTCCTTGGGCTGGGGATGGTCTATAGTTTGGCGTCTTTTCTCCAACTGAGAATAAGGAGAAGCCAACAAAATACCTGATATTATGATGGTTTCTAGCCCAGTTTTGCAGAGATTGCACTAAACAATCTCTAAATTCTTGACCAGTTATGAGATGAATCATGAGATTATTGGATTTAGAGAAAAAAGAGGCTTTAGAGAAGGCTTTACATGTAGAATGAAGGGGCTAGGTGGGGCAGGAATTCAAGTCTTCAATCTTGATCATATGTATTCTTAAAAAGTTTTATTTTGGGTTTTTTGGTTTGTTTGTTTTGCATAATGGTCACTCCATAACCATCCCCCATTGAACACGCCTTTGAAATGAAAATAGTTAAAAAATACCACCTAATATAGACACAACATCTGAGAGTATATACAACATTCTGTATCCATACACCACCCCCTACCTGTCTACTAAGAGAAGGAAGGTATATTCCTTCATCAGTTTTCCGGGCCAAGGTTGGTCATTGTAATTAATTAGTCAGTCTTACTATCTTTTAATGCTATTTCTTTTTCATCATTAAAATAATTGTGTATATTGTTTAGGAGTTCTATTTTGCTCTGTATCTGCTCATACAAGTCTGCCCGTGCTTCTCCACATTCCTTATATCCACAGAGCCTTATGGCACAATACTAGTCCATTACATTCATATACTACAGTTTTTGTTTAGTCATTACCCCTTCAATAGGCACCCACTTTGTTTCCAGTTCTTTGCTACTATAAAAAGAGTCATCATCTTGCTGCTTCTAGGAGAAAATATAAATTCCTGTATTTAGTTTTAAATCCCTGAACAACCTGGCCTCATCTTACCATTCCATTCTTATACTACTCTTATTAGATATTACTTCCCTTCCTGCATACTAAGATCCAGCCAAACTGTCTTTCTTTCTGCTCGTCACGATCAATACTCCATTTCTCTTCCTGGTGCCTTTGCACTGGCTGTAACACATGCCTGGAATGCACGTCTCCTTTTCATTTCATAGGATTGCTCCCTCTTCTTTTAAATTGCAGCTCAAGAGACATCTTCTGAATGAGGCTTTTCCCAAAACCCCAAAATGCTAATGTCTTCCTTTTCAAACGACCTTGTATTTTACTACTTTGTATACATTTATTAGGTGGCTCAGTGGATAGAGTTCTGGGTCTTGAATCGGGAAGACCTGAGTTCAAATCTGGCCTCAGACATGTACTAGCTGTTTGACCCTGGGCAAATCTCTTAACCTCTGTTTGCTTTAATCCATTGGAGAAGAGAAACCACTATAGTATCCTTGCCAAGAAAACCCCATGGACAGTGTGGTCCATGGGTTCACAAAGAGTCAGAATGACTGAACGACAACGATGATCAGTGTGTGTGTGTGTGTGTGTGTGTGTGTGTGTGTACGCACACACATATATATTACCTTTGTTGTATATGTAGATATGTGTATGTATGTATCTATATGTATACATATATACATATGTATATGTGTCTGTATGTATCTATCTATATGTATACATATATACATATATATGTATGTATGTATATGTATATATATATATATATATACATACACACACATATTGTGGGTATGTGTGCTTATTGCTTCTCCTATTAGGATATAAACTCTTTCACAAATAGAGATTGTTTCATTCTTTGTACTTCTGTCCCCAGTGTCTGGTAGACACTTAATAAATACTTGCTGGTGGACCAATTGATTGATTATGGGATTTTCCTTCTCTTTTTGACCTCCGTGGAACACATATTCAGCAGTGAGATCTCTCGGTCAACAGGTAGAAACAGTTTAGTGAGAAGCATAATTCCTTCCATGAGTCAGTTTCACCTTCCAACCAGCCCTCACCTCATCTTGTGCTTGCTGCTACTCTCCATTTTCTTTCTACCCGCCCCACCCCCCCACCTAGGATAAAACTCCCTGCCCGTCACCTCTCTTCTGTATATGTTGTCTTCCCTTAAGAGAATCCTGGAAAGCAAGGATTACCTTCAAAAACTGCATCGCCAATGTTTAGAATTGTGCCTCATAAATGCTTTTGTATTCACTTATAATTCTAAATTGTTTTCTATGATGGTGTGACAGCTCCATTATTTTGACTGTCTTTCTATAGCTCCTCCAACACTGACCATTTCCATTTTTTATAGTTCTCAATATTTGAAAGAAATGAGGAGAAACTCTGGGGTTGGTTTAATCTGCGTATCTCTGCTTAGCGATTTGGAGCATTTTTTACATATAGTTAGTGATAGTTTTCGATTCTTCTTTTGAAAACTGTTTATTGACGTCCTTTGACCATTGATAATTCTAAAACCAGTTTCTCCCTAAGAAGTTTAATCTTCTCAGTTCCTTACTCTATAGCCAATTCAATTAACTGAGGGCCAGAGAAGTTATAGGATTGTAAACAGACTTACTGAACATTTCTTCACATACTCTACCTTCCAGCCAGACTACTGGCCCCCTTGTTACTTCTCACATATGCCATCTCTCATCTTCATGACGTTGCATGGGCTGTAAACCATTTCTGAAATATACTCTTTCCTCACCTCGGCCTCTTAGAATCCCCATTGTTCTTTAAGGTGTAGCTCAAACGCCACCTCCTACGTGATGATCCTCTCCTCCACTCAGATGCCCACTCTCTCTGTCACTCTGTCTCTGTCTGTCTGTCTGTCTCTCGTTCTCTCTCTCTCTATGTGTGTGTGTGTGTGTGTGTGTGTGTGTATGTATATATAGTCCATTACATTCATATAGTACAATTTTTGTTTAGTCATTGCCCCCTCTATTAATAGGCACCCACTTTGTTTCTAGTTTCGTTAACCTCATTGGCTGACTGCCTTTCCAAGGTTCATTTATTTATTTATTTACTATTTACTTAATGCTGTACCTTCCCCAGGAGATTGTTATTCAGTTGGTAAACATCTATTAAGTGCCTACTATTCAGTAAGGGCAAAGGCTGTTTTTTGCCTTTCTTTGTAATAAATGGTTTTTTTTTTTTATTTGACAGAGTTAAAGCCTGAATTCTTAGATTCCAGAACTATGCCAAGTACTTATCTCCTATTAGATCTGCAGTCTGGACACATCCTAGAGCTCAACCCTCATCGTTTTTTCTCCCTAGGTTCTTTCCTTCTCCTCAACACATCTGAAAACACCAAACATACCATTCTGAGCCCTTGGATGAGGAGCAACAGTGAACACTGCACCATGGAAGTGTCCGTGTACAGGGACCTCCAAACCTCTGGGAGATACATGGCCCAACTCCTACCACACAATGAAGCTAGGAGAGAGATCCTGCTCATTCCAAATCCAGAGACACATGGGTAAGTCTGGCCCTTCATTCAAACTATTTTTAAACTAGCTTTTGGCATAAGTTTTCCAGGGTACTAAAGTTTATATCAAGTATGCAATGATCTTTTCATAGAGAGGGACCAGAATGGACCATTACTGCTGATACTCCCTTTGGGGGTCATTACAGCTTTGAGTGAGGGTAAGGGGGTATCCTTTAACCTTATTGGCTGACTGCTTTTCCAAGGTCCAAGAACTAATTGTTAGAGTGGGCAACTGATAATTGCATATTTAAGATACTTATTGACCCAAACCCAGACGGATCCAGGAAGGAAAGAGATGACCAGAATGTCTGAAACAGAAATTAGAGCAATGTATGATGCTGGAATCTCAACTTTCACAAGGAAAGCCTCAGCAGAAGGAAAGAACTGAGAAACATCTGAACATAGACAGAATGCTCAGGAAGCTCCTACAAGGCTCAAGGGTAAGAAACTAACCTGGAAGTCACACTAGTGGGCCTTTAAACTGTCTTCTTCAAGTACTCTCGTAGGCTCTGCTAGCTCAGCAGATGTTCTCATACAACCTTATCTGAGACTTCTAAGGCTCCTTAAAATACTACAGGTGTGTACAAGACCCATTTGTGCTAAACCCTCTAAATTTGCTTACATATTAACTGCTCACAAGGCTCTGGTACTTATGGACAAAGTACAAAGAGCAATGGAGAGAAGCTTGAGTCAGAACAAAGGAGAGTGCTCCTCCCAGTTGCTTTATCCTTTCCATGGGTATACATAATAGCCAGATAATTGACCTTACATTTTAAGAGTGCGAGAAATTTGTTTCATTTTGCAATTAGGACAGAACCAACATGGAACCTAAGAGTCAAATACAACTTGCCTCATTCTGGGATATGACCTGAAAGAGATATATAGCAAATTTACCCTACTTAATTAGCTAGCACATAGGAGCAAGCAGGAGAGTTGCATTAACTCTCTCTTGCTGCGCTCATTATATAACTTACTTCACCAGGTGTCGTGCTAGCAGGCTTGGCTAAATGAGAGACTCTCATTGTAAAAATGGCTGCATCTACACTCATTTCTGCTCCAGGGGTCTGATGACTTTGGAAGACACGTGGCTGCTCTGAAGTAGGTCCAGGGAGGCTTTGCAGCACTTTCTACCAGGGTAGTCCACATTTCTAGCTTTGAAAGCACAGTACCTTGTTAATAAGAAGTGTTTAATAAATGCTTCTTGGAGTGAACTGAACTGAATTGGATTGAATCATGCATGGAGCCTTCTACTGTTTGAGTGAGTACTTATAAGGAGGCAGAGACAGCTAAAAGTTGGCTTCTTGGGAGACCTTCATTCCTCATTGAAGTGATGCAAAGAGAAAACGTGATTTTTCAGCTCTGAAAGAAGCATAGCTCACCCCTTTAGTAATTTCATGGGCCTCATCCCCTTTGGACTCTGTAGGCCTGGGCTTGTAGACTGCCTTCCCACAGAAATGAAATTATGGCGGCCTTTCTTCTCATGCATCTACATGCGGTTCTCAGTGCTCCAGCCAGAGAGACTTTTCCAGGTGACTGGAAATCACTTTACAGCCAAGAGCTTCTTCTCTAGCAGGAAAAGCCAAACATGCCTCAGCTTTTGGTGGCCTACTGTTTCACTCGAGCAATTACATGGGTTTGTGTCTCCTTCCAGCACAGCTGCTGCTTCCCACATGGAGTCCAGTTTGCAAGGGATTGTGATTGCAGGAGTGGGGCAAACAGGGTAGCCAAATTGGAACATGATTCATGTCTGAAGGACTTTTATTGAGTCTTAAGCTCTATATTCTCACCCTTCTTTTCATAACTGACCAGTATCCTTCTCTCCCAAAGAGGTTTTGAAAGTTCAGTACTGGTACACGCAGAATGTGTTAGCATTATGGCTAAGGCAGGACTTAGGAATTCCGGGGACAACTTACAGGCAAGCTGCAAAGATGGATGACAGTGAAGTTGGGAGAGATCTGAGGACAAGAGAAAGGTGCCAATGAAGATGTCATCACACATTGGCTGAGGCCATCTATTTTCTCTGAGTTGACAGCCCATATGTTAGACCTCTAAGGCTCCAGAAAATGCTCCAGATGTAAGACTTCAGCTAAACTCTGGACTAGTTATAGACCAGAATACATAAGAATTCATCGATTAAAAAATCTGCAAGAAATAACATGAGGGCCAGAGCAGAGGGAAAACCAAAAGCTCAAAAAGTCTTGCAAGCAAGTGCAAAGAATTTAGCTTGTCCAGTTTCTTATACCAAGAGTCTTGTCGAAAGACTGATGTAGAAACTACTAGGGGCTTCTTTCAGTGTCCTGGGGAAGTCAAAGATCCATGGGTGCATATCTGAACAGGGAAATCATGCCAGACTTTTCTTTCTTGGTTTTGGCCCAGACCTCTGACTTCATTGGAAGAGGTACTTCCAGTATAGAATTTGTTTCCACTGGTGCAGATTGGCAGCCCCTTTTAAACTTAAAGTCTTTGAGAATCTCCTGGGACACTGACAGGCTATAAGCATTTGGCCCATGGTCCTATAGCCTGTTTATAGGATCCTGGATTTAGAAATAGAGAGACTTTAAAAAATAAACATCTAGCCCAGCCCCTTTATAATGAGTAACAAAGGGTCAGAGGGGTTGCCTAAAGTCTCATATATGTATGTCAGAATCACATCTCGAACCCATGTCTTTCTGGGTTCAGAAACAGAAAAACAGAAGTGAAGTTCTGTTCTTGTTGCATCAAAGGGCATAATAACAGCTGAATCCCAAGCCAGGACTGAATCTACTCCATGCTGTCTCTCTAAAATAATACTATATAAATACCAGCCATTATTATCAGCTATTATGTAGTCCAGAAGGATATAAGCTCCTCGGGAATATAGACTTTATCTTTTTTTGTCTTTTTATCTCTAGCACCGGCACATTAATAAATTCCTGTAAAAAGCCATTGAACAAAC
Organism: Phalanger gymnotis; assembly: GCA_028646595.1. Lineage (NCBI taxonomy): Eukaryota > Metazoa > Chordata > Mammalia > Diprotodontia > Phalangeridae > Phalanger > Phalanger gymnotis. The sequence continues at coordinate 165,756,988 of CM053625.1, read as the reverse complement.
GCATGGCACATATAACAGCTGATAATGATAACTGACACATCTAGAATGTTAAGGTTTACATATATTACAGTGCTTTCCATTCATTATCTCATTTGTTTCTCACAAAAAGTAGTGGTTAGCGCTGTAATCCTGGGTGAGTCACTTCAATGTTTTCTGTCTCAGTGTTCTCATCTGTAAAATGGGGGTCATAATAGCACCTACCACACAGAGTTGTTGTGGAGGTCAAATGGCTTAGCATCCGTGAAGTGCATTGCAAACCTTAGAGAACTGTTTACGTGTGTTATTATCATCATCATTATTATCAACAATATAGAGGTGGATTCTATAGATTTTGTTACTGCCCATTAATACTAAGGCTTAGTGAACGTAAGTGACTTGTTTGGGATCACCTCGCTAATATGGGAGGCAGGATTTGAACTTGGGTCTTTCCTGATTCCATTTTTTTTTACCCTGTGCCGTAGCTTTCTTTCAACATTAACTGTCAATGCTGCCGCAGCACCCCTAAGCTGAACAGCCCTATCCTGCTGAAGACATGGTGCTGAAGGCAAATTTTGTTGATGTTGCAAGGCCGCCTGGGCCAGGGCCTGCTTCTACCAGGGTTCCACCCTCTCCCTATGAGGGCATCTCAGGAACAGAAAAATCTCTCCGTGGAGTTTTCCCTCTTAGTTTAGTGGAGACTAAGAGCAACTCCAAAAAGCCAAATGAAAAGGTTAGTTTTGTGGGCTAGGCAAGACTGTCATGCCTGCCTCAGGCACAGATCAATATATGGTGAGACAGGAAGGTGGCAAGCTGAAGGGGTGATCAATAGTCCACTGCAGTTTGTTTGGGAGAATTGTCCCTGAGTGCCTGTCAGAAAGCCTGAAAGGGCAGAAATCTTGCAGCGCAAACAAAGGCATTTGCCTAACAGGCCCTTACCTGAAAAATATAGGAGCTATTGTCTAATGTCTGTGGGCTATATCTGCAGGATATGTGTCCGTGGGCATGCCCATGTTTGTTGCTACCTTATCATAATCACACTTCTCAGACCAAACTGACTTAAGGTTAGGGTCCTGAGATATTCAGCAGTTTACATTCTTCAAAAGCTCCAACATTCTTATTTTAATGTTAGAAACCTTAGTATTTTGAACCTAAAGAGACATGGCATATAGCCCAATTGAGACCCAGAGAAGGTTCCCTCCCAGCTGTACACCAGTAGCAAGGGAAGGAGTGTGATTTTGAAATGAAGTCCTCTGATACCAAATCAGTGCTCTTTCCACTAAACCCTGCTGCCTTGGGTGTGTTATGTCTTCAGGAGGTAAACCCTTTAAGAATATATGCCAGAGTGAGGTCTCAAATACTTTCCAGAATTCAATCCTATGGCCTAGTGACTAAAGTTCTGTTCTTCTTGGTGCATCAGAGAGCGTAGTAACAGCTGAGTAATGATGACAGCAATTATTACAAATCTTGCTGGCTTCCTCTCCTAACAGGAGAGAGTGATGATTAAGGATTGCTTTTTGGAAAACAACAGCATGTGTCTGAAGTAACAAAGTGGGGGAAGGTGTAATAATAAAGCCTGCTGTGGAAAGCTTGACTCAGAGGAGTGGGCTGAGGGAGGGGAATGCAGGAACTACATGGTCCCCAGGAAACCAGAGAGTCGTGAGCCGCTGGCGAGCGACGCGAGTTGGGATGTGATGTCAGTCGGAGCATCCTGATTGGAAGTGACTGCTAATAACAGAGGAAAGACAGTAAAAGGGAATCACTGCAGCTGCCTCCCTTCCTGACTCTAGGAAGACAGAAGAGCCTGCATGAGGCCCCATGGATTTCAAAACACGATTGATCACCACTGCCAAAGTCATTTGGTTTTAATGGTAGCCTTGGAGGGACAGAGGAGATGAAATGCTAGACCTGGTCATCCATTCATCTGGCTAGAATGACCACAGGAGCCATGGGATGTAAAATCAAGCACCAGAGGGTGGGCGAAACAAACCCATTGAAATTCACTGACCCCCAACTTGTCAGTTATGCTTCAGGCCTGAAGAGCTTTGGAGAAGTTTCCCTGGGCCCAGTTTTCCACCACACACTTTGCTTTTGTTGCATCAAAGTTCTCCAGTAGCCCAGATTTTATTAAGCATGACCAGCATATCACAGTAGGTGGATATGAGAATCAGCCCCTAGGGGGTTAGATATTGCCAATCATTTGAACTACTGATCCTAAAAAGGACTTCATGGATTATAAATATTTTGATAGATACTTGATTTCATCAGAATAGGTTATTTCTCCTCTGGCACAGATTGCAACCATCCTCATCCCCTTTTCATCCTATTCATTGCAAATCAGTAAGCTATTTATGATTCAGCATCTACCACATGCCAGACTCTATCCTAGGTCCTAGAGATGAGAAACTCAAGGAGTTTACATTCTATTGCATCCTATTACTAATACATACCCCATCTTTGGAGATCTTCAAATAGAGTGACTACTTATCAAATGTGTTTTGGTAGAGAGTCCCTTTGCGTATTGGTTGGAATAGAGAGTCATATAGGATCCTACCGACTCATCAATTCTGTGATTCTAGAATGCTATTTTATGCAATTCTTTTTTCAAAAAATTATTTTATTCTGAACTTAAGAAATAAAACAAGCATTTCCATAACGCAGTAGCATAAAGGGAAAAAAGATGATCGTACATGAAACTGCAAATCTATTACGTACAGCTTGCTATTCCTTTTAAATACATGATAAAGTCATCATGTAACTTTCCTTTTTTCTTTCCTGTATGACCAACCTATCTCCCTTCCTGATCCTGTATATCTTTGAAAATGTGTGTTATGCCATCGCTTGTGCATAAGTCACTGTCAGTAGTGTGCAACAGTTTACATGAATGAATGGGCAAATGAATCAATCAATAAGTATAAAAGCATTTATTAAATGCCAGAGGCTCTGGGTGGTATGATGGATAGAACAGTGGGCCTGGAGTCAGGAGTTCAAATGAAGCCTCAAACCTACTCTATTCCATTGACCCACCACTCCAGGTTATTTTTGATGGTCGCCACTTTGTGTTACAGTTTGAGATGTGGCATTGCTTTGCCACCTTCCTTCATCTCTTTTTTTCATTGATCCCCTTGATATGCTCGACCTTTTGTTCTTCCAGATGGATTTTGTTATTATTTTTTCTAGCTCTACAAAATAATTTTTCATAATTTGACTAATATGGCACTTAGTAAATTAATTTAGATATAATTGTCATTTTTATTGTATTGGCCCAGCCTACCAATGAGCAATAAATATTAAGAATATGGATTTTTAAAAAGGAAGAAAGTCCCTGCTCTCACAGAGCTCACACGCTAATTGGGGGAGATGCCACATAAAAGACTATTTAGTTACAGGCCAGTTGGAAAGACACCCAAGTCCTAAGGGTTCCTTCCTATGGTAAATGACAAGGACCAAGGATCCTTAGGGTATATAGGAAAGAAGCAGTGCTTGGTGGTCTGGAGAGCGAAGAGGCTCTCTAAGGTTAGCAGAACCTTAGAATGCAACAGTAGGGCAGATCATAAGGCACGGCAGTCTTCCATTTTAGCAAAACTCATGCAACCAATATGAGAAGTCATGTCAACCTCTTCCCACTCAGCTGCTCTGTTATCTGCTTGGTATGGAAATAATGCTATTTGTACTAGCCGACAGGGTTACTGTGAAGAAAGCACTCTGCAAACCTTTGAAACGTTCTGTAAATATAAGTTATTATTACTTCAAAGAGGCAACAGGGATTTCATTTACTCCACGTTGAGCAAGAATAAAGCCAATGCTCTCTTTTATAAAAAATTAAATGTTTTATTGAAACCTTGATATTGAACATCAATACAACCACCTAAGCATGTTTAGTGACCATTGCAGGTAAATTAATTTCAGTGACTAAAGCTGCATAACTTGTTTTCTTTTTTCCATGTTTATTATTCTATTATCTTACCTCCCCTCCCTGTCTTGCATCCCACTAGTAGCATTCCCGTATAACAGATATGTGTAGTCAGGCAAAACAAATCAATGTGTTGGTTATATCTGAGAATGCCAGTCTGGTTCTCTCTCACTGGCCCTTCCTCTCTCTGCCAAGGGTTGGAAGATGTGCTTCATCCTCAGTCTTCTGAAGCAATGACGGGGAAGGTCCACTTTGTTCCGCAGTTCAGTAGAAGGTAGAAGTGTTCAGAGAGATTTCAAACTTCACTGTCCTGGGAAGAGAGGGGACAATATAATATATGATATATAATATAACATACAGTAATACAATAATCCTAAATAGGTTTAGGATTCAAGCCCACAGATGAACTTCTCCAGCAATGAAACACACACCGACAAGATTTTCTGCCTTATTTCACAACAATGATCATAGAAAAGAATGTTTTTTTTTACATCGAGATCGTTCCTAATAGTAGACTAGCCAAAGCCACCTAATGCAATAAATAACAATCCATAGGAACTTATTAAATTGCTATTAGCAAATTCAATTCAATAAGCATTTATCAAATGCCTATTAGGTGTCAAGGATTGTGCTAGGCACTGAAAGTGCAAAGAAGACAAACAAATTGAATATTCCCTGCCCTCAAGGAGCTGACATTCTCCTGGGAACACAGATAATGTATAATTATGTTATATAATATATCATGAATGCATTATACTAGATAATATATACATTATGTATAATATAAGGTACACTTTATACAAGAGAATGCACATCTACAATGTATACATTGGACAAGATAATGTATACATTATATATACAACCTATAATGTCCACATTATACAAGATAATACTATCCATAATATACACATTATGGATGCGATATATAGTATAAATATATTTAATATAAATATGTAAATACAGTTAATGCTAATACAATATATGATGCAATGCAAATACAATATATAATATAAATATTACATATATATATACATACACACACACACACAAATAATATGGTTGTTGACCTTCATTTTCAAAGAGGACCAAAACAACATCACTCTGTTGGAGTCAAATACAATAGAAAATATATATGAAGTCTTTGTGGTAGTGAAGGGAGCCCTAACTGGAGATTTCAATGGGTCAAGATACAAATTTAACTAAGAAATAGTTCATACATTTAAGTCTCGTAGGGAGTTAAGAAAGGTATACAAATAAATGCAATATAAATTAGAACATCTTGAAGGCCTGGAACAATGAGAAAAAAATTGACTTTGGAGTCAGAGGATCTGAGTTCAAATTTTGCCCCTGATGTTTAATACTGGGTGACCTTGGGCAAGTCACCTTACTTCCTTGGTTCTCAATTTCCTTATCTGCAAAATGAGGAGTTGGACTAGATGACCTGGGAAGTTCCCTTTCCCTCTGGCTCTAGGACCCCAAATGGGGCAAAGGATTTAGAGATTAGGTAAGGAAGAAAAACCCTGGTGAAGAGGAATCTGGGAAGGCTTAATGAAGCAGAAGGCACTGAATGGGAGGGGGGGTGGGCTGGTGGAATTCAAATCAGCCTTGGTGCATAGTAGGAGTGAGGGAGGTTGGTTATGGAGCCTGCTTCTAGTCCTGATTTTCTGTGTGATCTTGCAAATATCACTGACCCTTTACTCTCAGTATCATCAGTGGGATGGGAATTTTGGCTGCCTCACCTAGAAGAACACTTTTAGTCACACTTACCCCTGGTTCTGTGTCTCCTTACAGACCTTTTAAGGGCTTTTGTTTCCAAATCTTTGTGGAGGAAGCATTTCATAGAGGATAGAGTAATGAACTTGGAATCAGACCTGAATTGAAATTCTACCTTTGACACTTGCTAGCTGTGTGATTGTTTCAACAATCCAGCTAGCAGCTGCTGTGGGGGTGAAAAACCAACAGGAGCCCAACAAGAAGAACGCTGCAAGCTCAGGTTCTTTTGATCTGCTTTACTAAGGAGAGCAATGTTAAGGGGTTAACAATCTTACTTTAATCCAACATACAAATATCATTCACTCAGCTCAGGGGGAAAAGCCAGCACCCTGAACTTCAGAGGAAATACAAACAGAGCAAATAAACACAAATCCACAGATAGATTTCTGTCTGACAAAATCACAATATACAGTTACCGGAGAAGCATCAACATCTGGATTTTCTTCAAAACCAGGGAGCTCATAACAACGGCTTGCCTAGAGTCACACATCACTCCTGCTGTGGCTCAGAGCTCCAAAAGAGAAAGCAAACCTCTGTGTTTATATTTCTTTTTCAGAGTCAAAGGTGAGTCACACATTCAACTCACCCACGTGAGCTAAAATCGTCACCAAAATGTGACTTAAACCCACGTGGTCTAAAAGCCTCTGATGTCACAAACATGTCATTCAAACCCATGTCAACTAGGCTTTCTCTTGAGGCAAGGAGGTCATCAAGGACTCCTAATTTAAACAAGGAAACAAAGGCCAAACTCTTCAAGGGCATTTGGTTGAATAAGTGCTAAGAGCCCATCTTGATTCCCAATGCAGTGATCATGGGCAAGTCTAAACTTCTCTGAACCTTGTATTCTCCCTCTGTAAAGTAGGGACACTAATAACTCAGAGGACAGCTTAAACAGGAAAGCATATACGTGTGATGAGGGTGATGAGGTGAGCCCTTGTTCTGCTGGATTGACCTAAGCATGCACTCTGGTCCAGTTTGGCAGAATGTCGTTGTTGTCCCACCTTCTTGAGAGCAACCCCAACCAATGATGGGAGATTCTATACCATCTTAACAAAGCTCACATCCTTTCAGCATGGAACCAGAACATGCGCCCCACAAAAAAAGACCACAAACAAGTTCCATGGAAGGTGCCTCAGGCCAACAGATTAGGGAGTTCACTGATTATCACTACCAAGCAAAAAAAAACACGGAGCTTATATAGATGTCAGTTGTTCCTTTTTGTTCAGACCTCAGGATTGTAATAGCTCTAAATTCCAGAAAGGAAAAGAGTTTAAAAAGAAAAGAGTTGCCAATATTCTTGCTGCCTATATAAACGCAAAGAAGGAGTCTGTCCGTAAGTTTAGAGAACTCTAATTTCCAAGATAAATAGATGTGGATGGGCCATGGTGCCAAAATTCATCTGAATCATGTGAACAGGATCGCATGAGTTCCAGCTAGAAAGAATCTTGAAAGTCATCTGTTTCAACTCCATTACTTTATAGATGAGGAAACTGAGGCCCATAGTGAAACAACCTGCCCAAATTTCCAAAGTGACAGAGTTGGAATAGAAAGAAACGCCTCTCTGAGATTAGGGCCTTTTAGAAAAGGAATCACTGAAATGCTATTTGATTTTTTCCCCCTTGGGGTGTATTGAAGTTTAATGTCAATAATCCTGCAGTTAGGTAGCAATCCTGGGCAGCAGGAGAAAATCAGTTACCCCTGCCACTTGGCATCCTTGGCCAGAGCCCTCCATTGCATTCACTTGTATAGCAAATGGAAATCATGATAATGAAGGGGATCATTTATTAAAACTGACACATGTAAATGCTGGCGTCACCATGATTTAACTGCAAGATGGGTTTTTCCTGACTTTCAAAGTCATTCACAGGCACAACTATTCTCTTTCTTTTTTTTCCCCAAGTTATTTTGAACTAACCCACTAATAACTATATAATAAAACCTCTTGTGTTGAGCATGATTTCTACTAAAAGGACGGCTATAAAAGTGATTTTTAAAAAATGCAATATTCCCCAACTTCCATTACCCAGCCATAGAATATTGGATCAGATGCAACCTTAGAGGTCATCTAATCCAATCTCCTTCTTTTATAGTTGAGGAAGCTAAAGCTCAGAGAGTTTAAGCAACCTGCCCAAAGGCACACAGCTAGTTAGCAGCAGAGGTGGGACTAATCTGATATTTATAAAGCACTTCAATGTTGATAATAATAAAAGCTGACATTTCACATGGCACTTGAATGTTATTAATAATAATAGCTGACATTTATATAGCAGTTGGATGACGATGATGATGATGATGATGATGATGATGATGATAACCAGCATTCATAAAGTACTTTAAGGCTTACAAAGCTCTGGCCATATGTCATCTCACTTATTGAATAACAATGACCTGGAAGGTAGGTATTATTATTATCCCCATTTTATAGATAAGGAAACTGAGGCAGACAGATTTTAAATGACATGCCCAGCATCAGCTAATTAAGTGTCTGGAACTGAATTTGAACTCAGGCCTTCCTGATTTGGGGTTCAGTATTGCATCCACTGCAATTCCTAGAGGCTTGTAATGTGCTCCAAAACACATTGTATAAATTTGCTCTTTTGAACCTCCTAACAGCCCTCTTCAGGGAAGGTATTAGAAGTACTAGTATCTCCATTTCCACCTCAAAAAACTGAGGCTCAGAGAGGTTTATTAATGAACCCAGCATCACAAAAGTGTCAAAGGTGGGATTCGAACACATGTCTTCCTAATTCTAAGGGTAGCCTGCTTTCTATTACCCTGCACTGCCTCCAGCTCCTTTATATGCCTGCTCCCATTCCCATGATCTTTTCTACTCTACCACATTGCTTCCCTTTGCTGGAAATATATGAAACATGATCATCTGAATGCAATCCCAAGACATGAGGCTATCCCCAAGGCCAGGCTTTGAGGTTTAAAGATTAAAATTTAATAGGGAAATATTAATTTAGTATTCAGTCCCTGGAGGCTTGAGTGGAAAGAATACTGGACTTCAAATCAAGAGACTTGAGGTTCGTGTGCTGGCTCTAATGGATCCTTGCTGTGTTTCCTTGGGAAAGTCACAGCCCCGTTTTGCACCTCAGTTGCCCCATTCAGAAAAAGGGGAATCACAACTTTGTTGTGAAGAAAACACTTGCAGAAGGTGTCCTATAGACACATGACTTGGGGATTGTTGGCCTTTCTCTCCACCCAAAGAGTGAATGGACAATCCCACCTGTGACCAAGAAGCATCTGTCAGGCTGCACCTGACCTGTGAAGGTTGTTACCAAACACAAAAGACAATTCCTTCCCTGGCAGCTAAAACTTTTACTCACGATTGCCTTCGCTGACAGACGACAAGGAATGTAAATGAAAGAACCATCAGCCTCTGCCAGTTTTGACCTTAGAGATTTGACAACTGAAGGCTTGGCATTCTTCCTTCCTTTCTATTTTTTTCTTTCTCTGTATTTTCTTTACTGTTTGTGGCTTTCTTTTTTCCAATATGTCCCAGATTGTTGGCTGATTGGCAGTGGGACAGCTTGCACTCTAGTCCCTCTGCCTGAGAAAAAGACTTCCTGTTGAATTTCCTAATTATTGGTGTCACGTACATAGGGCCGCAAAAATACATTTAAGAGACGGCATTTTTCATCTATGAGTTGGTTGCTGAGCTTCACTCTTATGCTGGAATATTAATAATAACAATAATAATAATGATAATGATAGATCAAATTTAGATGCCAAGCCACTCAACTGGAAGAGAAAGTGCAGAGTATCTTTGTTTGATAAATCACCAATTCTCCATTTGCTTTCTTAGTCCATGCTATATTATTACACGGTTATATAGTCTGTGTTATAGCATCACATTTCTCTGACTTGTGTGATGAAATGAAGAATTCTCTTAATAGCGACCCTTGAACAGAAGGCTCCCAAAGCTGAGTTCTTACCGCTCTTTGCATTGATCGACTTTCTGCCACCGCCGTTCATGGGGTATAAGGAATGAGAATTTCCCATCATTACTACCACAAAAAAACCAGTCCAGTCACCACCCAAATTCATGATGCTTTATATCATCTCATAAATGGAAGGGACCTCAGAGGCCCATCAAGTCCAATCCATAACCACACAAGAATCTCCTTCTATAACCTACTGAAGAAATGGTCATCTGGCCATCACTGGTGGACCTCTACTATGATGTCAAAGTCCTTCTGCATTTTTCTTGCTCTCCTCTGGATGTTCTACAGCTTATCAAAATCCTTCTTACAATGCAATGAGCAGCTGGTGGCACAGTGGATAGAATGCTGGACCTAGTGTCTTAAAGATCTGAGTTCAAATCCAGCCTCAGACTCGTACTTGCTGTGTGACCTAGGCAAGTCACTTAACCTCTGTCTCAGTTTCCTCAATGTTAAAATTGGGATAATATATATCACAGGGTGTTGTGAAGATGAAATGAGATATTTGTAAAAGAACTTAGCACAGTACTTGGCACACAATTGGTGCTATATAAATGTTCATTCCCTTCCCTCCTCCACTCTCTATCTTACAAGGTCCTTTTTACAATGCAACCTTGACTTGATGCAGTGTTCCAAACGTGTTCTAATCAGGGCGGAGTAAAGTAGAATCATCATCTCTTTTGGGAAGGATACTGTGTCTCAATACAGCTAAATATCCCAGTGCTGTTGGGCTTTTTTCTCACTGCCATATTCTGACTCATAGTAAGCTTGTAAACCATTAACACTAGAAGAATCACCTGCAAAAATTTTTAAGTAACTTTACTATAATTTCTTCTATCTGTGCAAATGCCTTTTGAATTCAGATAATAAAGATAATAAAATTTACTTTGAAATAAAAATTTCCTCTTAGTACACTCCCAGATTTTTCCAGATGAACTGCCTTTTAGTCACATTCCCTGTCTTGTACTTATGACATTGATTTTTTGAACTTACGTGTAAAATTTTACATTTATTCCTATTCAATTAAATCTTACTAAATTCAGTTTCCTCTCCTTTCTGGCACATTTTCTCCTGCCCCCAGTGTAGATTGCGCCATGGTATAAGGCACATTGTTAGTTTAAGTACACAAGTCATCTTTAACTCTTATGTGAAGGAGTTTGGGAGTGCACACTATTTACAGGTGAGATGAAGTACCAGTGGCATGTTACTTGATTTCTGGTTCTGAATGAGTCCTTCCCACATCCCCTATTGTCTGATATCATCTCTTTTATTTATCTTTGAGACCTTAGTCTCAAGCTTCTCTGCCCTGAGTTGACCACCCTACGAGCCATAGTATAAGTCTGGCTTTCTCTTCTAACCTTCCAACTCCCTGAAGATTAAAAAAAATATATTTTATTTTTCAAATTGATTTCATTTAGTTTGAAGTAAAAAAATTATCTTCTCAGCAAAAAACTTTATTTCCCAATGCAACCAGGGTCCCTCGAATCCTAAGAACTTCAGATTCCATTTTCTTAGCTTCCTAACTAAGCCTATCATTGTCTAATATGTACCAGAGTACTACACTCTGTTCCTTCTCACTTCCCTTCCCTTTCCCAGCCAGATCTTACTAGCTCAGTTGTTCATGATTCCTCTCTGTCCTTGTTCTTGAGGTTTCATTAGTGGATTAATTATCCCTTTGCTATGCATAAGCTTGTCCTCATATCTCTTTGGCACCAATTAGCTCTTGTGTTTACACATACACACACATATACATGCACGCGTGCGCACGCACATACACACACATACACACACACAGAGCTGGTTACAACTGCACCTCATTTGCAGTATCTTCAGCCCATTGTATCTGGCTCGTAAGTCCCCTGAGTTTAACAGCATTCCCTCTACCCCCTTCTCAGGGCATAATTCAAGTGTACATTATTATCTTAAAAGTAGGCACCACTATCCTTCCCAAGAGTTCTCAACTGTCTTCCCTTATACCTTTGGATATTAGTACCTCACATTAATATTTTATCACATCCACTTTTACTTTCTGAGTTGGGTTTCCCCTCTATTAACTTTTCTTTTCTTTTTTCCTTTTTTTTAAAGGAAAGAAGCCTGACATCTAGTCATGGCTAAGATGAAGTCGTCACAGCTTGGTTCCATTTGGAACCATGCTGGGGAACCAGGGGTCCCTTCCTCAAAGGCAAGACTGACTTGATATGGGAGAGAAGGAAGAAATGATATTCATTGTCAAATAGCCCAGGGCTGTTATAGTAGCAGGAGGTATCAGTATGTAGGCAAAAAGCGGCTTTTAAGAGACTACACTGGTAAGTTTCAAAGGAATCACTTGGAGCTGGAGATGAGGGAAGTTAAATAAATAAGAACTGAGAAAATCCAAAGTTGGCAATACAGGAAGAGAGACTATAGAACGATTGGTTAAAGTGGGCTCAGGCCAAGTCAGTCACAGGAACTAGGGCACCTGTCCTGACAAAACTTGCTGGTCTATGGAGAGTTTTTATCCTGAAAGTCTCAAGCCTACTTGGTTGGTTAGCCCTTTGCCAAAGTGGAACTTTCATTGCTGAACAAGCTGCCTGCAGTCATGACAGGGTTGATTCTTTGGGGCCAGAGTCCCACCCTAATCTACTCAGGAGCCTTTGACATCAACTGGGCCCACATTCTCTGATTGGTACTGGGGGCTATAATGTGATACCATATATTTAGGATGTTTGGCAGGGTTGACTCTCAGAGGACATGGCACAGACAAGTTGGGAGTGACATTGTTATCCATATAATAGGGCTTAGAATTATTTTTTTTGGTCCTGTTTGGTCTCTATCTCTCCAGGGCCAGTGTGCCACTAAAATATGGCAGTGGGAACCCAGTACCAATTTATTTTTTCCAGATTCGTGTCATATTATTCCCCATCATGAACACTGTGTTCCAGCCAAACTGACATCTTACTGTTCCCCATACACGACAGTGTCTTCTGCGTCTGAGACTGCACAGACTGTCTAATGTGCCCGGAACATGCCTGATCCTCACTCCTACTCCCGCTCCCACACCCTAGCTCCATTCAGGGTTCAAGTCAAATCCCATGTTTGGCCTTTTATGAATTCCTCCAGTTGTTGTTACTTCTCCTTTCCTACCTCGCCAGATTACTCTGTATTTACCTTATAGGTATTTACTTATCTGTGTGTCTGGTATTTCCCCCCAATAGAACATAAGCCCCTTGAGGGGGCTTGTCAATTTCCCTGGTGTATGCTATAGTGTCTGGCCTAGAGTAAGTACTTAATAAATGAATATTAAATTATGTTGAATGAGTCTCACCAAGGTTTTGGTGGGAGAGTAACCATCCATTTCATGGCATCATAGATTTAGCCTGGAGAGGAGCTTTCTTGGTCACCTAATCATAATTAACAACTAAGGAAAATAAGTCCCACAGTGATGCAGTGACTTGTACTACCAGGCTGGTTTTGAGCCTTGGGCTCCAACCTCTTTCTGCTGCATCGTATGTAATCCCTCTCACTCTGAAATCTAAACACCCCTCCTCAACCTCAAATTTTTCAGACAGAAGAAGGTAGTTCTGGAAAGCATCCCTCCTGTCTAGGATTACAAATGAGTCTCCAGCACCTGGACACCCTGTCAGTTACTCCCTTCGCTCTCCATAGTCACCCCCTCCTCCCAGGACACATCATTGGGTACTCAATAAATCTTGTTGATTGAGTGATTAATATGTCTCGGTTAACCTTCATTAGGCAAGGGAAGAGGCTGCTTCTAAGTACATCTAAATGGAGAATGTGAACTCTGAAAAAGGAAATGACCTTGCCAGAGGCAAAACCTCACTGAGTATTTCCAGAGCAGGCACCATACGGCCGTCATGTCTTGTGAGACTCTTTCCGAATGCTGGGCCAGCACCGCTTTAACATCCTTGGCATTTTCCGAGAGAATGGAGAAGCTGGGGGGTGCCCCTACCCCCTTTATTTGCTATAATGCAGCAAAAGAAATAAGGCAAGGCCTGTGATTTTTTTCATTCCTCTCCCCGTGCCTTGCATCCCTTCCCTGACTCAATGCAAGTCTCTGTCTCTCATTATCCAGGCTGCTTCTGGGCACTTTAAGTCACTGAAAACTTTGGCAATGCCCCTTGCTTTTAGAAGAGAAATGAATTCTCTCATGGTCCAGAGCCTTAGTTAAGAGCCGAATCAAACAAAGGATTTAAAATTTCGAAAGCTTTGCAAAATCCACATAGGAAGTCAGGCACTCAGGTACTCCTGTCTGCTCAGGAGAAAAGAAGGCAAATCCAAAAGGGGGAGCGTTCCTTCTGGTGTCAGATTGCTGGGTGTCTGATTGGTGAATCCCTGCCCCCCAACCATTGGTCATTCTCAAAGTAGAATGTGGGCAAGAAGGATGAGGAGAGGCCTCCTGAGCAGCAGCGGGTACAGCAGCTTATGGTAGAACATCTGTCAATAGCATATAGGCTATAGCTCTTAAGTGCCTTAAACTCTCCATTTCCCAAAGTTCCTAGAGCTGACTTCCAGGTTATAGTAGTGCAGCTTAGTAACGATAGCTGACATTTTTAGGGTTCTTTGAGGTTTACAACACCCCCTCTTATTTGATCTACTAAATCTAAAATTCCATGGTCCTATGAAACGAGGCAATAAGTGTGAAGTGAGATGGGTGAAGCATCCATGCTATACTTCGTAGGCAGCAAAGTGACCTCAAGTCAGTAAGACCTGGGTTCAAATCCAGCCTCAGACACTTACTAGCTATGTGATCCTGGGCAAGTCACTCAACCTCTATCTTCCTCTGACCATCACAGCACCTACCTCCCAGTGTATCAAATGAGACAATATTTGTAAGGTACTTAGAACAGTGCCTGTCATGTAGTAGATATTTTAAAAGGCTTGTTCATCACCTCCCCACCCCCTAAGAATCAATATTATCGATAAACATCATTAGGATCATTAATCTAGAACTGGAAAGGACCTCAAAAGTTATCTAGTTCAATTCCCTCCTTTTTCCAGATAAGGAAATTAAGGCCCCAAGATCAAGTGGCTTGCCCAAAATCATACAGACATTCAAAACCAAATCCTCTGATGCCACATCAGGTGCTGTCTCCACTGTATAACAAGATGCCTTGTTGGATACCCCTCTTTGTGTCCATCACTATTCTGGGAACTTATGGACAGAACATAAGCTGTCAGTCACTATCCTGGAGGAATTTATAGTTTACAAAAAGATATAACACATACTAAGTCATCTACTGCTTATTGGGAAAGGCTGCAGGCTCAAAGGAGGATTGATAAGTAACCGGAGAAGAATATCAGATTTCCTGTTGGAATTCTCCAGAAGCTTCACCTTCTTATATAACCACCCACCCAGCCTTCTTAAAGCAAAAAGCTATAGGCAATGCAGAAGGAAAATAGTCTGCTTTCTTTGGCTCTATGGGGCATCTTGCTCTCTCTAGGATGTCTAAGCTTAAGACAGCGAATGTAGAAGATTTCTTGTCTTTCAGGCTATTTATTTCCCTTCATGCACTCTACCTTCCAATTGACCTAGACTACCTGATGGTCCAATTCCACCATCCTGTCCCTGAAGGCTCAAAGTCAGGAACAAACTAGTCAGACTGGAGTTCAAGTCAGGAAGATGAAGTTGTTTAGAAGGAAAGAATTTCAAGAAGACAGCTAATTCACAGCTTGGTCCCTGCCCTCAAGGAGCTCATATTCTAATGGGGGCAGCCATATACAAACAAACACCAACATCTAGTATACAGGGGCAGCTAGGGTGGCGTAGTGGATAGAGCCCTGGGCTTGGAATCAGGGAGGCTTATCCTCGTGAGTTTGAATCCAGCCTCAGACACTCGCTAGCTGCGTGACCCTGGGCAAGTCACTTAACTCTGTTTGCCTCAGTTTTCTCATCCGTAAAAAGAGCTGGAGAAGAAAATGGGAAACCATTCTAGTATCTCTGCCAAGAAAACCCCTAATGGGATCACAGGGAATTGTACACAGCTGAAATGAATGAAAAACAACACAGTATATAGAAAATATATATGGTGTAAATAGGAGATAATTTTAGAGGACACAACTAGGGACTGGGATAGGACTCCTGCAAAAGGTGAGCTTTGAGCTGAATCTTGTAGGTACAGGTAAGGAAGGAGCGCATTCCAAGCATGAGTGATATCCAGCGAAAAGGCACAGGATGATGACACAGAGTATCTTGTGTGAGGAACAGCAGAAACACCACTGTTACTAAATATAACAGTAGCAATAATAGCATTTGTGTAGCCCTTTAAGGTTTGTAAAGCACTTTATAAATATCTCATTTTATTTTCACAACAAGCCTGTGAATTGGAAGCTATTATTATCCACATTTTATAAAAAAGGAAAGTGAAGCAGGTAGAGATTACATGACTTCCCATCCAGTCACACAGTAAATATCTGAGAGTGGATTCCTGACACTAATTCTAGTGCTCTGACCACTGCACCATCTTGCTGCCATGCTACATGGAGGGGAGTAAAACCCAGAGAGGAAGTGTCTTAGCCAAAGTCCTTGGGTCCTCTGGCTCCAAGTCCTGCATTCTTTCTACATACCACATTGTCCTTTTACTGGGTTTTATAATCCTTGAGGTAATCTTGTTGCTAATTAGCTATTTTGTTTTCGGTCACCAACTGACTACACTGAGTGACAGCTCAACCACAGCCATATTTGTCTCTAGTCCCTAGAATTTGAACCCAACCCTTGGGGGACCATGGACACCCAAGCTAGACATTTTTTTCTTGCTGCACATTAAATGTGGGTGACAGGTGCAAGGCCCCATTGACACCTTCTAGAGAAGGTACTCCAAGATTTTGTTCAACAAGAGATCATTTTATTGTCTGCACATGACCTCTGAAGCCATCATTTTTGAAGCTAATGCTTACCCAGTTAGCCTGCCAAATCTGCCATCTAGAATGGCTACTCTAGCAACCCAAAGTAACCCAAGCAACTATTTAATAATTCAATGAATTCTACTACAGAGAAATGTCAGTAGGGTAGGGTAAGGTAGGCTAATACTCACAAAACCCTGCTATTATTATCCACTTTTTACAGATGAGTCAACTGAGGCAGAAAGAGGTTAAGTGACTTCCCCTGGGCCACATAGATAGTAAGTGTCTGATTCTAGGTCCAATGCTCTATTCATTGAGACACCTAGTATCCATCCTATGTGACTCTTGTCCATGACCTCCCATTAATTTGAAGTCTCCCCGACGTGCTAAAGGTCTTACCTTGGCTCTTTTCACATTATTGTAAGTAACAATGCACATAGTCTATCTGCTGTTCTCACTACATGACCAGCCTACCTTTTGTGTTCATAATCTGGATATCTTGCAGTAAAGAATCATTATTAATATGCTTCAGCCTTATGCTTACTACATATCTGTCCATTGTCCTTTGGATGACCCATAATTTTGACTCTTTGATGATTATGTTGTTCTAAAGTCCTTTGGCATCATCCCAAGAAAATGACATTATAAGGATGAGTGTTTGTTTTAGGGAGCAACCTGAGATTATTGGAAGTGCTACTCAGTTTCCCAACAGCAATCCAGCCCCACTTGCTTCCTCTTATTCAAAAGTCAGCTAGTTGTCCATGAGAAACACCTTTCCAAGATCCATATACAAGTGGACCAGCTCCATAGACTGTCCATCCACCTATTTGCTGTAGCCTAAACAGGCATCCTTTATCCATTTGGTTTTTCCTGTATGGATTGTTTGTCACATTTGGTTTCATCATACAGTCCAAGCTGTAGGAAACATCATCCCAAGGGACACTTTGTCATCTTGCTCAATGATAAAATAGGAATGGCATGTTATTCACCACAGAACTGTCCGCACAGGACTATTGTGGAGAACAAATAAGATAAGGTCTGAAAGTGCTTTGTAAACTATACAGCACTGAATAAATGTGAGGTATAATTTATGATTGTGCTTTCCCAGATATAATGACTTTCCATGGCTCATTTCACCTTCATTTGTATTACATCACAAATGATACTTCTCAGAAACTTGACTTTGACCACTATTTGCTGCCCTCTGTCTAGCCCCTCTCATTACCTTGGCAATTTTGTCTTTTCTGTTTTATAGATCACCCTATCTTCTTGTACTCCAGGCTTCTACTTTATGTTGTAAGTTTAAGAAAAACCCTGCTTCTCCTTAGTTTACTAATCTTTACAGCCCTACTTAACCACACTGACTCCTAGGGTGTTTTTTATGTATAAAGACGAGCTAGAAAGAATTTCAATTGCATTGTTTCCAACTGTTACTTAAATATTTCCTGATCTTTTTTTCTCTCTGAACTTAATTTCCCTCCCAACTGTGTAAAATGTTCATCATTAGTCTTTGAGACATTTAACTATTGGACCTTGGAGTTCATTTTCTGAGACAGTATGGCATGAGGGAAAATAACACTGAAGGGCAGCTAGGTGGCACAGTGGATAGATAGAGCACTGGCCCTGGAGTCAGAAGGGTCTGCATTCAAATTTGACCTTAGCCACTTGACACTTACTAGCTGTATGTCTGTGGGCAAGTCACTTAACTGTGATTGCTTCCAGAAAAAGAAAAAGGAAGGGAGGAAAGGGGACAGAGAGAGAGAGAGGGAGAGGGAGAGGGGGAGGGGGGAGAAGGGGAGAGGAGGAGAGGGACAGGGAGAGGGAAAGAGGGACAGGGAAAGGGAGAGGGAGAGGAAGGAAGGAAACACACACACTGGACAGGGGGGATCAGGAAGAATTGGGTTCATATTCAGCTTCTACTATTTACTAGCTGTGTGCCCACTTGCTAATTAACCTCTCTATGGCTCAGTTTCCTTGTTTATGGAGATAGTAACACCCATGATGCCTACCTCATAGGGCTGTTGTGAGACTCAAAAGAGGTAATGTATGTAAAGTGCTTTTCAAAGTTTGAAGCATTTCTAGGCTTATAGAATCATGTATTTAGAGCTAGAAAGGATGGTCATGTGGTCCAAAATCCTCATTTGATAGATAAGGGAAGTGAGGTCCAGAGTCTAAATGACCTGCCCAGGGCAAAAAAGTAACAGAGATGAGATTTGAAGCCAGGTCCTCTGATTCCAAAACTAACCTCCCATAAGAAATGTCATTTATTCTTATTTGTCCTACCTGGTGGAATATGACAAGGTCACCTTGTCCCAAGCTGTGGGAAATCCCTGAGAGTGTAGGAAACTAAAGAGTTTGCATTGGACCAGAGACCCTGTGAGGCTCTTTCTGGTGAAATGATTGGAATGAAGATAGAAAGCTCGTTGGGATGCAGGTAGGCAGAGTAGTTAACTCCATCCATTTCCAGAGTCATTCATTTGCTTTCACCAAGTTTTTATATGCTCCCTAGAGAAGAACTGTTCAACTTTTTCAAGGGCAGGGTGGTCTCTAGGGTCTTCCAACTGAAGGGTTGGCATAGATGTAAGTGTGAGCTGAGCTTTGTTTTAGTTTGGGTGGGAGACAGTACTATGAAATCCCTACTCCCTGGTGGCAGAGGAAGTAGGTAAGAGGGGCATTCCCTACCCCATAGGTTATTAATGCTTAATTATAGGGGCCTGGGGGAAGGAATGGGAGCCTGAAGCAATGAAAGGGTCTGGTCCAAGTTGTCATTAATATTTGGAAGGGGTCCTAGTGAAAAATAAACAGTATTCTGTGGCAAATCAAGCCAGAGTCCATTAGGTAACCAAATCCAAGGGAGCTAAGAACAGCTGGCTGATGCTAGGAAAGTCAAAATGAGGTGAGAGCTAGGGCACACCACAGTGAATAATAAAAACTATTGGTGAGATGACTGTCTCCCTAAACTTCTCTTCCAGGTGTGGTGTGGTGGCCATACATCCCTTCTAGTTCAGCTGCCTCTCCATCGCCATCATTCCAGATATTTCCACTGGTCACAATTTTATATTCTGAAGCAAGTCTGCTACCTCTTATGTATAATAACCTATTAAGTATTTAAAGATGGCTTTGCATCTCCTCTGGCCTTCTCTGGGCTCATTAGCCTAAGTTTTTCCCACATCATGATTTTCCTGATCCCTTCACATCTTGTTGGTCCTCCTCCGTCTTCTCTCTAGTTTGTCAACCTCCATCCCAAATTGAGGCACTCACAGCTGAGCACAGTTCCCCAGATGTGGTCTGGCCAGGGCAGAGGAAAGGAGGACTATCATGACCTGAATCCTATACTTCATTAGATTCACAAGATAGAATTTTAAACTGGAAGGGACCTTCCAATCCAAAGAGCCCGGCTCCCTCATTTCATAGGTCAGGAAAAAAAGGCCCAGAGAGGGAAAGTGACCAGAGAAGCTGCCACAAGTTAATAAATGGCAGAGCCAGGATTGAACCCGGGTCAAGGAGAGGACCTCAGAGGTCAGCTAGTGCTAGGATCATAGATTTAGAGCTGGAAGTGACATTTGAGGTCATTGAGTCCAACACCCTCATTTCGTAGATGCAGAAAGTAATTTCCTAGGAGGTTACATGCCTGCCAAGGGTGACACAAGTAGTTAAGTTTCAGAGAGATTATTTGAACCCGGATCTTCTGAGCCCAGAGTCACTGGTTTTCTGCTACAATTGTACCCAAAGATTGCTAGAGCAGGAAGGGGCTAAGAAGTTACCTAGACCTAATTCTGCATTTTATGGATGTGGAAACAGTCTCAGGGGGCTAAACAATGTCCCCAAGTATACCAAATGGTTAGTGGGTCTAGAACCTGGGCCTTTTGCCTCCCAGACCAGGGCTCTTTCCAGCCCATCTCCTTGCCCCACCTGTCCTACCCCTGTATCTTTCGGTTGTGCTGCCAAGCACGATTCTGCAGAGCCCTCCCATTCCTGCCGCCGTCCAGACAAGCCCCTCTTCTCCAAGTCCACTTTCCAGAGCATTTCTATCTCTTTCTGAAAACATAACATCCCAAAGTTACTGTTGCTGGCAGAGATTCTCTTCTTGTGTTTGTTTTTCACTTAGCTTTGTCATTCCAAAAACTGCTGGTCCAAACAGAAATTTCATTTAATTCTGGCAAATTCCCCAACCGCATCTTGTTTTGTTTTCCATCCTCATCACGAAGACAACTTTGCCCCCTTAGTTCCCCTAATCATCAGAGACATTTTTATACTGGGCAAATTGCATCAGACTCCTTGCAAAATGAATCAATTTGGGGAGAGTATGAGCTGCAGTATTGTCTTAAGTGTATATTAACATTTAGATACGTTATTTAAAATGGGCCTGGAGCCGGAGCCAGAGAGACGGCCTCATGACTATTCTGAGTCATTCACCTAGATACCAAAGTAGGGAACTAGGAACTAGGAACTCGATAATTCCTTTTCTTTGGAAGGGAGCATTTCCCTAGAAATGTCTTAAACTGGTTAAACCTTTGCAGAGCTGAAGTTTAAGAATTTAATTGAAAAGGCATGGCATTTTGTTATTGAGTCAGAGAAAAAGGGATGGAGGGTTCGTATGCTGCATTGGCGTCCCTATGTCCAGTTATCCAAATACTCCAGCATATCTGTGATCTCCCTCCCCATTCCCCATGACATAGAATGAAACTCATCCATCTCTGCCCACCTCGTGCAGGTGTTGGTCCATATCCTCCTCAAGGTCACCATAAGGGTCCATTTATTGTGCTGGAGGCATTCCTTGATTTCTGTTGACATGAGCATACCCAAGGGTGCATATGGGCTGTCCATGGGCTTTCTTTCACTCTTACCACATAATTAACCTGTCATCTTTGCTCTTGTCTTCCCCTCCCAGCTCTGTTTCTGGCTCTAAAAACTTGACCATCATACCTCAACTGCCCTGAATCTCTCTCTGTACCTAAAACCTTCCTCCTTCACTCATTGGCATGTTTCTCACATGGCTTCCATTTTGGGGAGAAGCCTGGAGTTCCAGGTAGGCCACGCTTCATTCCTCTCCCAGATTTCCTTTGACTCTTAGGACTTCTCCACTATGCTGGCTAGTAGACACCTCCCTTGCCCCTTTTCAGCTCCCTTTTGTGTATTATATTCCCCTATTAGAATGTAAGCTTCTTGAGTGCAGAGACCATTTTTTTCTTTTTGCTTGTAGTTGTAGGCCTAGCATTAGCACAGTGCCTGGCAAATACTAAGCACTTAATAAATGCTTGTTGACTTGCTGTTGTGCATTCCCTCAATGACACTTTTTGCTCTGGTTCTCCTTCACAATTTTTTTAATATGAAGAACATTGATTCAGAACTGTAACAAACACAGGAGGGGCTTTGTATCCCAAGCCCTTTAGCAAAAAGCAATAGGAAACATATGTCACCATTAGGTAAGTGCTATTTTTTATTTCTGTCCACCTTCAATCACAGTGTCTGGAAAATCACACCATCAAAAGGAAAAGTTCTAGCAGATTGACTGACAACTGATGCCATGTAAGAAAAACTCACATTCTTTCCTGCCACCTTCCCTCAGACGTTTGGCTTTTTGGCCAGCATTTAGCTCTCCGTGTCTAATCAGACCATGACTCAGAAGCTACTCCATCTGTACACATGGCTTTTCCTCCTTCCTCCTAGCTCTTTGACTTTTTTTTTTAATTCTAAAGTTGACAATCGCCAAATAAGCATTTTAGTGCACATTGTAAAACAGGAGGAGGAGCTTGTATTTGAAGCTGCAAATATCTATTGTGTAGACTGAGGCATGCAGCTATATGGTGTAGCAGATAGAGTACTAGACCTGGAGTAGGTAAGACCTTTGTTCAAATCCAGCCTCAGATACTTATAAGTGTAACCCCAAGTAAGGCATTTATCCTATGTCTGCCTCAGTTTTTTTATCTGTAAAATGGATATAATAGCACCTACCTCCCAGGGTTGTTGAGAGGATAAAATGAGATATTTGTAAAGTACTTTTTCAAACTTTAAAGTGATATGTGAACAGTAGCTATTACATAGAGTTTGCTTTAAAAAAAAAACCCAGCATTTAAGAAATTGAGCACATAACTTTCAAAGCTGTCCTGTTTGTCTGTGCTTCCTTCTGGCCTTGCTTCTTCTGTTCTCATCTATTTTGTAGCACTATTCTAATCATCTCTTCCTCTCCCATCCCCACCATGGTGATGATAGGAGTGGGGGCGGGGAGGAGGGGAGAGATTTAAAGTAAAATAAACCAAAATCCTTAAAACAAACATGCATATGGAACCCATGATTTGAAGGCCATTTACATAAGACACTCCTCATTGGTGGAGATTGATTACTCGGTACTCTGTACCTCCACCAAGGGACCCTTTAGTGCGAGTTCGAGAGAGGAGAGAACCTGGTCTTCTGGCTTCCAGCTTCAAGAGAGAAAACGGGCAGGTTTTTTCTGATACCTGAAAAGAAAAAAAAAACACTGAGAAGAAACCCAACATATAGAGGAAGTGGCACTTTGATCATGTCCGCCTTCCTAGCTTACTACACTGGAGACTTCAAGGAGTTTCCCCTTGGGTGAGATCTGAGGCTCTCTTTCATAGTGAGCCATTATTTTGCTCCCAGTGACAGAGTTTATTTACTCTGTATATTGTATAAATAGATTTATCCGCTATTCATTACAGGTCTTAATTGTGGAACTGGCTTTGAGTGGGAAGTGAGTTAAGTCATAGGGCAACTAGTGGCAGAGAGGATAGAGCACCGGGTCTGGAGTCAAGAAGGCTTGGGTTTAAATCTGGTATCAGACCTATACTGGCTATATGACCCTTGTCAAGTCACTTAACCTATTTCCTCATCTGTAAAATGGGGATAATTATTAACACCTACTCCCAGTGTTGTTGTGAGGATTAGATGAGATAATAATTGTACTGTTCTTAGCATAGTATCTAGCACATAGTAGGTGCTATATAAATGCTAGCTATTATTAATATTAATATTACTATGTCTTAGATATATAGCTTGGAGTACTCCTCAATTAAGAATAGTGATCAGGAGTACAGCTTGAACCTAAAAATTATTTTTCCCTAAGTGAGAATACAGATAATATTAGCCTCACTCTTTTACCCCCCCCCACCTGCCCAAAGTGAGCCGAGTGGCCAGTCTCTGGCTTCAGCCTCCTGGGGAGTTATACATAATCAAGCAAAACAAATTCCTGCATTAGCTATGTCTAAAAATGCACATCTCATTCTGCATCTTGAATCCATTACCTCTCAGTCAGGAAGCTGACAGACTCCTTCGTCATCAGTCCCCTGGAATCACAGATGGTCATTATATCGATCAAAGCTCTTAAGTCTTTCAAAGTTGTTTGTTCTTAACATTGTTGTGGCTAATTTATTTCAGTCCGCTTATACCTATGATCCTTCTCTCCCGGATAATATTTATTTTCAATTCTTTGGAAGCTGTAGTGTTCCTTGACTCACACACAATCAGTCAACACCACTGGTAGAATATTGGCATTAAGAAAAGATATCCAAGTGCTACCCAGAAATGACCCAAGTGGAGGTTCTTATGCTTCCTGCATCCCTATGCTATGCCTATCATCCCTTTTAACATGAGCCTAGATTTTGTTATTTGAACAGAGACTAGAATATCCAGGCAATCCTATTGAAAAGAGAACATGTCAACCAGATGGCCCTCGCTCCATTGACTGACATATTTAAGTTACACACATGTCCTATCTCTCCAGCAGAATGTAAACTCTTGGAGAGCTGAGGCTGTTTTGTTTCTGTGTATCCTAGGTAATTCCCTTCCATATAGTGGGGACTTAATAAGTGTTTATTGAATTGAATTGAATTTCAAAGTGGCTAGTTTATTACTGTTGTTTTTTCAACACCAGAAGCAAGCCCTGGTTTCTTCAAAACAATTTGATAAAGTTCTATCCTTTCAGAAGATATAGAAGCATTGAAATTATTAACTCCCCACCAGCCAGGTAGTATTAAGATAAATAGGGGAGCTAGTTTTGTATATCGTAAGTTATTGTTTAATAATAATGAACATTTACATAGCAGTTTGTGGGTTGCAAAGCATCATCCATTCATTATCTGACTAGAACTCCTGCGATAGAAGTAGCCCAGGCATTCTTATCTCCACTTTATGGATGAAGAAACTGAGGCTGTTGACCTGCCCATGGGCCACACAGCTAGTAAGGGTCAGAGGCACAATCCAAACCCAGACACCTCCTAACTCCATATCTGCCAATCTTACCACCATCCCTTTTTCTTTTAAGTGCAAGCAAGGGACTAGCTGCTTTTCACGTTAAATTTGCTCAGATAACAAAGAGATAACATTTCTGGGGAAAGTGTTCCAAGTTGATTTTTAATAAGAGCTAGTTAAGGTGTTACTGTTGCAAATAAAAAGTACTGAGTTCTCTCAAACGTTACTTCTAGAGAGAAACCACAGATTCCAAGTTGTCCCCAGAATGTCAGCCAGTGACAAAACAGGAAACTGGACTCTGTTTATAGATCTGCAACTAGAAATGGGAAGGAAGAAAAATCGTGAAATCTAAGAATCTCAGAGTTATAATCACAGCTAGTGCACCCCATATAGGACCCGGAATCCACTCTCATATATTTAACAAATTGTGGTGTTGTTCAGTCGTTTCAGTCACGTCCAACTCTTCGTGACCCCATTTGGGGTGTTCTTAGCAAAGACACTGGAGTGGTTTGCCATTTCCTTCTCCAGTTCATTTTACAGATGAGGAAACTGAGGCAAACAGGGTTAAGTGACTTGCTCAGGGTCACATAGCCAGCAAGTGTCTGACTGGATTTGAACTCAAGTCTTCTTGACTCCAGACCTGGTCTCTATCCACTGTGCCACTTAGCTGCCCTGTTTAAGAAATAGTTCTCCAAATTTTAGTTGAAGCCCTCTAATGAGAAGGAATCTATTCCCTCCCCACTTTCTCATTCTATTTTTAGGATAGTTTTAATTTGGGGAAGGATATTTTTTCCTAATATGAAGTGGAAGTTGTCTTTTCTTCACCTGGAACCCATTCCTCCTGGTTCTGCCCTCTGGGCCTAGAAGAATGAGTCTAATCAGAACCTATCTCTCTTTCACATGGTGACTCTTCACATGTTTTGAGATAGCTATTATTTCCTGCTTCCTCAGCAAGTCTTTTCGTTCCCAAGCTAAGCATCCCTAGTTCCTACAGTATATCTTATGTGGCATGCACCAGGTCGTCCACCCACAGATACTCTTCAGCTTTTACTCTCTTTTCTGTACTGTAACTTGGCCCCCAAAACTGAACAAAGCGCTTCAGATGTGGCCTGGCCACAAGAGGCCCAGGCTCTCTAGACAGTCCAAAGATCACAGCCTTAGATCTGAAGAAGACACATGTCATCTACAGAGCACATATCTCTCATTTTATGGTCAAGAAAAATGAGGCCCGGAGAGGTGAAGTGAGTCGCTCACTTATTACAGAGGTAGTCTGTGACATGTCTATGTCAGGTTGCCATGTTATACTAGGTTAAATTTCTCATTGGTTCCTACTAATTTCATCTTCTTAGATCTGTCCCGATGCTCTAACCTTTTGGGATAATTTTGGGCGCTCACTGTGTTGTCCAGCTTGTTAGCTGTCCTTCCTATCTTTGTGTTATCAGCAAATTTGAAACAGCATGCCATCTACCCCTTTATTTAGGTCATTAGTTAAAAAAATTATTAAACAGATTAAGGTCAAGCCCGGATTCCTGGGAAACTCCACTCAAGACCTTTTTCTAAGCTGACATCAGACTATTAATGACTACTCTTGTTCAAGTCATTCAAGGGGACAAGCATTTATTAATGGCCAACTGTGAGCAAAGTGCCCTACTAGGTACAGAGAGCAAAAGGATTAAGCAAAAAACACCCTCTGTCCTCAAGGAGCATACATGTTACTGGGGGTTGTAATACATAAGCACAAAAGTAAATACACCATGATTTGAGATGAGAGAGATCACTAGTATCTATGGGATTCAGAAGAGTCTTCCCAGAGAATGTGGTGCTTGAAATGAGCCTTAAAGGAAGCAGAAGATTCCAAAAGGCAGAAGTGAGGAGAGAGTTCACCCCTGCTATGGGGGACAGTCTGTGAAAAGACACATGTGTAGGAGGTGGAAGGTTGAAATTCTGGCTGCAGCAAGGAGGCCAGAATGTTTAAAGGGGAGAAAGATGCAATGTCTGGAAAGACAGGCTGGTGCCAGGTTGTGGCTGGCTTTAAAAACCAACCTCAGAAATAGGTATTTTATGCAAGAAGTAATTGGGAGTCACTGAGGATTCTATTACTATTATCATTCTTACTAATAAGTATTTTATTAAAAAAAATTAACAGGGCACATTAAGAAAACCAACTAGGCTTGCTCAGTATCTGTTTATATATATTTGGATTAATTTCAATGCATAAAGTATCATAACAAGCGTTCAGTCACAGCCTCTAAACCCCCATTCTCATATCCTTTTCGTCTTACATGGTTATAGGGAGAACGTATTCCCTTCTCCTGCTTCTGCTTTTTCCTTTTACATTATTCCCTGAAGGGCTTTTCAGATTTCTCTGCATTCCTTATGCTTGTTGGTCTTAATGGCATTAGAATATCCTTTTTATATTGATGTACCACAGTCTATCTGACTACTCCTGGACAGCTGGCTACCTAGGTTGTTGCCACGGGGCCCCTGCTTCTCACTGGGAGACGATGCCATCTGTATTCCCAAAGATGATCAGAGTCTTCTGAAAGGCATTAGGTACTACTATCGCTTTCAAAATTATATGGAATTTCTTTATGAGAGAGATGAGGGGTTATGGCTGTGGAATGTTACACGTACTGTCTGACACAGCGAATGTGTTATTTGATTTTGCTGAGGGTTTAATCTTTACTGTTATTATTTTTAATAAGAGAAGGCTAGCTGAGTAGAGGAGGAAGAGGGACATATTTAGAAATGAAAGTGATATTAAAACAAGATACGTCAGTAACACTTTTTTTAAAAAAAGATCACACAACTTCTGTAGGCCTTGTTTTTTTTATCCACAAAATGGAGATGATATTTTATGTGCCTATGGATATCATTAGGAAAGTTACAATAGAGAGTAGCCAACACCAGCTTCTGTAGAGTAGGTTGGTTCCACGTTCTTATCAGCCTTTCCACTATTCCCTCCCACTTAGCTTCTTGGCTTACCTTTGGAAGTGGGGTTCCTAAAAACTCTTAGCTGGAATGGTTGCTTATGTAGTTCATTTCCATTCATTTAATTAGGTAATTTCATCTGGTTTAGAAGATGAGAGACATGGATAAGAGCCCTGGCCCTGGAGTCAGGAGGACCTGAGTTCAAATTTGGCCTCAGACCAGACACTTGACACTTGACTCTTAGTAGCGGTGTGACCCTGGGCAAGTCACTTAACCCAAATTACCTTCCCAGAAAGAAAAAAAAAGAGGAGGGACAGAGTATTTCTCTCTGTCCTTGAAATATGTTGGAATCATATATGTACCTCATTATTTACATATTGTCTCCCCCAGTAAAATGTAAGGTCTTTGAGGGCAGAGACTGTTTTTAAGCTCTTTTTGTATCCCCAGCACTTAACACAGGGCTCAGCACATAGAAAGACCATAATACATGGATTCATAACCTGTTTAGGGCCAGGGACTCCTTTCGCAGTCTGATGAAGCCAATGGGCCCTCTCTCAGAATAATGTTTTAAATGCATAAAACAAAACATAAAATCACAGCATCCATTATATTAAGACAGTTTACAAAATATTTTTAAAAACAAGTTCACAGACCCCAGGTTTAGAACTTAATAAATAGTGAGTTCATTGATCAGTTGATCAGAGCCCCATAAACTGTTTCCCAGGCTATTGCAATAGCCTCCTAAGAGGGTCTCCCTGCATCCAGCCTCTCCCCTCCACAATCTGTCTTCTTCACAGCTTTTTGTTGTTCAGTCATTTCAGTCATGACCGACGCTTTGTGACCCCATCTGAGGTTTTCTTGGCAAAGATGCTAGAGTGGTTTGCCATTTCCTTCTCCAGATCATTTTATAGATGAGGCAATGGAAGTAAACAAGGTTAAGTGACTTGCCCAGGGTCACACAGCTAGTAAGTGTGTGAGGCCACATTTGAACTCAGGAAGATGAGTCTTCCTGACTCCATGCCTGGATCTATATGCACTGAGCTTCCTAGCTGTTCCTCCTCACAGTTACCAAAGTGAAAATCCTTCAGCATGGGTCTGACCAGCATAGGTCACTCACTTGTCCAAAACTCCAGTGGCTCCCTCTTGTGTATAAGATTAAATAAAAATACATATGTTTGGTTTCTAAAGCCTTTCACATTCTGGCTCCAATCGACCTTGCTGGGTTTATTTCCCATTATTTTCCTTCACACCCAGCCACATTGGCCCCCTTGCTCTCCTCACAGGTGGCATCCCATCTCTCCTCTATCCCCTTGTCTTTGCATAAGCCATCCCCCATGCCTGGAATGAAATCCTTCCTAACCTCCACCTCATAAGATACTTAGCTCATTTCAGCTCAGGTGCGGCGACTTACAGGAAGTCTACGCTGATTCCTCCCCACCGTGCTGGCAGGTAGGAGGAACCTCAATACATAAAGCTTCAGGCCTGGAGGCAGGAAGACCTCAGTTCAAATGTGGCCTCACACACTGGTTGTGTAACCCTGAGCAACTCACTTAACCTCCATCTGCCTCAGTTCCTCCATCTATAAAATGGGGATAATAATAGCTCCTACCTCCCAGGATTATTGTGATGATTAATCAAGAAAGTCTTTGCAATTCACTTATCACAATGAGTGGAACATAGCAGGTGTTTAATAAATGCTTCCTTCCTTCCTTTAAATTTCTATATGTATTACATTTGTGTTTAATTTTCTGGGTACGCCTACAAGTTGTTTCCTCCCAATTGCATATAAACTCCTTGAGAGCAGTAACAATTATATTTTTTGTCTTTATATTCCCAGTGCCTGGCATATGTAGGTGACTGATAAATATTTGTTGAATAAATGAATGAATGAACCCTGAGCAAGCAACAGACTTTCCAAGCCTCAATTTGTCCATTAGGAAAATGGGATAATAGTATCTACAGTCCTTACTTCACAAGATTGTCAGGAGGCTCAATTATGATAAAATTAATTATACAATGCTTTACAAATCTTCAAGTGATATGGAAGGGGAAACTTATTATATTGCAACATTTCAATGTTTAGAGACCTAGGAATATTGTTCTATTATTTGCTTTTCTTTGATCCCTTCTTTGACCTTGGCGAGTGAAGAGAACAGATTAAATTGACATAAAGGATGTGTGTGTGTGTAAAAGCATGTAATGCCTTCTTGGGACCTGTGAGCCCGGATTCCACCAAAAGTGGAACGAGGCCCATTCTGAAAGGGGTGCTGTCGTTTGTACTAAAGGAAAAACTGATTCTAGGACTGGCAGTTTAAGAGCAAGACAAAGGCATCTGTGCTTCCCTGTGTGGTTTTACTCTCCCAGCTGGAGATGCCCAGTATTCCTGGAACACAGAGAAGGGGGAACCACACAAGCCAGGACATACAGAAAGAGAGCAGAAGTTGGTGATGCTTCTGCTGAGGAATTGATAGGCCCAAGTACACGATAATGCAGAGCTGGTGGTCTGTGGACTATACATAGAAGTATAAGAACGTACGAAAAGGATTAGTGCCTGTGGAAAGGGAAAGACATAGCTTGTCCTCTCTCTTTCTCTTTCTTCCTGAGTCTTTCTTTTTCTTTTTTCTGTTTTTTTTCTTTCTTCCTCCCTTATCTTTCTCTTTCCTCTCTTTTGTTCCCTCTTTTCTCTTTCTTTTCCCCTTCATTCCTTCTAATTCCCTTTTTTCTTTCCTCCTGCCTCCCTTTCTTTTAATTCCTCACTTTTCTCTTCTCTTTCTTTCTTTTTCCCTTTTCTCATTCTTTTATTCTCTTCTTTCTCTTTCTTTCTTCTTCCCTACTTTCTTTTTCTCCTCTTCTCTCTTTTTCTCCCTCCCTTCCTTTCTTTTTCCCTATTATCATTCTCTTTCATTTTTCTTCCTTTTTCTTTCTCCCTCCTCTTTTTGCTCCTTTTTCTCTCTCCCTCCTTTATTTCTTTCCCTCCTCTCATTCTATCTGCCAACTTATTCTCTTTATTTTCCCTCTCATTTTTCCTTCTCTTCCTTTCTCCCTTTTTCTCCCTTCTTTCTCTCTCTTTTCTTGCTCTCTCTCTTCTTCTGTCTTCTCCTTTCTCTTTTTCCTCCTTTCTCTGCTCTCCCTCCTCCAGCCCACCCTACAATAGAAGTAGATATCCATGATGGCTACCTATAAGAACAAATCAGATGGCCAGAAAAATAAAGAATTAAAATAAAAGGAATTTAGAAAGCCAAGGCATACCAATCAATCCTTCAGCTTTTCAACTCAGGCTGATGCTAGTGATGAAAAGCTGCTGGCAGATGCATCATGGAATGGCTCCAATGATCTAATTCTTTTATCATCAAAAGATTCTGATAACAGAAAACTAAAAAAACTACAAGAAAGTGGTACATTAGTAAGACATTATCTGATTCATGCTTTTAGGTTTTTTGTTTGTTTTTTTTTTCTTTTTCTTATATCCCAAATCTGTAGCCTAAACTGATAATGGCATCTTGAAAGGCAAGAACCCAAGCCTTGAAGATTTACACTAGATGGACCCAAAGAGAACTGAGGTTTGGGCCCTAGCTAGGGGCTGGGGGTCAGTAGGTGTCACTTTATAGTGAGCTTAGAAAAGAATGTTTGGGTATTGACCATGGTGAAGTGGAAAGGGTGCTGCATTTGGAGTCAGAAGCCAAATTTTAGTTCTCTTATTGAGTACTTGAGTGACATCAGCCTGTCAGATGAGGAGGTACAACTGAATGCCCAATGAAGCCCATTCTACATCTAAATATATGAACCTACAAAAGTCTGAAAGGAACTTAGAGTTTGTATCACCAACCCCTCCCCCCCGCCCCCCCCCCCAATGCATGAGTCCTCTAAGCAGCATTTCTAATAGGCATGAAGTCTCTGTTTTGAAAACCTCTAGTCTCAGGGAACTCACAATTTCAGAAGGCAGACCAATCCAGGTGACGTGCAATTTAACCAAATTCAAAGGCCAGTCACTGGGACTTGTTGACTCAGATAACAAACCCATACCTAATATACTGATAGATAAACAGAGACAGAAGAAACTGAAAGTTGGCCTGACTGTAACAGCCATCCTGTCCATAATAGCCAGCTCAGAAACAGAGCTCTTGTTCTCCTAACCACATTGTTCCAATCAGTAAGACTTTGCTCAGGCCAGTCAAGCTGAAACTGGCATTGTGTGTGTGTGTGTGTGTGTGTGTGTGTGTGTGTGTGTGTGTGTGTGTGTGTGTGCATGAAAATGATTCCCTGAAGATCTAGGGGAAAGCTAAATAATCTATTCCTTTTTCTCCATTGGTTTGTAAAAGTGTCTTTCTCATATTGAACTTTCCCCTTGTTTCTCATCCTTTTTGATGTCAACATGTAATTGCTTTTAAACAGGAAGCTTCAGTGAGCAAAGAACTTCCTTCTATCTTCTATTGTGTGGGATGTTTCACCCCTGTGTTTTTCTTAAACTGGTTCTTGGTTGGTTTCTGCGCTCCATGGAAGAAGCCTGCTGGCTTAACTGTTTTCAGTTAAAATGACGGGAGTAGAGATGTTGTATTGATTTGTGTGTTTTTCAACACTTGCTGATTTCCATTTTGAAAAGAAAACTGAGAAAAAAATGTTTTCTTCACATAATTTCACTCCTGCTTCTATGTATGTGCGCAAGTTTTTTCCCTTCTCATCCTGAAATGCCCTTCTCTTTGTCCTCTATCTATATCTAGCCTAGGAGCAAGAAAATTAGGTTGATAGTCAGGAGTCTTGGGTTCTAATCTTGACAGGCTACCACCTAGCTGTGTGACCCTGGGCAAACTACTTGACCTCTCTGCCGATGGGTGGGACTTATATTTCCAGATCCTTACAGTACAGTGGAAAGAGGGCTGGACTTCTAGGATTTGCCTCTTTTCTACCTGTGTTACCTCAGGTGAGACACTTTACCTTTCTGGGCCTGGGTTTCTTCATCTATAAAATGAGAAGATTGAACTAAATCACATCTAAGATTCTTTCCATTTCTCTGTGTGTGATCCTATGGTTTATCTCTGTGATTTATTGTGCCTCTCGCCCATACTGATCTCTCTTCTCTAGTTCTTTTTCTATCCATTTTCTCTGCTATACAATTATCACTTTATTAAAACCATCCCATATCTGTCTGTATTTCATAATCTATCATCTTATTACTTGAGTAATGAGTAAGAGGAGGCAGCCAGGATGTAGTAGAAAAAATGTTGGACTCAGGAGGTGAAAGACCTGGATCTGAATCCTATTGCTGCCTGGCCATGGGCAAAGCACATAAGCTTTCTGAACCTCAGTCTCCTTATCTATAAAATGGAGATGATACTTTATTTACTGTCTAGTTCATAGAGTCATTGTGTAGATAACTCTAAAATGCCTTACAAAAACTGAGAATTGCTGTATGTCGTTATTATTAGGATTTTATGGAAATTTGCAGCATGTTCCTAAAGTCTGGACACACAGGCAAAAATGCATATTTTCAAGAAATGAAATGAATGAAATTTTCAGCAACATTTTATTTAGTTGGAATATTAACAAATAACATCTTCAATATGATTTCCATCATTTGTGATGCAAAGGTTGATGCACTTTGCAAGATTCACAGGAACTCGATGCAATAACTCCGCGTTGCCCTCAATTTTAGCACATTCACTCTTAATGCGTTCAGTCAAGTGTTGCATCTGTGATTTTTGTTGAGTACACCTTCTCCTTTAGCATACCCCAGACAAAGAAGTCGGTGAACAACACAGAGCCTTCGGTGAAACGGTTAATGAGATGTTAATGAGATTTCCCATGTGTCCAGATTTTAGGGACACCCTATATATTCTCCCCTTACTACCTTGGGCAAACCACTTACCCTCACTGGGTCTAGTTCTTTGTCTTTAAAATGAAGGTAATCTAAAGGATCTGTAGGACACATTCTAGCTCTAAGCCTGTGATCCTATGACATTACTCCAAAATTGGCTCCCGGGTTTCTCCTCACTCCAAATAGATAATAGTAATGACAAGCATTATCATTATGCTTTAACAAGTTTACTTCACTAATAAATGCCATTGTTATTATTATTGATAATAATAATACAGCTGGCATTTATACAGTACTTTAAGGCTTGCACAATGCTTTACAAATGTTATCTCATTTTATTCTCACAACAACCCTGGGAGGTAAGTACTATCATTATTTTCATTTCTATAGATGAGAAAACTGAGACAAATAGAGGTTAATTGGTTTTCCCTAAGTCATACAGCTAAGTAAGTGCCTGAGGTTGTATTTGAACTCAGGTCTTCCTGACCCCTAGTCCAGCAACCCCTAGTCCAGTGCACTATCCAATGCATTAACTTCAGCCTCTAGATTAGAAGTTCCTGGTGGCAGGGATAATGTCTTCCACTTCTCTCATATGCCACAACCCCTATCGAATAATTAAGCATTGAATTTAAGTTCAGCAAATGCTAGTCTATTGGTTGAGTCTACATTTTTTTTTTCTTTTCTTGCTTTGGAAATAGCGGCCATAGGTGCAGGCATGGGACTTATGGGGGAGGGGCGTGGTAGGGATTTAACAATATAAAATTTTATTTGTCTTTAAACTTATCAGAGCAGATGAAAGTTGACATTAAAGTAGAGCAGACTTTTTGTCACTACTTGAGGTAGAAGGGGGAAAAGTGCATGTAATTAATGATGCCTCTTCTCCCACCCATCTACCTCCTTCTTGCTTTCTTTTTCTCTGGCTCCCTCCCAGGGAATAGTGGTATTTATTTTAAGTTCTAAGATCCTTTCATCCCTGCATGGAAAGATTGGAACAGAGAAGCTGCTTGATCCTTCTTCTTTCAAATCAAAAATATTTGTATCCCAAACTTTTATTCGTTCATTTATTCAGTCTTCGATTTTACAAACATTAATCTGGGTAGCACAGTGAATGGACTTGGAGACAGTGAGATCTGAGTTCAAATCCGGATTCAGACCCATGCCAGTTGTGTGACCCTGGGCAAATCACTTAACCTCTCTCTGCCTCAGTTTCCTCATCTATAGAATGGAGATAATGATAGCACCTACCTCCTAGGGTTGTTGTGAGGGTAAAGCGAGGTAATATTTATAAAGTGCTTTGCAAAGTTTAAAGCACCATATAAATGCTAGCTATAGCAATTACTATTACCTCTATCAGCACCACCACCACGTCCAAAGTACTACATTATGCAAGGTGCATGGGAAATAAGACCAGGTCTTTGCCCTCAGCAAGCTTCCAAGAGAGGAAAATGATACATACATAAATATGTAAAAGCTTATAGTGCACTGCAGAATATGATAACAGATATAAAATACTACCATTGAAGGGGGGAAATGGAAAAGAAAAGCTAAATTTTAAAACCACCATTCAGTGCCTTAATAAATCCTTTCCTTCCATCTTCTCTGTCCCCCATGCCCAATACAGATTCACTCTTATAATTCCTAACTTAAATATTTTTCATTTTTGTGATTTTTCTTTAATGGAAACAATTGGAATAAAAGAGGGAGTGTGTTAGGAAGTCTAGGTTCCAATTTATTGTCGCTGACTTCTGTGTGCTTTTGAGCGAGTTACCGAGGAGATGGAAGACTAGGACCTAGATCTTTGAACAGCCCTCCTCTCAGTCAGTCAAGAAACATTTATTAAGTGCCTACTGTTTACCAGGCACTGTTTTAAGGTCTCCAGCATATTTTAGTTTTAAAATACAAGAGAAAGATGCATATAAACAGGTATCCATTGCTTTTGTAATATCTCCTTGGCTCTCCATTTCCCTGTTCTTTTCCTATTTGCTTTGCCCTGATACAAATGATATGGACATACAGAAAAACATCAGTTCCTTAAGGTAAGGTGATAGTATGGAAAGGGTGGGCAGTTTGGAGTTACAAAATCTGAGTCTAGGGCCCAGCTCTGCCTTGTAGGAGCCATGGGAGCAGGAGCAAAGCACTGTGGGCTTTGCTTTTCTCATTTGCAAAATAGGGAACAGATTTGTACTATGTCAATGTAATGCAGACAAAACATTGTATTATTTCATTGAATTTGATTCAAAAACCACTTATTGAGCATCTGTTACATGCAAAGCATCCTGAAGTGGAGAGTTAGCCTCAGAGTTGGAGAGATCTGGGTTCAAGTCCTGGCTGTGATACATACTGGTTGTGTGACCACAGGCAAATCACTTAACCTCGCAGTGCCCAAGGCAACTATTTAAGACCGAAAGGCACGCAAAAGATTCTGGTCTGCACTGATAGAGTGAATTCCTTTTTTTGGAAAGTCTCTATACCAATGAGCTGTCAGGACAAGTCCAAATATTCGTATAAACAGTTTTATTCATATATATATGTATACTCATATACGTATATGCTATATATATGTATATGCATATATATGTGTGTATATATATGCATATACATATATATATATATACATATATATATCTCAAGGGGACAGAGAGAGAGAGAGAGAGAGAGAGAGAGAGAGAGAGAATGAAAGCTTCATGAGAGCATAGACGGCTTCATTTTCCTTTTAGCCCAAGTCCACAACAGTACCTGGCATATATACATATATGTCAGTATGTATAGATGTGGATATAGATATATATATACACGTATTCATATATGCCCACACAAACAAAGTAGACTATCTTCTCCAAATGCTTTCACTCCACTGAAGGCATGAACATGCACATAGAGAAATAGAAGATAATTTGAAGAGAGAGGGAGCGCTAACAATGGAGGGTGTGGGGGAGGATCAGGAGAGGCTTTGGTAGGAGGTGCCACCCAGCCTGCTCCTACAAAGTATTAATATTATTTGAAACACGGAGAAAGGCTTCTGTGGAAATGAGATTTGTAGAGAATATTGAATGATAGGAATGATTTAGCCTGGTGATTAGGAATTGTGCAGCAGTATGTGGTTCCCAATACTTTTAATATGAGAATGCTTCTTAAAGGGTCAGACATTTTCAAGAGCCTCTGTGTGGCAGTCCCTTGTACATAGTAGAAGTTTGATAAATCGTAATGACCATTTTGAATTAGGATTTGTTGACTGAGTCTCTCAGACTCCAGTTTCTTCCCCGCTCCAATCCATCCTCCACTTGGCTGCCACGGTGATTTTCCTAAAGCATAGATGGGTCTGACCACATCAGACTTCTTGGCTCTAGAAATTTTAGTGGCTCCTTAATGCTTCTGGAATCAAATACAAAGTCTTCCATTTGTCATTTAAAGCATTTAACAAGCTGACTCCAATGTACCCTTCCAAGCTTTCCTTCACATACTCTATAGTTCAGCCAAACCAGCCTATCTGATGTCCCCAGTACATAACATTGCATCTCTAGTCTCCAGACCTTTGCATAGGCTCTGCCCCATGGCTAAGTTACATCCTCTTCCCACCTCAATCTCTTTTCATCCCTAGTTACTTTCAAAGCTTAATCCAAGCACTATCTCCTATGTGAGTGCCTGCCAGATTCTCCCAACTATTAATGCCTCCTCTCCAAAATTACCTTGTATGAAGGGTCACACCTTCATCAGAGACCCAAGCAAGGGAAGCAAGAATAGGTATGCAATGTCAAGGTATTTTGAGATATAGAGAAAGGGAGAAAAGGGAGCTCATGATAAACGGTCTCTATTTTCCGAGGAAAGTGTCATATGAGGTCCTTGGGGCTAAAAGGGTGAGAGAAGTAAATGGAATGGAAGAGAAGGCTTGGAACAGCCTCTGTGAGAAGCAGGTTAGAGAATTGATTATGGACAAGTTAAAAAGACCCAGTTGAGATCAAATAACATAAATTTATAGTGGGATCTAGTCAGCTTGGTTGTGTGATTTTCTCCGGCTCTTCTCAGTAGCAAGAGGATAGGAACAGGGCAGGCAAATGGTGGGAGGAATCCAAGCTTTGGATCTGACAGGAGATGAACAGTGAGGGAACAAGGAGGCAGGGGATTAGAGAGTAGAAGGGAAAGTGAAGTTGAACTGGTTAACAGTATGGTCAAGATTGAAGCAAACTCAGTAAGTAAACTCAGAGCCAGGTTCAGTGATAGCCTGGGAAAGTAATGAGGGGGAAAAGCATTGGAAGTCATGGTGATGACAAAGTTATGTAAGTTTAGAAAAGCTAAGGGATGGGGAGAGAGGAAATGATAGCAGGCAAATATGATGAGGTAAAATGATGAGAGGTAAAGAAAAAAGGTGAAATGATAAGAGGTAAAAAAAAATCAGATAAAGAAATTTCAGAGTCTGGGATCATGAAAGTGGAAAACTTGTGGGTAATTGAAAAATCAAAGCTATGACCATCCCTGTATGGGGCTGAGGTACATTGAAGAATTAGGTCTAAGAACTTACCCTCTATAACATCACTCTTTCCTCCTTCTCCTACCTATTTAAGTGCTCCATGTAAAGTTCCTTTCCTGGTTCATTCTCCTCCTCCTATGGCCCAAGTATCCCAAGGCTCTGCCCTAAGACTTCTCTCTTCTCTTGGTACTATACTCAATACTCACACCTAGTGATCTCTTCTAGCCCCCTCAGCTAGATGGCTAGTTGTCACCTTTCTGCAGATGTCTCCTTAAGACATGGATCTACTCTTTACCTCTCCTCTCAGAGTCGCCCTTCCCAACCGTCTGTTGGATATCTCCCCCTTACCCACTCTGCATACACCTCAGACTCAGCATGTCCACTGTTCTGGTACTGCGGGTCCACTGAATAGCCCTTGTAGAAGTCTATGTGTTTATCTTTTCCTTAAATCCTACCTTTCTTCCTAACTCCCAGATTTCTGTTTGGCACCACCAGTCAAACAGGCTTGAAACCTCAGATATCCTTTCTTCTGTCTTCTCTCTCATCCTCATATACAATATGTTTCCAAGTCCTATTGAGACTGCCCCCATAACATACCACTCCCATGGCTACCATCCTAGTCTAGTCACCTCTCACCTAGATCATCACAATGCCCTCACTGGTCCCCACCTTCACAAAGCTATCAAAACAACCTTCTTAATGCACAGGTGATACAATAGATAGAATGCTGGCCTGGGAGTCAGGAAGTCCTGAGTTCAAATCCAGCCCCAGACATTTACCAACTGTTTTTTGGGGGGAGGGAGGAAGGCAGGGCAATTGGGGTTAGGTGACTTGCCCAAGGTCACAGAGCATTCACCAGCTGTTTGACCCTGGACTAGTCACTTAACTTCTGTCTCAGTTTCCTCAAAGGCAACGTAAGAACGATTATAATAGCATCTCTCTCCTAAGGTTGTTGTGAGGGTAAAATGAGACAATATTTGTAAAACACTTAGCACAATGCCTAGCACATAATAGGTGCTTAATAAATGCTTATTTCCTTCCCTCCTTCCATAGGCCTAACCATGCCACTCTCCTATTTGGACACCTTTAATGACTTCTCTGCTACCTCAAGAATAAAATTCTGACTTCTCAGCTTGGCATTGAAAGCTCAAACTTGGATTGAGCCTATTTTTCAGCTTTATTTCATGCTATTCACCCGCCTGCCTGCATATACTTCACATTAGCATTTGTGTCAATCTATACTGCCAACTATTCCCAAAACTGACCATGCTGCCTCCAGCCACTATACCTTTGCACAGAGTGTCCACCAGGCCTGAATTCCTCTCCTCTCTCATTTGTGACTTTTTGAATCCCTACCTTCCTTAAAGGAAGGTATCATTACTTTCTCTGTTTAGACTTCCCTCTTTGCTCTAACCAACAGGGTTTTTTTTTTCCTCCTTCCTCAAATTTTCCTAGAGCACATTCTCTTATTCTGTCCTGTTCCTCCACTGTACCCTAACCTTGCATTATACTTACCTCTGTATATGTCACATGTCTCTACCCAGAAGGTGAGTTTCCCGGAGGGCAGAGAGACCATGTCATTTTTTATCGGTGGATTTCTAGCACCACCTAGCACATGTGTCTGGCGCATAGTAGGTAGGCACTTAGAAAACATATCCCGAATGGAGCTTAATTGTTGAAATGCATATCTTGCTGACCCCAAACTGCCTGAGAGTTCACTAAGAGTCTCTGTACCCCCTCCTTTCAGTGCCCTTCTTCTAGGCGCAGTCATGCCCAGGAGGACTGGGCTGAAAGATCATTTGATAAGGGGATGAAAAAGCCTCTCAGTGGAGAAATGACTCTGGGATATCTACCCACAAATCTGTAGCAAACCAGGATTCATTAGTTCAGGCGCATGTCTTGGGGAATTCCTTGTGGATTTGCTTACAGTGTCTGCAACCACTTACATTCCATTCCGGCTGACTATTTCTTCAATGTCTCGATGGTTCCTCCCCTGCTGAAGACCAGTAAACATACCCAGTGGGACCGCCTCGGCTGCTGAGCTGAACAGAAGTTACTTTTTTTTTCTTCTTTTCAATTAAACCTTCCCCTTTTGAGTGTGAGATTTACTCTACCCCTCAATCTTGTTTTCTTCTAGGCCTTCTGGAATAGTTTCTAAATGGAATTCATGGTTTTAAACATGTCCACACATATACAGAATTGGATTGTCACTGATTTCTTCCAATACTTCCTTTCTCCTCTGCCACCTGCTTCAGAGAATCATAGATTTAGAATTTGAAGGAAGCTTGGAGGTCATGGAGTCTGACTCTTTCATCTGATGGATGAGAACACTGAGACTCAGAAAGATTAAGTGAATTATCTAGTCACACGCTTAGGGAATAACCAAGGCAGGATTAGAATGCAGTTCTTCCTGACTCCAAGCCACTATCCACTCTATCCACTATCATATTACCTCCGATGGCTGCTGCCTTTTACCTGAACCCCGATCTACCACGTGCTTCCTGAATCCAAATGTTACCCCAGGTATAACTCAGCATATTCAACTGTACAGGCCTCCGAAGGGTGCGCTCAAGAGCGAGTGTACTGGAGCCAGCTATTTTCACTGCATTCACACCTCAGAAATCAGCAATTGCTATAAATCAAAGCTTGATTTATTGCTCTGTTTATTGTCCAGACTTAAGAAAAGTGAGGGAGAAAAGCAACTGCTGCTTACTTCTCCTTTGCTTCTCTAACCCAATTGCCCCATCTCTCTGCCTCACTTAAATCCGATTCACACACAAGCCAAGACATCACCCTCATGATGTCATCGGCCCTCTTCGAGAATGAAAGACAAGGAACAGCAATGACAGTTCAGTTGTCCTGGCTTTCTTCATGGAAGGGCAGCATCACCTTAGCTATCTAGGAAGTATCTCCAGGTAGCTTTGGGGTGTTGAGAAGATGGCCAACCTTAAAACTTACATCTCCAGCCCCTTTCCTTTCTTCCCTTATACAGAATGGAATTCCAAGAAATGGCCTCCTCTTCCTCTCCATAGTTGTATTATTCCCTAGGGGTCCAGACTTACCTCTTTGTGTGGCCGCAAAACCTCCACCACACACGCACACGTAAACACAAACATAAATCAGAGTATGAAGTCATGAAGACTATAACAGCCCAACTTAACACTATCAGGAACTGCCAAGTAAATTCTCTAGTAGGATCCTCTAGGAGATGGCATTTTGACTCAGAGTCAGGAAGTCCAGGGTTTCAATTCCACCCCTGACACTTGCCAGCTATGTGACAATAGAAAAGTTACTTAATCCCTCTAAGACTCAGTTTCTTTTTCTGTAAAATAGGGATCCCTGTAATGGACCTTGAACAATAGTTTAAAGGATCAAATGGTATAATGTATAAAAGTGCTCTGTAAATTTTGAACGTCTCTATGAACAACTACGATGATGATAAAAAATGTTAATCATAGCATGGTGGGAGTCAAATTGCCACGTTGACTATAATTCTGTGGAAGTGAAGTGATTTGAACCAGCTAGTCTCTCCCCTTCTCCACTCTGATCTTACCTCTCTTA
Source organism: Phalanger gymnotis (assembly GCA_028646595.1). Lineage (NCBI taxonomy): Eukaryota > Metazoa > Chordata > Mammalia > Diprotodontia > Phalangeridae > Phalanger > Phalanger gymnotis. The sequence goes on along the minus strand of CM053625.1, from coordinate 165,715,565 downwards.
TAAGAAGGGCCTGATTCATATAACTGTCTCTGTTCCTTATGAGGCAGTAAGTTTTTAGCTGCACAATATGGGCACATCTGAGGGAAAGGACTGCGTCCCCTATGATGCTCTGCATCTTAAGGGTGGACTTAATTGAAGTCATTTCCCAAAACCCTATGTGTCTATAGGGTCCTACCTACCTCACAAGGCTGTGATGAGAATAAAAATGTCTCTATAGGATTTCAAAAATCAAACACTGCAAATATAAGACAGTATTGTTAATACTTTTATTAGTTCCCCATATAGACAGGCTTGCTTTTCATCAAGAGCTTCTTTGGTGATCACTTTCATCCCTTTGCTTTTAGAATGCCACAAACCTGTAGGATCTAAGCAGACTGGTGTGTTTTTCACCTCTTTTCCTGCTGTAATCATGGCTGAATGACTCCCTCACCAATCCATGTTTTGCTTGAGGAAAACTGTCAGCGGTGCGCATAGCACCGAGCCCATCCATCTGTTTGAGAGATAATGTAATTCTGAAACAATATTTAACATAGTGGGAAGAGGCATAAACTCAATATGTTTTCAAGCAGAGTAAAAAAAATGTATCCATCTCATTAATCACCCTGAAAATGAGAGATGGGGGCAGATACCCATTTCTGCATTGTTTCCACCAAGTTCATCTGTCTTCATCCTGGGCTTGTGATAAAAGGAATTTTCTTGTCATTGTTCAGCAGATTCAATGGCGATCTGCATTGGGGAATCTGAGATTTATGGAGTTACTAGTACATTTCAATAATGGAAACTTGAGGAACCCGTGGCACGTATGCCACTGGCTTCTGTGGGGAAGGCCGTCCAAGGAAGAGATTTCAAATAAGGAACATGTTATTTGGGACTATTTTTAGGGGATGTATACCAATGCCAATTAACTACCCAAATGTCCTTAACTGGGAGAATTTCATTTGATATAACTTTAACTCTTAAGATTTGGGAGAAAATATAAATGTGGCACTTGATTTGCCCTGCCATGATCTAAAAATGGAAGAATGATGTAGTAGAAAGAATATACAATCAGGAGTCAAGAGACTTGGGAATTTGCAACCTAAGATTAATAAGAAGAAAGGAAGAGAGCACCATTTCACTAGGTCAAGATAAATTACATCCTACAATGCTGAAAGAACCGGTTGTGAAGAATGGCAGACTTGGAGCAGGACAGATGTTATCCTGATTTTTTTGTAAATAGGGAAGTAAATTAGTTAATTACAAGCTTGACTTCAATTCCTGGCAAAATTCTAGAAAGCGTTATTAAAAGGATAGTTAATAAACACCTAGGAAAGGAAGTGGTGATCACAACAAGTCAGAGTGGCTTCATCAGGAGATCATGCCAGGTTAGCTCCATTTCCCTTTTTTGAAGGGATTACAATGTTATGATTGGCAGATTAGGGGCATGCTGTAGAATTTATTTGCCAAGATGTTTTAAAACAGAAAATAAATATTTATTGTAAAATAATGTTTGTTCCCAAACATAGTATAAATACATGTATATCTATTTCTATCTATAGATGTTATAATATATAAAGTTATTATACTATAATGATATACTATATAATATAACATGACATGTATTATATTATTTGTTAATGTTCAGTCATTTCAGCCATGTCTGATTTTCGTGATCCCTTATTGGGGGATTTTCTTGGCAAAGATACTAAAGTGGTTTTCCATTTCCTTCAGCTCCTTTTAGGGATGAGGAAAATGAGGCAAAAAGGGTTAAGATATAGATATAGATGAGATGTAGATAGACGGTAGACAGATGTAGATAACAAGATGAGCTGCTGAGTTTTGTTTGTATTGGTTCCCTTCTTAAGTTTCTTCCCTTTGAGGAATGTGAGGAGGTCTTGGTTTGGGGTTAGCTAAGAAAAAACCATGATTCTGAAATTCTGAAAGCATGATTCATGGTGATTACTTGTTACACAAACATGGCATATTCATACACACACACACACACACACACACGCACACACACAGCATTTGGTTTAATTCATACTGAATGACCAAGAGGTCTAAACAGCCCACACCCAAAGCTGTGGCTGTGATGAACAAGAAGAAAATCTTTTGGTCAGCAAAGGAATAAAGCTAAAAGGTAAGGAATATAGGCCCAGGAGAAGGCTTTCTCTGTAATTCTCTATCCTGAAGTGTACATGAAACAAGTTCTCCTGAATGGTCTAGGTGATCTCTCATACTCCTATACTCCCTTACACTATTATGTGCAAGATATTCCCTCAATTCTAGGATTAAGTCAAAAAGCTGCCCTTTGCCAGGGAAGCCTCCCCAAACCTCTCCCTCTGGTGATGAAGGTAGATCGGGGCAGGGGTGGCATGGGAGTACTGTCAATGAGACTCTGACCTTTTTGTATTTTATTGCTTATTCGTGCTGCAGAAGGCCATGAGAGTGAGCACCTTAAGTAGGAGCTCCAAGCTGTAAAAAAAGAAGCAAGATGGTATTCATGATAATTTCCAGTTGTAAGATGGTATGTCTGCAGTAGGAGATAATATGAAGTCATCATGGCAGATGGGAAGGTCGAAGCCAAGCTGATACCATTATCCTTTCACAGAGGTTCACTTGGGTACCAAAAACAAGCCAGGCAACTTCGTTCCCAAGGCACAGAGAGAGGGGAGGGGGGAGGGAGAGAAACAGAGAGAGAGGGAGAGACAGAGACAGACAGAGAGACAGCAGGACAGAAACAGACAGAAACAGAGACAGACTGAGAGAGAATAAACACACATTAGCACATCAAGAGCTAGTTTGGTCATGGAATATGTCAGCAGGAGACCTTTTAAAGGAGGATAAAGCAGTAACCAACCAAAAGCAAAGAGAGTGGACAACAGCCACTGTCCAGTATGGGGGAGTGTCAGGACTCACAGGTTAGAAAGGGGATTGTACCTTTCCCTGCCTCTTCCTGCAGGGTCACAGCCACCAGCCCAGCTAGGAGGGCCTTACCCAGAAGTTGCCTTGTGCAGCCCTCACATTGTACAGGTGATAAAACTGAATCTGAGAGGAGGGCTAAGGGGTAGGGGAAGATTAGAACTCACTCACAGATGTGGGTTCCCCTGAGACCTGGACACTGAGTCAGGGATAGGGACTCTTACCACTCTATCTAGCTCCTTACCTCCAGACTCCATGGAAACTACAGTGGGATCTCCAGGGGCTCCCCAGCGACCTAGATTTTAATGAAGCAGAAGATCAAGTCTTTTATTCTATTCTTCTGGAAAAGATGGAAAAGATTGGCTAGACTAGGTACACAGTAGGCGCATTCAGAATTGGCTCAATGGCCAAACCAAAAAGTATGGTCATTGTTGGTTCAGTGTCAACTTGGCAAGAGATTGCTCCTAACGGCTAAAAATAATAACTAACATTTATGCAACGCTTACTGTGTGCCACACACCTTGCTGAGTTCTTTATAACTGTCATTATCTCCTTTGATCCTCACAGCAACATGGGGAGGTGGGTGCTATTGTTAACCCTATTTTACAGATAAAGAAGCTGAGGCAGACAGAGGTTAAGTGACTTGCCCAGGGTCACATAGCTAGTCAGTTTCTGAGGCCAGATTTGAACTCAGATCTTCCTGGCTCCAGGCCCCACGCTCTATCCACTGCAACATCTAGGTTACCTAGGATGAAGGACGCATGGTTAGAAGCCAGTTTGAAAAAAGATTTGGGAATTTTCATGGATAATGCGCTAGCATGAATGAATGAATGAATGAATGAATGAATGAATAAAAGTTATTGTGCTCGTAGACTCCATTAAGAGAAGCATGAAGTCCAGGACTTTGGACCGTGGGGGTCATCGTCCTGTTGTTCTTCTCTCTGGTCAGAAACCGTAGGATTCAGTTCTGTGTGCCACATTCTGAGAGTGATTTTGACAACCTTGAGTGTCTAGCGAGGTGGCGCAGTAGATAGAGTGTTGGGCCAAGAGTCGGGAAGACCCGAGTTTAAATTTGACCTCAGATGCTTTCAGGCTGTGTGACCCTGAGCAAGTCACTTAATCTCTGCCTCAGTTTCCTCATGTTAGATGGACATCACGACAGCCCCTTCCTGCCAGGGGTATGATGAGGATCTAAATGAGATAATAATTGTGAAGCACTTAGCAGAGTGCCTGGCATATAGTAGGCACTTAATGAACACTTTTTCCTTTGCCTCTTCCTTGATGAAGAGCCTTGAGATCATGGCACATGAATATTAATTGAAGAATCAGGGAATGGAATGTGAGAGGAGGTACGAGATATAATAGAAGGTAGTGGGTTCTCCCTCCTTGGTGATTTTTGATCAAAAGCTGGCTGATCCTTTGTTAGGTCATAGAAGAGATTCTGTTCAAATGGGTTGTGCTAGCTGGTCTTTGAGTCCTTCCGACTCTGACGTTTTGTGATCTTGATTTTGTCTCCATCCGCAAATGTGCCAGCATTGGGCAGTTCCCTTCCCTTTTATGGACCCGTCATTACCTCTTCATTAGCAAAACAGGATAGAGACACGGGACTGGATACTCTCCGAAGTGCCTTCTGGTTTCCACACAATCCATTGATCTGCGATGTGCATTTGGCCTTCTATGCCCAGTTTCTTAATGTGTCGAGTACCAGTGACATTGTCATTCTGACCTGCTTCACTGGAGTGTGGTGACCAAAGAAGAACGAGTAAAATTCATTAGACCTTGGGAAATAGAAGCTGTAGTCTGGATAATTAATAAGGCCATCACAGACTTTAACTTCTTCCTCTTTTGGTTTAGTGTTGGCCAACCCATCCCATCTCCCATTCTCTTCTACTCTGTTTCTTTCCTTTGTTTTTGGTTTTGGGTGTTTTTTTTTGCCTTTGACTTAAAAGCAGTATTGCAGAGTATCATTTCTCCCCATGGGCTCTTGCCCCACTTTACAAAGCTATATTTGAACATTCATCATATCACCTACTGCCAAAATGCCTCTAGAAGGAATGTGGCTGTGGTTTTAGCAGAGCAGAGAAGATATATGGGAACCAATACCAGTTCATCATCCCTGGCCTCCCATATGTTGTGCTCTTCTTGAAATTTACCAAAAATAAAGGAAATGTGAATGAAATGAATACCAAGGAACATTCAGCAGTAATGGCCTTATAAAGGGACTCTGTGCTCTAGAAGAACGTGATTCTGCCTTTCTGACCTGGGAAGATTTTTGTCTTGCTTTGTTTTCTCCTTTCAGCCATCATAGAGGAGTGCAATAATCATTTTTATGGCTGCATTCATTTTCTTAACACAGGATGAAAAATGTGGAGCAGAGGACTGTTGTTGGCAAAATATCCTGGTTTATCTTTCATTGCAAATGCAGCACTGTCTCTGACCCCTGAAGAGCAATACTTATTGGGCTCCTACCTGTATGCAGAGTGTTGGATCACGTATCGAGGCTGCAGGGGGGCGCCAACGAGAAAGAGCAACTGTGGGCCTCGCTTTCAATGTGCTTAGTTGGGGGGGCATATAGACTTAGAGGGGAAAGGACATATAAAAGGGATCAGAAAGACTTCCTGTATGAGGAATTAGGAATGAATAGGGAATATGTTTCAGGCATGGAGAGATGAGCTGGGGGAAGAGAGAGATTAGAGCATGTGAAGAGTGAAGCAGAGATCAGAGATCCATGAGAGAGGGGTAAATTTTAAGCAGGTTTTTTGAGCCATCCAATCACTAGTATTTAATAAGTGCCTTCTTTGTGCTAGGTGCTAGGGACACAGATGCAGTGAATGAAACAAGCTTACAGTCTAATGAGTAGATAACAAGTTGACCTCTGGTTTTGATGTTATAGGGACCACTCCAGTGAGAAAATGTCTTTTACCAATGCTGGTCAGTCCCTTCTCTTCGACTTGTTCTCTTACACAGTTGCCTAGAGTTCTGAGAAGTGACTTTCCCAGGGCCCCACAACCACCGTATATCCAAGGCAAGATTTGAACCCAGGTGTTCCTGGTTCCCAAGCTGGCTCTCTATCCAAGATACAGTATCTCAATATGACAGGGTTATAAGGATTTTCATGATTTTATCTGCATGGGTGATCCCTTCCCTCATAGGTCTAGAAATGGAAAGTATTTCATAATCAGTCCAGGCTAGAGACCTCCTCATTTTGCAAACAAGGAAACTGAGACCCAAAGAGGTTAAGTGATTTCTCAAAGGATGTACAGATAGTATATATCAGAGGTAATATTTAAACTGAGATCCTCTGACTTCATAGATAGTGCCCTGTCCAGGGTCCCAATGTCTTTATACCATAGTAGAGATATTTTCTTTTTTAATTTTAATTTATTTTTCTTTTTTAACATTCATTTTTAAATTTTGAGTTCCAAATTCTCTCCCTCCCTTCAGTCCCTCACCCAGCCATTGAGAAGGCAAAGTAATATGATACATGTGAAGATATACATATGAAGTCATAGGAAACATGGTTCCATATTAGTCATGATGCTTTAAAAAAAAAAGCAAGAAAAATAAAGTGGGAAAAAAAGTTTCAGCCTTCACTCAAAGTTCATCTATTCAATAAAGCTCATTTCATGACCAAATAAGTCATCCATTATGCAGTACCCATCTCCTGATGACAAACCTCTCCATGCCAGTCTTGGCTGGTCCCTCGGATGGCAGAAACACAGTACATCACCACATCCATACCTAAGGCCTTTAGCTTGGTTGGTTCCCACCGGAGCTTAGGCTTCAATAACTCATGGAAATGGAAGGAACACAATAGGATTTCAGCGGAAGAAGACGATCATGCCCTGATAATGAACCAGGCAGTTTCTAAATTACAAACACATAGTATTCCAAAAGTGCCTGTCCACTGGTTGTCCATCCTCTATATAACACTCAAATGCAATCCTGCTGGTTTCTTACAGTTCCTCCACTCCAGAAACCAATCTGCAAGTCAGTATATTTTTATGAACTACCAAAGTCCTGAACTCATTTTCTTAACTGCTTAGCCATTTTGTTGATCTTATTAGAAAATTCTCACAGTTGGGAGGTTTCCAATACTCCATGGAGAGGTCCCAATGACAGCTTACATATAGGGTCAATATCATATTATCACCATAGATTGGGACAAGCAGACTTGGTTGGGCTAGCCTGGCAACAGAAGAGCCAACAGCCAAAATATTGTGTGTATGGGCAAATGCTTTCTCCGCTGCTCAGTGAGAAGGAAACAGATTTTCCCTTTTCTGCCTCCACATTCCCCCTACCACACATCTAATTTATCAGCATCTACAGCAGACTTGTTAAATCGTAGCTCCTTTCATTGCATATGCCAATGTAATTAATTACACAGTGAAACCCCGCTTCCGGAAGAATGAGAAAAGAAAAGGGCAAACACAGGAAAATACACGAAATGGAGATTGTTGCTTTATTTCACGGAATCACAGTTTCATAGAGTTGGGAGGCAAATCAGAGAGAGTTTAGTCCAAACAGAATCAGCGCCCTCTCAACCCTTTCTATAACATCTCCAACAGTCACTCATGCAACCCTCACTTGAGGTCAGCAAGTCGAGTCAACAAGCATTTATTAAGTGCCTACTGTGTGCCAGGCACTGTGCTAAACACTGGGGCTACAAAGAAAGGTAAAAGACAACCCCTGTTCTCAAGGAGCTCACAGCCTAATAGGGAAGATGGCACACAAACAACTCTGTACAAATCAACTATATATGGGACAAATTGGAGATTACAAATTAGAGAGAAGACACTGGCATGAAGGGTGACCAGGAAAGACCTCTTGTAGAAGGTGGGGTTTTCACCGAGACTTGAAGAGAGCCAGGTAAGCCAGGAGATGAAGATGAGGAGGAAGGGCATTCCAAGGATGAAGGACAGGCAATGAAAATCCCCAGAAATGGGAGGCTTGGAAGGGATTCATCCCGTCCTGAAATCTATTTTATTCTATCTTTGATAGCTTAGGAAGGCTTTTTTTTTCTACCTTGACATCAAAGCCATATCTCCCTCTCTGCCACTCTTATTCATTGTTCCTAATTATGTCCTCTGGAACACAACAGAGGGTAGTCGAATGAAAAGAGCATTTGATCCAGACCCAAAGACCTGGGTTCAAATCTCGCCTATCACTTAACTCCCCATGGAACCTTGGGTAAATCTCTTTTTCCCTCTGAGCCTTATTTCTTCATCTGTTAAATGAGAGGCCAGATTCTTGGTCTCTAAGTCTGCTTCCAGGTCTGAATCTATGATCTTAGGATCAGTCTAACCAAATCAAATCCCCTCTTCCACAGGACAGCCTTTGAAGACATCCTATCATGCTCCACCTATGTCTTCTCCACCCAGTCTTCATTGGGACTGGACCCTGAGACTCTTAGCTATCCTGGTCATACTCCTCTGGGCACTCTCCAGCTCATCAATTTGTTGTTTCAGTTGTGTCCAATTCTTCATGATATCATTTAGGATTTTCTTGGCAAAGATACTGGAGTAGTTTGTCATTTCCTTTCCCAGCTCATTTTACAGATGAGGAAACTGAGACAAATAGTGTTAAGTGACTTGCCCACAGTCACACAGCTAGTCAAATCCGAGGGCAGATTTGAATTCAGGTCTTCCTCTTCCTAATAAAGTGGGGTGCCTAGAATTGAATACAATTAATATTCTAGCTGTGGTCTAGACACTATGCCTCTCTCAATACAACCTAAGATTTTAGAATCGTAGACTAAGAAGGGCATAGGACCTTGGAAATCATCTAATCCTCCCCATACCCCTTACTCTGTAGATGAGAATACTGGGGCCCATTTATGACTCCCGAAGGCTGATGACTAAAAATGCCATCCATCATAGAGAGATGATGGATTTAGGATACAGAATGAGACATGTATTTTTGTATGCAGTCATTGAGGGAATTTGTTTTGCTTGACTGTGCATATCTGTTACAAGAAATTTGTTTTTCTTTTTTTTTCAGAGAGTTAGTAGTGGGAGGAAAAGTAAATACTTTTTTTAATAGAGAGTTGGGAGTGCTACAGATGTGAAGTGTTGCATGCACTTTCTGACAAGATCACTATATTATTCATTTTACTTACCTGTTTTACTTTGTAACAAGAGACCTCTCGAGAAGCAGAAGAGATCTATCAATGTTTGTAATGTAAAAAAAATCAACGAAATGAAAAAAGAAAAGAAAATAGAGGCACAGAGATTTCTAAGTGACTTGCTCAAGGTTTATCACAGTATCGTTTTTTGGTTGACATATGGCAATGTTGACTCAGATTGAATTTGTAAAATATCCCTGGTCTTTTAAACACAAACAGACATCTTGCCATGTGTCTCCTGTCTTTTATTGGGGAAGATGATTTTTTTTGAGCTCAGATGTAAGACGACATCTATCTCTATTTAAATTCCATCAAGTTAGATATGGACCGGTATTCTAACCAGTCAAGTTTTTTTTTGATCCTGACCTTGTCCTCCAATGTACTAACTGTCACTTCCCAGCTTTATGTTACCTGCCAGTTTGATAAACATGCCATCTATGATAAGGTAAACTAATGCGCCTACTATGTTGCTCATAGCATCATAGGATTTAGAAGAGGAAAGATTTAGAATGGAAAATAAGATCCAGTTTATATCAGTTTTCTTAGGAACTAATAGTTTTTTAGATACTTCTCTCAGGGACTCTCACAATGCCTGTAAGAGAGATAGGATATAACAGATACTGTTCCCATTCTAGAATGCCCCTTACTATATAAAACTTTCTTCCAGAAATGTATTTTTATTTTGTCAAAGATTATTTTATCAACCCCATTCTGTCATTGATGAATGGCAAAGATTAGGATCTGAGACTACGGAGAGGATGGGAATTCAACTTACTTACTGCAGAATGAAGAAAGACAAAGCTCCTTGTGGTATAGACATTTCTCCGTTCTATATTTCTCTCTTGCTTTATGCCTTTGATTTCCATTGGAGCAACTAACCATAATTCTCCCATCTCAGAGTTGTTCCTTTTTTTGCTGGTTTTCTTGGTATTTCTTCGATTCTTCTAAGAAGATGACTTTGCCCCTTAAAGATTTTCATTCTGGCTATCTTTTGAAAATCCTAGGATAAAAATCGCAGAGTTCTGGGAAAATGGCCAGCCAGTCCCCTATCATTGATCACACTTACCAGAGAGCAGTTCAATACTTTCTTCAATATTTTTTTTATTTTTCTTTCTTTGTATTTTTTTTTGGAATCCTATGTATCCACTCTTTACACATCTTCCCGTCCTGCACTTATGCAACTTATTTAAAAAATCACTGGCTGAACATTTTCACTTCTTTTTGCTGAGTTTCTTCCTGTTTGTTTCAGCTATATTTAGAAGTTGTTGCATCTTGACTCTGTCATCCAATATATTAGCTACTCCTCCAAGTTTTGTGTCATTTCTTCATTGGATAGCTATCATTTTATTCAGGTCATTGACAATTGTGTTGACAAGGGTAGAGCAAAGGATGACATATAGAACTCCACTAGGGTGTTCTCTTTGTTGAATCAATATTCTTTGGTGGAAATTTCATGGGTAAGGGCAAGGGTTTTTTTGTTTTTGTTTTTATATCCCTAGAACTTAGCAATCTGTTCAAGATTATTACCAGAGGTCATTATCAACCTTACTATTCTATAGTTTCCAGGACACACCTTTATTTCCTTTGAAAATCGAGACATTAGCTCACATGCCACCTTTTTAACACTGGACTCTGCATATATGGACAACATTGACATGACTTTCCTAGGCTGGATTAGTGAATTCTTGATGCTTCAATAGGCATTATATATCATATCAGTTAGGTAAATGTCTTTGTAGGCAGACAGCTCTCCTTGCTTCTGGAGGTGTGATTGTTAGGCATAGCTCCTGGGCAAAGGCTGAGGTATATAACTTCTTATGAGATAATATTTGTCAAGCACTTAGCACAGTGTTTGGCACATAGTACAGGGTGTTCCTAAAGTCTGGACACATAGGCAAAAATGCAAAATTTCAAGAAATGAAATGAATGAAATTTTCAACAACATTTTATGATCTGGAATATTAACAAATAACATCTTCAACTTCAAATAACATTATATGATTTTGTATTCATATTCCAAGAGTGAATGTGCTAAAATTGATAGCAATATGGAGTTAATGAGTTATTGCATCGAGTTCACGTGAATCTTGCAAACTGCATCAACCTTTTCATCACAAATGATGGAAATCATATTGAAGATGTTATTTGTTAATATTCCAGTTAAATAAAATGTTGCTGAAAGTTTCATTCATTTCATTTCTTGAAAATATGCATTTTTCCCTATGTGTCCAGACTTTAGGAACACCCTGTAGATACTTAATATATTAATGCACATTCCCTTTGCTTACCTTCACTCTAGGTCTTAGCCTCTTCTTCTAGAAGTCTGTGGTGACTTCCTCGATAGAGTCTCTTAGACAACCACAGCCTGGAATCTAGGATATCTAGAGCCTATATTTGGGGATCTAGGCCATTAACCTTACCTTTCCCTCACCATTCTCTGGGGACTTCTTTTCCATTCTCAATAGAAGTCATCCACAGAATAACTTATTCAGAAAGGGGGAGGGGTGGGGAACGACCTGTGTACATAAGTTTGCCATTGGACGACACTAGCTCTGCTTCTTCTGAGTTAGTTAAATAGGTCTATTGACATTCAGTTTAGAGGTATCCAGCTAGCATATGTGTGTCCAGAGGTGAGAGCCTAGGCAACTACAACAATCAGTACAGCAAAAAACCTGTTCATTCAAGTGGAAAATTCAGCAAGAGGTATCTATGTGCAGGAATTTTGTACCAATGAGACCCCCAAAACAGTTAAGGCCTCATAAAAATACATGCACATTAGTGTATGAACTGATCCCTAGATGGGGGAGACCACACATTCTCCCATTTTCCACCAAGATCACTGGCTGGCTGAGCCCATATGGAAAATAAGGGCATTCTCCCTTTCCCTCACCTTTATACCTTACCCTCCAATGTATTGTTGATAAGGTAATGAAGAAGGCAACAAGTAAAAGTCTGGAGATTCAATAATTTTCAATTCAACAATGCATTAAATTCAATAAAAATGCATTATGCTATATGGTATGCAAATTGCTATATGGTACATCCTGGGGAGATGCCAAATGTAAGGGGGACATGGTCCTTGCCCTCATGAAGCTGTTCCTCTGTCATTTGTGGAATAGATGTGGATACTGTATCCTTAGATTCTGCTATTTAGGAACTGTGTTACTTTGGGAAAGCCATTTAATGTGCCTAGACCTCAGTTTCACCATCTGTAAAATGAGAAGGTGGGCCTCCGAGGTCCCTCCCAACTCTAAGTCTATGATCCTGTGGTCAGACTAGAACTTTCTACTTGTGTGGATTCTACAGAGTGGAGGACGCCTGCCCCTGGGCCTGGAACTTCTCTCACTGGCTAGCTGATCTTTCAATCAACAAGAGGTTACCCATTGATTATTTTCATTCCTTTGATTAAACACAAGAAGGTGACAAGTAATCTGAGGATTCACAGTGTTTGCTGTTATTTCAAAAAGCTCAACAGCTGAGTATCTGCAACACCATCCTGGGAATAAAAGTGGGGGTTCATACAGGGAGTGAAGGAGAGCAAAGAGGGAAAGAGAGGGAAAAGCTTCATTCTTGAAAGTAGTCATCCTTTAATGATAGGGTCAATCAATCGATTAACATTTATTGTTTGCCAGACCTGACAATGCCTATAAGACAGAATAAAGAAGGTATTATTCCCGTGTATCTTTTTTAGCACGTCTCCTACTCCAAAAAACCCTCCTCTGTAAATTTATCTTTGTTTTCTCCAAGACTATTTTATCCGTACCATTCGGCTGTCATTGATGGATGAGGAAGATTAAGAATTGATAACAGCAAGGGGATGGGCTTATAGCAGATGTCAGCCATATAACTTGCTTACCACTAAGCACTATATCCCACTGCACTTATCGTGACTTTACAACTTGGTAGACTAGTGCCAGAGAGGCAGCCTGGCATAGAGGATAGAGAGTGCTGGGCTAGGAGTCAGGAATCCCAACTCAAACATTTAATACCTTCAAAGCTGCCCAATTCTCTCCTTTTCTTAAAAAACCTTCACTAGGATTTATCATACCCCTGAGCTATCGTACTGTATCTTTTTTCTCTTTCTCAGCCAAACTCTTTGAAAAAGCTGCCCGAATTTGCTGTCTTGGCTTTCTTTCCTCACTCGTACCTCAACCCATTGCCATCTCATTTCCAAACTCATAGCTTAATTGAAACTGCTCTCTCTAAAGCTGCCCACCAAGAAATTGCCAAATCTGACACTCTTTTCTTAGTCATCATTCTCAACCTATCTGTTGCATTTGACACCACTGACCGCCCTTTCCTCTTGGACTATCTCCTTTGGGTGCTTTCATGACATTGGTTCCCCTACCAGTCCAACTGCTCCTTCACCAACTCCTGTGCTGGCTCACCACCCACATAATGCCCTCCAACTGTAGACAACGTTCTATCCCAGTCTTTCTTCTTTTTTCTCTCTGTACTTTCTCTTAATAACCTCATCAATTCCCATAGGTTTAACTATTCTCTCTCTATGCAGAAGACTCTCAGATCTCTATATAAAATCCTTCTATATATTTCTATATATCCAGACCCTCTAGTTTCTCCCATAAGTCCCAGTCCCTTACTACTCATTGGCTATTAGATATTTCCAACTGAATGTTTCAGAGACATTTGAAACTCCACATGTCCCAGAACTGAACTCATTTTTCTTCCCTACCCTTCCTTCTTCCAAATTTACCTGTTTTTATTTAAGGTACCACCATCCTTCTACTTTTGCAATTTCATGAACATGGCATTATCCTGGACTCCTCCCACTCCCTCATACCACATATTCAATCACTTGACAAATCTTGTTTTTATCTCCAGAACATCTCTTACATTTGACCCCTTCCTTTGACTCACGAAGCCACCATTTTAGTCCAGGACCTCCTCATCTCTTGCCTAGATTATTGTACTCTTGTATTGATTTTCCTGCCTCATGTCTCTCCCAGATTCAGGCTTTTCTCTACACAGCCGCCAAAATGATTTTCCTTAAATGCAGATTTGACCGTGTCATTCCCCTATCAAAAAACTTCATTAACTCCTTCTTGCTTCTAGGAGCAAGTATAAACTCTCATGTTTAGCTTTAAAGTCCTATGCAACCTGGCCCCCAACCTATCTTTCTAGCCTTACTGTTTATCTCTCTTTTCCATACTCTAAGATCCAGCAATATCAGCTTTCACTCTTTTCCTCACTTATAGCTTTCCATCTTGCTTCACATTCCCTTTGAATTGATTCTTCTCCATTGCTGCAAGTCACCCTCACCTCACAGAATCCCTCTCTTCCTTCAGGGCTCTGGTCAAACGTCACCTACACGAAGCTTTTGTTGATTGCATCCCCCTCCTCCCCCCACATACTTTTAGTGCCTTCCCTCTGAAACAACATTCTGTTTAGCGGTTTTGTATTTCTGTTCACTTATTCTTTTTATACTTATTTGTGTATATACTTACATGTGGACTTTTTGTCTTGCTTATTAAACTGTAGGCACTTTACAAGTAAGGATTATTTTATTCAGTATTTTTTTTTTATTCTTAGCATCTAGCATAGCATCTGGCACATAACAGGTCCTTAATCAATGCTCATTGATAGATCACTATAAGACCATGGGCAAGTCCCCTTAACTCGCTCTACCTCAATGTCCTCATCTCTAAAATAGGGGTATTCTATAGTACCTACATCATAGGGTTCTTATGAGGCATTTATGAGATCATATTTTGAAAACTTTAAGGCATCCTACAAATGTCATTTTTTTTTTATGGATAGTGGCCTGGAATGTGAGTGGACCTGGGGCCAGTTCTTAAGCTGCCATGAAATTGACAAAATTGATCAGTTGCTTTGCAACCACTTGGCATAACTTGGCCCATGCTACTTTTCACGGCTATTTATCTTTTTTATATCTATGATCTCCCTTCTCAGCCAGACCATAATCTGCTCATTTGTAATATGAGGTGGTTAGATGCTCACTAAAAGTCCACCTTCAAAGCATGACTATGAGTCTGCTATTCCTCAAAGGCTGAAGAATGATGGCTTATCTTTCTTTGTGTCCTCATTGTCTAGCACATTGTTCTATCACTACCTTATTTATTATGATGCTCAGAGGAGATGATGAAGGTTTTTGAAAACCGGAAGGTGCCTAGAAAATGTAATCCGTTACTCTTACTACACACTTACGTGGTCCATGGGTGTCCAAACAATGACAAGAGAACCAGAAAAAGAAAAAAAGCCCTCAGTGGGTTTGGCGAACTTGTGTTGGATTTATGGGAGAACATAGACATAAGTCACATAAGAGGGGTTCCCATGCAATAAGTACCTACCCTGAGGAGATCCCTGCTCTGACATTGGATGAGTACCCACTGTGGAGATCCCAACTCCATCAAAGCATCCAAGTATGCACTTAAAAAATGCTCGATAGTCGTAGTGATGGAAAAAAGGGTGATGATGATGTTCCATGTCGTGGAGAAATGGCCTGACAAGGAAGGAAATTCTGACCTCAGGGAAAAGCAGTCTTTAGATCATAGGAGATTTAATGATGCCAATTAATACAGTGATTAACAATTTAAATATAGCCTTCAACTCATCAGTTTTGGGATGGCCCTACAGAGCTTTTCCAATCTGATTAAGAGTGATATTGCTCATGATAAGCTTTTGATTAATCCCTTTTTATCGATGTTTCATTTTCAGCCCCTGCATATGTTCCTCTTAATTGATTGCACAATTTACAAACATCAGGACTGCTGTTATGTAAATGAAGTTTGAATGTTCCGTTCACCTTTAAAGTAATTAGATTAAGTGTGGTTAGTGCAGAATGTTCAGTGCTTATGAACACTCCCTTCATGGACTTGCATTTGCCCGGAGATATGTTCTGTTTCTTTTCTCTCATTTGATGTTCTCTAAGAGATAGGGTGGGAGGCTAAGGATCCCTCTGATTAGGCCCTAGCCTTTTTTCTTCCACGCTGGCACTAATTTGCCAGTTAAAGTTGGACACCTGTGGACAGAGAACATTTAAACAAACTTACTTCCTAGAGTAGCCAGCAGGGGCTTGTGTTTCTTGAAAGGAAGGAAGTTTCTCTTTTCACTTTGTCCAGTGGTTTTTCAATTCCACTGGAGTTACACTGTTGAAGGTAGTGGCGTTCGACATGAACTTTAGAACCAAATCAAGTCTGTTCTAACGAATCTGGAAATGAGCCCTATCACAGAGATACTTACCTAGAGCATAGATTTAGAGCTAGAAGAGGTCATGAGCTTAGAAGTCATGAAGTCCAAATCCTTCATTTTACTGATAAGGGAACTGAGGTCCAGGGAATTGGAGGGACTTGTCCAAGGTCACACAGGTAGTGAGTGACTTGAATCTAGTTCCTATAACTCTTAAATCCAGCACTTTTTCTGTGTACAATATTGAGATCTGACATTGTTCTGCCTCAAGCTTCCCACTGAAGATATAGGGAGACAACGCTTGTGGCATGCCATTTACTAACTCTGTGATCAGGGACAAGACAACTGACTTCTGAAAACTGCAAGGAAAATTGGCTAAAACATAAGCTTTATTTGGCATGTAAGTGTACATATTTAGAGGTGGAAGAGGCCTTAGAGGTCATCTAACCTAATAATATCATTTTACAGATGAGTAAACTGAGGCCCAATTGGGTCAAGTGACTTGAAAAAGGTAACACCAAGAGATAGCAGAGCCAAGATGTAAACCTTAGTCCCCTGACTCCAAAACTGTTACTATTTTTACTGAACTACTTTCACCATGCCAAATTCTTTCAGGTTTCTGCGGTGCTATCTAATAACCCAGACCTATAATCTAATAAAGCATATGACTTTGTGTTTGCTATAGAATGTAAGACCTGTAAGAAACCTAAGAGACCATTTAACCTTCCTCTCCTTCCTATTCTCCACTGAACAGTTCAGCAGGTTTTCTACTATCTAGTATGAGATTAGAAATTATCTATATTTATCTGTCTGTATTTCTATCTGTATCTATATACATGTGACATATTTATATTTGTAAATATCATATATGTGTATATGTCAAAGATATGCCCTAATTCCACTCCTTATTCTTTTTTCAGTAGATCTGGGTCCAAGGTCAAATTCTGCCATTGATGAGCTATAATAGGACCTTAGGTGGCCTCACCTCCCAAAGCTTCAATTCCTTTTAGACAGTATTGCTCTCTTTTTCCCTATGAGCTTCACTTCTGAATATATCCAACCTCCTTTGACTACTCAAAGGCCTATCTGTCGTCTAAACATTTTTTTTAATTTTTTTAAAGAAAAAAGCAGGGAAAAAAAGCAAATCTAACACATATGTCAACTGAGGCTAATGAAGTTCAAGACCCAGAGTCCTCTGCCTCCATAAAGAAAAGAGAGAGATACATTTTCTTGTCTCATCTTCAGGGCCAAATTTGGATATTATAATTACATAACATTTAGTTGCCGTATTTTGCTGTTGTTTTGTCATTGTGTACACTGTTTCTCTTGTTCTACATACTTCACTTAGTATCAGCTCATATTATTTTCCCCTACTTTCATGATTTCTCCTTATTTGCTTTCTTATAGCACAATAATATTCTACTGCATACAGGGACCACAAATTGTTTGTTATTGTTGCTCGGTTTCATTTGTGTCTAACACTTTGTTACCCCTCTTGAGGTTTTCTTGGCAAAGATACAGGAATGGTTTGCCATTTCCTTCTCCAGCCCATTCTACAGATGAAGAAACTAAGGCAAACAGGGTTAATGATTTGTCCAGGAGTCACCCAACTAGTAAGTGTCCGAAACCAGATTTGAGCTCAGGAAGATGAGTCTTCCTGACTCCAGGCACCAGACACTGTACCACCTAGCCATTTCCTAATCAATAGCTAAGTCTTGATTTCTTTATCTGTACAATAAGGAGGCTGGACTAGATGACCTCTCAGGTCCCTTCTAGCTCCGAAATTCTTACTCCACAATTTCTTTTGTATAGATCAGCACAAGTTAACAATCCTCCCATCATTTTTTATAGGTTTCCACAATCAATTAAGCTTCTCCATACCACTTTTTAAAATTAGGATTTCTTAAGCTTCCTGTAGTATATTTCCATTCCCTTGACTATCTTTCCAGTATCTGGTACCATCATCTCCTCTTCTTCCGAGGAGACAGTATTACAAAACTATTGAGAGCTGGTGATTCAGAACAGCTGGTTGGGGGGCCCTTATACCAGATCATTATTTATTCAGTAATAGAAGAAAGATATAAAACAAGTAAGTTATAAAGGAAGTCAATGCTAGATGTTTTATTTTCCCTGTCCCTGGCTGTTTAAATCCACCTCAGCAGAAACATAAAATATGGCATTGAAGGCTATCTGGATTCCTACCAACATTAGTTGGCCCTTGTCACCCCCTTGGCTCAGACGTGATCCGTCACATGCACCCAAACAAACTGTTTGATGTACCCAAAACTGGTGCTGTTTCTGCTCGACTGCTGCTGTGATTAATTGGACATTTTGGGGAGCTAGTGAGGCATGAGTGTCCTCATATCAGTTCAGGGGGCTAGTGAGTGACCTGCCCAAGCAGAGCACAACGAAACAGGGCTTAGGTAATGAGGGAAGACTGCCGATGCAGCATTGTGACAGTTTCCATAAAATAGTAAGTTGACAGCAGTCTGAAGGGAGACTCAGAATACCCAAGGCAGAAGCAGACAACGGTAAATACATCTTTTTCATTTATTAAAACATCCATTCGTCAACATAGAAACAATGAGGAACTTTACAGAAGAGTGGGAGTAAACATGTCATCAGGGAATTATATGATAAAGAGAAAAGATGGGTGGGGTCTCATGATGGGACTGAGGCAGGAGAAGAGGACAGCCAGAGACTCCACTAGTTATCCTTGCAATAGTGGGAAAGATCGAGGAAAGCCTCCAAGTTTATGGGAGGACACAAAGCAGAATCATCCAGGATAGGCAGACATGAAAGGGTTGCTATCTGCATCTTTGGAAGGACCATGCAAATCAGTAAGATCACAGATCCATTTGAAGGTTAAGCATGCACTTGGCAGAGAATGAACTGGGACAAAAGAAATGAGAGGTTACCCCTTGGCCCCTAAGTGAGGCTGACTGTGTGATAAAATGAAAAGAGCCCTGGACTAGAAGGTACAAGATCTCTGCGTGAATCCCAAAATTGTCGTGGACTAACTATATGATCCTGGGCAACTCAGGTTTAATTTCTTCATTGGTAAATGAAGGGATGGGATTGGATTCTTTGTTTTTATTTTTCTGAAAGATATATGTGTCTCTCACACACACACACACACTCTCACACGCTCACAGTATTCCACGTCTTAAGCTTAAAATTGTGCTAAAACTTTTGGGACATCCTGTAGATATCAATAGATACTTATTTGGCTTTTCTGTTACTGAAAAAGAGTAACCATCAGGCCTCAAACCTGTTCGTGACTTAGGGGGATGTCTACCCCACGCACGTGAAGACTTTCCCCAGCAGAATGGGTGCGTTAGAACAAATTGTCCTGTCAAAAATGAAGGTGGCAGAACAGGCCCTATGGAGTACTTAGAGCTTGCTTGGTCCAGCATGAAAGACTCCAATGTCATCCACTGCATCCCAGGCCATTCCCAGTCATCTTGACTTTTGTCTTGCTGGTGGACTTCCTTGACTCAGGAAGAGAGAGTGAGGTTGAAGATTTTGCGCAACTCCACCTCACTTCCATCCAATTCATGTGGAAGACATATGATATCATCGGTCTTCCTCAAAAAATGAAGGATGAATAACAACTTAAAGATTATATATTATACCAACATTTACATTATTATATAAAAGTTCATCATATTCTATACAATATGTTCTATAGTTATTGATCTATTATATATGATCTATATTGTGTACTATATATCATAAAAGGTTATATCTATATAGACATTTATATAGATACATAATCATTTTATATGTATGATATATATGTATGTATGTGTCTATATACACACACACATATGTATGTGTATATACATAGATAGATAGATGGATAGATAGATAGATAGATAGATAGATAGATAGATAGATAGATAGATAGATAGATAGATGTGCAGGTATATACGAACTCTTACAGTAACAGAAAATCAAAGTTTCATGAACCTAGAACTAAAAGAGACCGTAGAGGTCATCTAGCCCAACCCCTTCATTTTATAAATGAGGAAACTGAGACCCAGGGAGGGTAAAGATTTATCCAAGGCCTTGCTCGAGGTAGGATCTATTGGAAGAATGATTTGAATCCATGTCACCTGACTCCAGAGCCTGTTGTCTTTCCACTATACCATCTAATAATGTTAGAATGTAGCTTTATAAATACAAATGTATATGTATGTAATACACATATATAAATGTTAAACATTTGTATGTGTGTATAATTTAGTGACAATCAAAAATGCTTGAATATGGTTATATTTACATATAGGATGACATCCAGATCTATAAATGTTAACTATTATGGTATGGTAAGATGAAGGCAGCAATAAACATAACAAAGCTAATTAAATGAAAAGGACCTAAGCAACCCAGACCCTATTTCAGCCACAATGAATCCTTCCAACCCCACAGGCCTCGTAGCTCTTGAAAATGGGCTATTTAATGTCTCCTGGACTCTAATGTTAAGCATACAACATAATGCAGTTTTACTGTCATGGGTGGGTAAAGAGCTGCAGACTCAACAGCTTTGAGTGTTAATTCTGGACCTTTCACCAGTTTTATTTCTTTCCTTATAAAATAATATTATTGAACAGACCAGAGAAAAAGGAGCCAGAGTTGTACAAGGAGCAAGGTGGGTTTTTGCTGGGTCTAGAGCTCTACTTCACATTCTCAGAATCACTCAAGCTCAGGGTGGGAAGGGTTCTCAGAGGCTGTCTAGTCTAACCCCTGGGCAAGACTGCCCTCCACAATATACCTGAGAGGCAAAGCCCCAGACTTTGCTCGAAGACCTCTAATGAGAGGGAACCTGAAAGCTGCCACTGCAGCCCAATGCACTTGTAGATAACAATAGTTAATAATAGCTAACACGTATATAGTGGTTCCTATGTGCCAGGCACTGTGCTAGGTGCTTTACTTTTCTCATGGGATCCTCACAACAAACCTGGGAGACAGGTGCTATTATTATTCTCTTTTTACAGATAATGGAACTGAGGCAAACAGAGGTTAAAGGATTTGCCCAGGGTCACAGCTAATAAGTGTCTGCAGACAGATTTAAACTCAGATCTCCCTGACTCCAAGCCCAGCACTCTATCTACTGCACCGTCTAATTTTTTCATAGATAAGATAGATAGATAATGTCTATACCTATATTGATATGTCTATATCTATATCTATCTCTATATCTATCTGTAGAGGGAGGAGGAAAGGGAGAAAGAGAGACAGAGACAGAGAGATAGAGAAGAGAGACAGGGAGAGACAGAGAGAGAGAGAGAGAGAGAGAGACAGAGAGAGACAGAGAGAGAGAGAGAGAGACAGAGAGAGACAGAGAGAGACAGAGAGAGAAAGAGCGAGAGCAAGCGAGAGTGAGCGCAGTAGATTTCACCTGTTGTTCCTGGTTTGGTCCTCTGAGGCCAAGAGAAAAAAGTCTGATCTCTCTTCTACATGACAGCCCTGCAAATACTTCAAGATCTATACTATACCGAGCAAATCTTCTCTTCTCTATATCTCATTTGTTTCAATTAATCCCCATGTGATCTGGACTGCCCTCCCTTAGATGCTCTCCAGTTCACCAAGGTTCTTCCTAGTCCATGCTACCTAGAACTCAACACAACAGTGCTCCAAGTGAAATCTGACCAGGGTCTCTTAGGATTATTATCAGGATTATTACCCCCTTTTTTTTTACTTTTGAACATCTGTTTTACTAAAACCTTGAGTTCCAAATTCTCTCCCCTCTTCCCTTCCCCTCCACCCTCCCTAGGAAGTCAAGCAATTCAACATAAGCCACATGTGTATCCTTATGTATAACCCTTCC
>CM053625.1:165635145-165693040 GCA_028646595.1 Phalanger gymnotis | reverse complement strand
TTCAGCATTTATTGTTTTCCTGTTTTGTTATTTTAGCCAATCTGACAGGAGAGAGATGGTATCTAAGAGTTGTTTTGATTTGCATTTCTCTAATCAGTAGTGATTTCGAGCATTTTTTCATATGTCTATAGATATCTTTAATTTCTTCCTGTGAAAACTGTCTGTTCATATCCCTTGACCACTTCTCAATTGGGGAATGACTTGTATTCCTATATATTTGGTTCAGTTCCCTGTATATTTTGGAAATGAGGCCTTTATCAGTGACATTAGCTGTAAAGATTTTCTCCCAATTTTCTGCCTCTCTCCTAATCTTTGTTGCATTGGCTCTCCTAGCCTACAGATTTGTTCCTTCAGCCTTTCAGACTCTCCTGGCTGGGAAATTTGCCCCACTCAGACTTCTCGCGGCTTCTAACTCTCTCAAATCTGCTCAAATTCACTTTTTTATAGGAATCTGACAGAACTTGTGAGAGAGCTCCGGTAAGATGCTGTTTTCATGCAGCCATCTTGGCTCCGCCCCCCTCAAAAGTATATTTCCCAACATAGTTCGCATTATGTTTTACTTTAAATTGAAATCACCAAATATCAACATATATGTTTATTAGGTAAGTAGGTATATAAATTAGATAGGAAGTAGGTAGGTAGATAGAGTAAGTGATCGTGTATTAAAAGATGGATAGATAAATAGATAGATAGTATTTTTAAGCTCTCACTATGTGCTGGGGGCAGTGAGGTGACACAGTGGATAGAGCACTGGATCTGGAGTCAGGAAAACTCATCTCGGTAAGTTCAAGTCCGGCCTCAGACACTTAGTAGCTGTGTGACTCTGGGCAAGTCACTTAACCCTGTTTGTCTCAGGCTCCTCATCTGTAAAATGATCTGGAGAAGGAAACGGTAAACCACTCTAATATCTCTGCCAAAAAAACCCCAAATGGGCTTGTGAAGAGTGAGACACAACTGAAAAGTGTCTGATCAATAACTACGTTCTGGGCACTGTGCTCAGTTTGGAGGATCATATCAAGGCTTTCATAGAATCTCTCTGCCCGCCATGTTGCACCTGAGGCACCTCCCTTTCACCGATGGGGCCCCCCAACAGCCAAGCCATGGCTCACTGTCCCCTAATGGTATGTTTACATTTTTCTCTAGTCAATCAAAAGACAAGCTGTCATATCTTGTTTGTGCATGGACATTTGCATGTTGTCTCCCTTGTTAGGCTGTGAGCTCTTTAAGTGCAGGGATTATCTTTTGCCTTGCTTTGTATGCCCAGCACTTAGCACAGAACCTGGCGCATAAAAGACATTTATTTAATAAATGGTAGTTGACTGACAATTTTGTGAAAACAAAGGCATTTAATAAAATCGAATAGTAGTAAAGTATACAACTGAACACCTGCTCACCTCCCCACCCCCAGTACACAAACAAACCCAGGGCATACTCTCCCATAAACACATCAGTGGGGAGAGTGCACATACAGGGGGAATCACAAATGGGAGAAAACATTCAAGGAACATATAGCCAGGGCACGTGTTCCTCAGAGCAACTAACACCTCTGGTACCGCAGTGTTCTCACAGTGTTACCTTGAAACTCTCCTTGCTTCTGCTTTAAGCTGGGTGTGGTCTCTGCTAGGTATCTCATTCCCTGGTCCCTGCTTAGCTCATAAAGACTGCTGAGCATTGTGAGAAATGATTCATTTGGACCCCTACTCTAGTCCAATCAGTATTAATCAGTTTGACATAATTCCATAGGGGTAATGACTAAAAGTTCTGTATATTATGTCCCAGAGCTGTGAACTGCAGATTGTAAGTTCACTTGCTTAATGAAAGGCAGGCAGCTAACTACAGGCCCTTGCTTTTCTTTGTTGTGGTGACCAAGCCCAGCATGGCAGAGGTGACTCAATTACCTGGAAAGTTCCACAGCTATTTTTCAGCCTCTCCATCCCTCCCTCTGTTGCCCAACATAGGGAGATGATTATAAGCACTTGACCAACAAGTGGCCCTGGTTGCCAGCCTTGGCCTGCCTTTCTACCAGCCCCTGGGTGTACTCATCAGAACCTCCTGAAAGGTCAAGATAAGGTCTGTCAAGGTCTGCTCAAGAGCAAGGTCTATCAACCAATGAGATTCTGTATTTTACCATGCTTCTTTTGTATATTTGAGTATCAAAAACAGGGTCCTGAGGCTCAGGGGCATCTCAGATTGAGAGGAAAATCTGAGGTCCACTTCATTAGAGGATACCATGGACCCTTTCATAACCACTGGCTTGGAGCTTTGCCTCAGTTTCTTTTATTGTAGCTTAGACAATTTTAAACTCCACAGCATACAGTCATAAAAGTGCATTGTTTTGCCTACTGTTGGGCAAGTCATCTCAGCTGGGCTAGGTGCTATTACCTATTAAGTATCTTCATCCCACCACTACAGGGCCACCCAATCCATCTCAGCTCTGGTCTCCTGGTAAGGTAATAGCTTCTAACCTTTTATGGTCCCTGAAGCCCTAATCTTTGAGCAAACCTTCCCAAACCTCCTATTCAATACCAAAGGAAATGCATTTAAGAGTTGACTATGAGTAGGCACCTAAAAAATAAAATAAAGAGATTTTTCTTTCATCAAAAATTTCATTAGGTACAAAAGATTTTTCATATCATATAGTTGTCAAATGTTATCAAAAAATATTCAGATAAATTAATGAGACCCTTGATTCTTGTCAACCAAGTTTTGATCTTCTATATTTTTTGAAACAGATACCAGTTTATCACATTCAGCTTCCTATATGTGTCTGGCTTTGAATTTGTTTGAGAACTGGACTGAGAATCCTGATTCACAGACATAAATGGTCATAAGCAGAATTAAAGCCTTGTGAGCACATTCAGCAAGAAGGGATAGGTTTCTCCAAGAGAACACCCTAACTTATATAACTTCATTGATTACAAATCGATTCAGAGTTTCTAATTATTGAATAAATCATTTAGCTCATCTTTCACTGGGTCATCATCACTGATTTTTTTTTTCCTAGCTCAACATGAAAGGAGTTTCATAGCCAGACCTCATCCATTTGGTTTTGATCAATAGAAATTATCCCTTTAATTGTCTCTTCCAAGTTTTTCAGAAGCACTATAACTTTCCTAATAGTTAGACTTTTTAAAAATATCAGTAGGATACTATAGTTATTTATTCCCCATGTCTCTTGACCAGCTTCTTATACTCCTCAAGGGCTGGGGGAACTTCAAATTGGGAACCTCTGTCCAGAATTATAGTGGCTACTACTTCTCCTGGATGACTAGAAGTCATCCTCATCTCACCAGCTAAGTAGGGAATACTCTCAGCTTAAAAGGAAATCTCTTCTTTGGGTGGAGATCAAAGCCCTCTATTACATACCTTACAAGGAGTCCCAAGATCCTCTCCTACTTAGCATGCAAATGAATTTAAACCAGAACAAGAAAAAAGCTAAAGAACCAAGATCATTGTTCCCTACCCACCTAAGGGACATTCTTTGCCTTTTTAATGCATATGTCTGCAGCCAAGCTGAAGCTGGACTGCTTGTGTGCTCTATTTTGGCCAGTGGAATGCTTCAATCTCCTTGTATCCACAATACATGTTGGTGCCTAAACCGTCATCATCTCCGTGGTGAATGTTTTTGCTTATGTTTATCATGAGCCGCATGAGACAAGATGACAAAGTGGCCCATCAAATGCTGTTTCTTCTGGCCCTTAGGTGGCCTGCTATATCTATTTGATTCATCTCTGCAAGGGGAACCTGTGAGTCATCCTCTCATTTAGATGTGATTTTTTCTTGTCCTCTGGTTTCATTTATTGTGAATCTGTCCATATGGATGTGGTTTGGGTCCTCCAGAACTGTATTAACTCATTGGTCAGGGATTAATAATCAAATCGACATACTTTTGCTATAGTGAAGGGCATGGCAGTCTATTGCCCTATGGCTCCATTCAGATTCTGAGTCATAGACTGCCGTGGCCAAAATTCTGTCCTCTGAATACCACTCTCTGTTTCCTCAAATCCATATCAACCTTATTTCTCCGGTCTCTCTATGCCAAATTTCCCTCACCTTCCATCCTATCCCACCCCATCCCAGAATTCTGGTTCTGTTGTTAACAAACTACCATTCCAATTAGGGCTGTACCTTGGTCTCAGAAATCACTTTACGTATAGTCCATGTTTACTTATATGTATACATGTTGTTTCTACGTAGAGAAAGTAAACTCCTTGAGGGAAGGGACTGTTTCTTTTTTGTCTCTCTATCCCCAGCACCAAGCACAGTTCCTTGCTACACAGTAACTGCTTAATAGCTGCTTATTGAATTGAATAAAGAATGACAACAGTTGAATTCATATTGGTAGGTAGTCTAAAAAAAAAGTGTGATCCTTTGTCCTCTTTGCCGTCTTCTCTGAGAGTTGACTATAGTCACTGCAGACAGAAAGAAGCCATGCAGAACTAAGTTCCATTTTGTTTTTTAATCCAGAAACCAACCCAAGAAACCGTCTTACTCCTTGATGTGATGGCGATGAACTCCAGCAGCAGACATGGTCAGTCTGTCACTCAGACTGTGTTTGATGACTTTTCTGGCTCAGCAGAACCTGTCAGAGCTTAGATTTGACTAGTGTGAACTTAGAGAAGCCAGGGTCACTATCTCACCAGGATGAGGCAGCCTGTAGAGCAGGGCCTACTTTCACTAAATTCCATAGTCACCATACCCCAGCCTGTTGTGAGCCTGGCTCAGAGTCTGAGGTGAACAGGGAAGGACCAACTCTTATCTTCCCTGCTGTCTAATAGCAGTAGGCTTATAGAACTAGAATGTAGAAAATAAGCTATAGAAAACTAGAGCTGGAAGTGACCTTAGAGGCCATCAGATCCACTTTACAAGTGAGGAAACTGAGGTCCAGGTAAGTTAAATTACTTACTCAGTCATACATTTCCTAAATATCTGCCCCTGACAGACCCAGGTCTTCCTGATTCCAAATCCAGTGTTCTAACCACTAGCCCATGTTAGGAAAAGATTACAATCTCCTTGAGGGCAGGAACCATATCTGATTTACCCTCATATTTCTTTAGCTACACAGTAAAGTGCAACTATAACTAGATAAACGCTTTTTGAATGAATATGTGTACAGTAGCCACTTCTATAGGTAAGTAGTGAGAGTGTTCTAGGCATGAGGAACTCCCTGAGCAAAGGCATGGGAGCAGGAAATTTAATGTTGCATAAAGGGGAAAAAAATTCAGTTGACTAGTATGGCTGGGGCAAAGTAAATGAGGGATAGTAATGGACAGATGGGCCAGAACCAGACTATGAACAGTTCTAAATGACAAAAAAAAAATCCAAAAAGTCCTAGGGGTAAGAGTGAGCTAACAAAGCCAGCTACCTTATTTGTTTGAACCCTGTCCTACCATTCCATTGGTGTATGGAGCTCCCAGTGAGGAACCACATCAACCACTGTTCTGTAATGTAAGAGTCCTAGAGAATCGTCTGGGATACTGAAAGATGAAGAGATATGCCAAGGCTCGCCCAGCCACAATGAACTTGCTCAGAGTCACTCAGCTGAAGGGGCCATATTCTCTTTCCTAGACATTCTACTCTATTTCTTGCTTTCCCATTCCAGCAATGAGATCAGGCTGGTGACCCTTGCATCTAATGTTTCCACATATTTCTGCTTTTCTGATGACTCTCAAACTTTTGAAAATTAGACTGTTGCTTTTTAATTAACTGTACGTTTCAGCGGCTCTAACAGCGGAGCCCAGCTGTCTGGGGAAATTGTCCCCCATGACATTGCTGGAGAATGGAAATGGACCTCTGTGTGTGTGTGTGTGTGTGTTTCCTAAAGAATGAAAAAGAGGGGCTTTGCCTTACAAAAACTTGCATTCATTTTTTTATTGCCATCACCTAATTCCATAGGCAATTGATTTAAGCTTCATTTCTTTTAACATTAAATGGAAATTAAATTAAGCTCATTATTGTATTAGACAGGCATTGATTGCACCACTTTCATTTTAATTAAATGCGGCTATCCATTATTTCCTACTGGGTAGGGCTTTTAATTTTCTTTGGTATATCATTTTGGGGAACAAAATAATTCAGTAAATAATCCCAAATAAATAACACCCAAAGAGAGAAGGTATACAAAGCACACTCCAGGAAGCCATTTGAAGATACATGCTTACTGTTTTTAATTTACTGTTGGGATATTTATCAGTTATTATTTTTTTCTCATTTATCCTCTGTGCCCATATCTCCGTTAAGCAGCCCTGATGGTATGCAGCTAACGGTGGGTTTAAAATGCTGTTGATCTTAAAAATGTGCTATAAGATGACTTCTCTTTGAAACACCGAGGTTATGGTCCAGAGGGCAGATGTTTGAATTTCACTCCAAGACTATTATCAGAAATACCCAACAAAATGCCCAACAGGAAATGGATTTATTTTTATTTACAGTCCTTGTTGAGCATTTCTCTGGGTACTAAAACATAACTGGAATCTTGGGGCATGCCAAGAATTAGAAAAAAGTATCGTCTTTGCCCTCACTTGCAAGGGCAGACTTGTCTCCTTGGGGAGTGCAGGATGTCATCTGAGACCAGCAGCATTCACTAGATCACTGGGACCTCAAGTTTCTTGATTTTTATCTGTCATTTCTAGAGCCTTAACTTATCATCTCTGGGCCCATCTCCTCAGTTTTGTAGGAGAGATTTATCCCTGTTATTGAAGCAGCTGGGGGCGTAGTGGATAGAGGCGTGAACTTGGAAGTCAAAAAGACCTCACATCAGAGCCTGCCTCAGACACTTACTAGCTGTGTGACCCTAGACAAGTCAGTTAACCACTGTCAGCCTCAGTTTACTCCTCCGTAAAAGGGGGTAGTACCTAGTTCGCACGGCTATTGTAAGCATCAATTAAGACAGAATATATAAAGTGCTTTCCAAACCTTAAAGCACTCTGTAAGTGTTAGCTGTTATTATTATTCACTATTTCAGCCCCTCTTACATTGCTCAATATCTCAGTAGTCCAATGACTGCATACAGAACCGTCATTAGAAATGCTGGCAATTGAGGGAAATTCAGGTGAGAGTAGGAGGAGGGGTGACGATAAGTGGTAGGACAGAGCAGTAGATAGTCTGCTTCCATCAACCGTGGTAACACTGATTGAAGGGGTGACTTCAGAGAGACTGACAAGGAGCCCGTTAGCCTGAGGAGAGAAAGACAGAGACAGAGACAGAACCCTGGCTGGTGATATCCCAGGACAAGGGGAAGATGTAAGGGTGTTTGTGTAAGATGATGCTAGGCCCACAAGGACCACATGGAATGTGCCCAGTAGACTAGAGGACCAGTCAAGCATAACCCCTCAGATGTCAGCACCCTGGGGAAAAAAGTAATCTCCCTTACCCTAATTATAGCTGTGACCTTAGAGCATAACCTTGTAATAATGAATAGTTGTGTGAAATTGCAAAAGAGACAAATCTCCTACTTTAATCCTTGGCTCTCTAGGATGAAACAAGGGAGTTCCTAGATGAAAGAATCTTCTACACATCCATACATACACCCCCACCCATTCCCCTCACCCCACCCCTACGCCCAGAGTTTGCTGTCACCCCTTTGCCAGATAACATTCTGATGTCACCAGGTCAAGGGATAGGGGATTATCCTCCAAAGCCCAAGCCCCTATGATTCCCTAGCCCTTCATTTCATTTTGTTTGATACTAGCCGGCCCCAAATTTGCCCCTGAATCCTACCTGCAAAAAATCCTCTAATTAGGCTTTATTCTAGGCAGAGAGAACTCGCTTCACCACAATGTCACTAGTGTACTTATAACGTATTGTAGTTATGTATGAATTTCCCCAAGCATCTCCCACTGTGGTTCCTTTGTGATCTGAACAGATGCATCCAGCTTTGCCCCTTAGCAGAGTCATCATGCTTCTGCTTTCCCCAGACCTGGCGTGTGGATCAGCTGACCAAAAGGCATTTATAGCATCAGGCACTGTGCTAGATGTTCAAATACAAAGAATGAAACAGTCTATACTCAGAAGAAGTTGGCATTCTGATAAAGGGATGCAACATATACAAGCAGTCATATATACAACACATACGAACATATACTCTATAAAGATTAAGCAAAACAATGTAAATAGAGATTTTTGTTGTTTAGTCATTTTAGTCACACTCAACTCTTTGTAGCCCCATCTGGGATTTTCTTGGTGAAGCTACTGGAATGGTTTGCCATTTCCTTCCCCAGTTCATTTTACCAATGAAGAAACTGAGGCAAACAGGGTTAAGTGACTTGTCCAGGGTCGCATAGCTAGTGTCTGAGGCCAGATTTGAACTCATCTTCTTAAGTCCAGGCCAAACACTCTTATCCACTCAGCCACCTAGCTGACTCCACAAAAAGAGACCCCGTAGTTAAATATACAAGTTAATTTGTGAGGGAGGCCAAAGGTATGAAGCCTGATTTAGTGGGCAAGTAGGAAACTCTGGAGATGGTTGCCCCAGGCAGCAGGAGTAGCACTCTGCTATCCCTGAATGGGGCCTCTGTGAAATAACTTTCCCATCCCCAAAATGGTGACTAGATGGAATTTAGAAAAGGAGCATGTTTGAGTTGTTTGACAGCATCGAGATCCTGGGAAACTTTGAAAAACATCCCAAGGTTCTGATGGTGGGGCCCAAATCCGTCTGGAAATGGATGGTGACTGAACTGCAATGCAGGGCAATATCCCCAGGAAGAAATGGGAGGGAAGAGCATGACAGGAGCAGGATTTGCTCAGCCCAAACGAGGTTTAATAGGTCTACAGACAATTCTATACAAAAGGGAAACAAGGCAATGAGGGAGGGCTAGAAATGATGGAAACTCTCATCTTTGTCCATCACGCTGGAGGAGACAGGTTCATAAGGGAACTTCTCAGCACCAAGAAAGGTACTTGTAATACATTCTTCCTCTGTACCTGAATCTCTCTCTGAAACACCAGGCATTTGAATTTCCCTGGTTGTTCCTTCCCCCGTCCCTGGATTTCTCTTTATCTCCCGCAGCAGCTAGTCCTGTGGTCTCAGCCATGTACATACAGCTCTGCTGGTACTTTTCCCCATTGTCCTTTGTTGCCTTCTGAAGCCTGACTTAAAAGCTAAAGAAATTAGAAGCTTAGAGAGCTGGAGGAGTCCGTAGCAGTCACGTGGCTTAAGGTGCTCATTTCCCAAGGGAATCCTCCTTCCAGTAGAATACATAAACTCTTAAAGGTCAGGGATTGGTTTTTGTCTTCATACCCCCAGGACCTAGTGCAGTGCCTCTCATGTAGGAATAGGGAAGGCACCTGTGATTCCTTTGGCGTAGTGAATTCCCTGATCGGCTCTTTCTCTGCACCTTATAGTCTTGGAGAGTTGTCTAGAACTCTGGGTTAAGTGATTTGCCATGGTCATTGGAATCTGTCAGGGGCAGGACCTGAATCCAGGTTTCTCTGGCGGTGAACCTCTCCTATTTCCTATCCACCACACTGCTTCTCGTTGAATCATACTGAACATCCCTCATGGGGTCACCTAGCCTTTTTCTCTTTCCTTCCTTTTACCTTGTACTGTATATGGACATGCTATAGTTTCCCCTGGTATGTAACCTCTGTGAGTGCAGGAACTGTTGTTGGTGTTAGTGTCTTTTTATCTCCTGCACCTTGCACGCAGTAGGTGATGAAAAGAAGTGATGGCTGAATTGAATCATGTGTGGCTTATTCTCCCAACTAGACTGTAAGCTCCATAAAGAGAAAAACCTATAAACTCTGCACCTCAGTTCTGGGCAAGTAGCAGGTGTTTCATGAATGCTCCTTGAATTGCCATATGACTTAACATAGTATATGCCCCAAGGAAGTCAGAAACAGAGAGAGCCCCTATATACACCAAAATAAATATACCAGGGAACTTAGCTGGTCCCAGAACATCAGAAAAAAGAGTCCATCCCCATAGAATACTCTGAACCCACATTTTCTCTGAAGTCACTCAGGCTTTTTTTTTCCCCAAACCACCGCCTCCCCCATGGCTTTATACCTTTGCCCAAAACTCCTCCCCAGGATCACTGCATCTGCTTTCTGAGAGTCACATAGTGGATGTCTGCCACACCTGGAGTTAGCCTGTTAAAGAAACCCTCGTTTAATGCCACTTCTGGGCCTCAGCTTCTGCACTGAATTATGAATTCCACCCCCTCTCCCCCTTCCAGCATGACTGATCCCTTCTCCCCAAATCCTCCAGGACCTTTACAGTAATGCCTCCACCCCATGTTCTCTGAGCCAGTTTTGCTTAGCTAATCCCCACTAAGATGTTAGCTCTTAATGGTTTAAGGTGTTACCCCTGAGGGCATTTACATTTTAATGGGGAACTGGGAGACTGAAAACTTTTAGTGCAGCAAATGAATTAGGGATTCAGCACCTTGACTGGCAGCCTGGGAGCAGATCAGAGAGTGGGGAGGGAGACGAGCGGGAAGAGGGAAGAGAGTGGGGGAGGCTGGGGGTGGGGGGCGGCTAGGTAGTGTGGAAGACTTTCCAAAGTCCTTCAAATATATGGCCTTTCTGCATTTGCAATGAGCATCCTTCTTTGAATACTTACTCTGCTGCTTACTGGCTGGGTAACCTTGGGTAAGTCACCTTTCCTTTGGGAACCTCAGTTTCTTCATCTGTGGAATGAGAGAGTTGTACTAAATGATACCCAAGGTCCTTCCTCTTCTACCTGTCATGATTTGATGAGTCATTACCCACAGAAGACTACTGGCCTTTACAGAGGGGAGGGGTTTCATGTATCAGCCATTAGAACTGGAGTGTGAAGGTTTTCTCTCTTCTTTGCCTTCAGAAAACACTTGATTGAGCCCTCTCAAGTCAGAAAGAGAAAGCACACACAGCTAAGGAATTGTTATCTTCATGACCATTAAGATCAATCTCCCTGCTTTCTCAGTCAGAGGAAAGTACTTTTTAAACTTCCACTCTCAATACCCTTCTAGGTTTTTGAGAGCAAAGACTTTTTCTCCTCAAGTCACTATATCCCCATCACCTAGCACTGTGCTTTGCATACAAGAGGCACTTCATAAGTATTTGTTGACTTGAGTTGAAAGAGATGTCAATGTGAGTTAGAATACTATGCCATATACTGGCATCATATGCCTTCAGGGGGCTAATACTAAAACTGTGACAGGTTGCATTTACTGGAGACTTGCCCTGAAGGTCTTGTGCGTTGTCAGTGCTAGAGAGAAGGGAACAAGCAAGCTGGAGGCTTGGTTAGGATTTTCCGACCCTGCTGGGATGATCTTTTTTTTTCTGTAAATAGTATTTTAGCTTTTTCCAGTTACATGTAAAGATAGTTTTCAACATTCATTTTTTTTAAGATTGAGTTCCAAATTTTTCCCTCCCTTTCACTCTCCCTAAATCTGATATAGTCTAACATATACAATCATGTTAAACATATTTCCACATAGTCATGTTGTGAAAGAAGAATCAGAAAAAAAGGGGAAAACCATGAGAAAGAAAAAAAGAACAAATAAAAGTGAAAATAGTATGCTTCAGTCTGTATTGGGATTCCAGGTTTCTTTCTCTGGATGTGGGTGTCATTTCCCATCATGAGTCTTTTGGAATTATCTTGGATCATTTAAGTACAAAGAGCTAAGTCTATCATTTTTGATCATCAGAAAATGTTGCTTTTACTGTGCACAATGTTCTCCTGGTTCTGCTCACTTCACTCCATATCTTTCCAAGTTTTTCTCAAGTCTGCTTGCTCATCATTTCTTATAGGATAATAATATTCCATTACATTTATATATCACAACTTGTTCCACCATTTCCCAGTTGATGGGCATTCCTTCAACTTCCAATTCTTTGCCACCACAAAAAGAGCTGCTATAAACATTTTTGTACATGTAGGTCCTTTTCACTTTTTTATAATCTCTTTGGGATAAAGACCTAGTAGTGGTATTGCTGGATCAAAGGGTATGAACAGTTTTGCCCTTTGGGCATAGTTCCAAATTGCTTTCCAGAGCTCCACCAACAATTCATTAGTGTCCCAATTTTCCCACATCTTTTCCAACATTTAATGTTTTCCTTTTCTATCATATTAGCCAATCTGATAGGTGTGAGATGGTACCACAGAGTTGTTTTAATTTGCATTTCTCTAATCAATAATGATTTAGAGCATTTTTTCATATGACTATAGATAACTTTAATCTCTTCATTGATCCTTCTTTTATGTTGGGGAGCGATTGTTCTCTTTCTTTCAGAGAGGAAAACTGGAATGTAAATTAATCCAGAGTCATAGAGGAATTTTCCTCTGTGGAAAAGGAGGAAAAGACCTTAAGAGAGCAACATTTCTTTTTTAGTGATGAGAAAACTGATGTCCAGAGAAGGGGATAGATTTGTCTGATGTTGCACAGCTAGTAAGTATATGGCAGAGCCAGGATTCAAATCCAGTCCACTTGACTTCTAATTTCAATGGACATTTATTCAGCAAGATCTCTCAAACTTCATAATCTCATAGGATTGGGGGAGCAGGGAGACAAGGATATCATCTTTCATTTACACATGAGGAAACTGAGACTCAAATAGAAGTAAAATTTTTATTGTTTCTGGTATACATGACATTATATCTCCACTTCCATACGTTCTGCTACCATCTATTCCCCAAGACTGAAATGTACTTCCTCTTGTCCTTTTCTCAGAATCCCTAGTTTCCTTTAAGGCTTAGCTCAAATATCACCTGGGGAAACTGAGGCACAGAGAAGTTAAGTGACCCACCTAGGTCACACAGCCTCTAAGTGTCTTAAGTGAAAGTAGAACCTAAGTCTTTCTGATCCCAAATCCAGTCCTCTGTCCCTACACTGCTTTAAACCATCCAACCTTCAATACTCTCTCCTTGCAACAGAATTTTCTCTAGGTGCTGAACTTCCTGGTTCTGCTGATTTCATCATTTGGGCTCATAAGAGTATCCTTTCAGATAGTAGGCTCCCCAAATAGGCTTCAAATATAATTCAGTTTATAAAAATTTGACACAACTTTTGAGCAGCAGAGCTGAATATAATGAAGTCTGCCTGAAATGATCAAACTCCTTTTTTTTTGAACATCCATTTGTGCCAGACTCTAGACCACTTTCTTTCCTGAAATTGAGAGAATATTTGCTCCTCTATTACAGAAATTATGGTTTTCCTTTAGATTCTCACCATTACTGATGTCATTTCCTTTTCCATTCAGTTCACCATCCTGTAGTTCATAGGGCTTTTTTTTTGGTAGAATCATTACCTGGATCATAGTATTATAGATTTAGAGCTGCAGAAGCCATTGAGTCCATCTCTCTCATTCTGCAGCTGATGAAACTGAGACCTAGGTAATACAGGTAATAAACAGCAGAACCAGACTTTGCCCCAGGTTCTCTGATGCCATATCTATTGCTCTTCTCACTGTTCCATTGGGGTAGAGTGACTAGAACCTTGAGATAACAAAATTCAAAGGGCTTAGAAAGTTTAAGTGATCATTTTAAAGGTTATACAATTTTCTAACATGCTATATTTATATTTTGAGAGTATTTTCATTGCTGCAGCAGCAGAAGAAACAATAGAGCTTTGCACCCACTTAGCAAGAAATTAGTCAAAGTAGGAAAACACCAGATGTCCACATTTTCCTTCCTCCCATCCTGAACCTCATATCTAATTGTTAAGAAGGTATTTTTCCCTCTGACATCAAGCCTAACTTACCTTTTTGTGCCTCCCACCCATTGCTCTTGGTTTTACCCTGTGGAGACAATCAGAACAAGTCAAATATTTGAACCTGCCTGCCATGTTGCTTCTGAATTTTTCTTCAGGATAAACTTCATTGAAGATGGAGGAGGTGATGGGGAGTGAGTAAACCTTACTCTCATCAGAATTGGCTCAAAGAGGGAATAACATACACACTCAACTGAGTATAGAAATCTATCTTACCCTACATAAAAGCAGGAGGAGAAAGGAATAAGAGAAGGAGGGGTGGTGATAGAAGGGAGGGCAAATGGGGGAGGGGGTAGTTAGAAGCAAAACACTTGAGGAGGGACAGGGTGAAAGGAGAGAGAATATAGAATAAATGGAGGGAAATAGAATGGAGGAAAATACAGTTAGCAATAGTAACTGTGAAAAACATTTTGAAGGAAATTTCTCTGATAAAGGCCTCATTTCTTAAACATACAGATAACTGGGTCAAATTTGTAAAAATAAGAGCCATTCCCCCTTTGATAAATGATCAAAAGATATGAACAGTTTTCAGATGAAGCAATCAAAGCTATCTATAGCCATATAAAAGAATGTTCTAACTCACTATTGATTGGAGAAATGCAAATTAAAACAATTCTGAGGTACTACCTCATACCTATTAGATTGACTAATAGGACAGAAAAGGAAAACGACAAATGGTGGAGAGGATGTGGAAAAAATGAGACTTTAATGCACTGTTGGTAGAGTTGTGGACTTATTTAACCATTTTGGAACTATGCCCAAAGGCCTATAAAACCATGTATACTCCTTGACGTTGCAATACCACTACCAGGTCTGTATCCCAAAAGAGATAAAAAACAAAAAGGAAAAGGACCTATATATGCAAGAATATTTATAACAGCTCTTTTCCAGAAGCAAAGAAAAGGAAATGGAGGGGGTGCCCATCAATTGAAGAATGGCTGAACAAATTGTGGTATGTGATTATGATGGATACTATTGTGTTATAAGAAATGATGAGACTTACATGAGCTAATGCAAAATGAAATGTACTGTGTACGAAGAAACAGCAATATTTTAAGATGATCACCTGTGAATGACTTAGCTATTCTCAGCAGTACAGTAATCCAAGACAACTCTGAAGGACTTACAATGAAAAATGCTATCTACCTCCAGAGAAGGAACTGATGGTGTCTGAATGCAGATTAGAGGATACTTTTTAAACTTTATTTTTCTCGAGGGTTTGGGGATATTTTTTGGTCTGTGTTTTCTTTCGCAACATGACTAATATGGAAATGTTTTGAATGATGACACAGATATGACCTATGTTGACCTGCTTGCCTTCACAGTGGCATGGGGAGGGGAAGGGGAGGAAGGAAGAGAATTTAGAACTCAAAGTTTTAAAAATGAATGTTAAAAATTGTTTTTACATGTAACTTCAGGAAAATAAAGTACTAAATAAATTAAATAAATTGAAGAAAAAAAGGATAAACTTCACTAGTTCCTCCAACCATTCCTCAAATGGCACCATCTTCATTGCCCTCCTGTGGGTGTTCTTATCAATGTCCTTCCTAAAATGTGGTGCCCAGAACTGAACCGAGGTATGGTCTGACCAGAGTAGACTACAATGGAATGAACCATCACCTCATTAGTTCTGGATATTTTTTCATGCATTTTAAGATTATGTTAGCTATTTAGGCTGCCATATCATACTGTTCACTCATAATGACTTTCCAATTAGCTTTAAGGAAAAAAAAAACTGTTTCAAACAAACTGTTATCTAATCATGTCCTTACCCTACCCCCTTTTGAACTTCTGTAATTTGTTTCTTGAACCTGTGTAAAACTCCATATTTGTCCCTATTCATTTTCATCTTAGCAGATTTGACTTAACATTCTAGCCTGCTGAGATCTTTTTGGATCCTGGATCCTGCCTCTGTCATCCAACCTGTTAGCTATTCCTCCTAACTTGGGTCATTTGCAATTTGGATGCAATTTTGGGTTATGGCAATTTTAGCCATGTATGCTTCTCTCCAAGTTACTGATTAAAATATTAACCCAGAAACCCCGCCTTGTACAAAATTCATTCATCTGTTTTCTGCACTGTTATGCAACCTTGGGTTCACTTGTAGTCAATCAGGAATCTTCACAATCCTTGGCAGGTTTTTAATATTCCAACCCCACCTTCCAACTTAACTATTCTCTAAATTGTCTACATCCAACCAATGTAGGAGAGGAAAAAGGATATATCATACATACATACATGCATATATACATATATACATACATAAAATGTATGTATATATAATGTGTATATACATATACATACAGGTGTGTGTATATGTACATATTTATACACATACATACACACATACATGTTTGTATACACACACATAAATACATATATATGTATATATATATATGTGTAATTATAGCTTTCCCTGTATTCCAAAAAATAACAAACAGCAATTCACTCTTACATTATTGTATTATCAAGTATGATAAAATCTGTAAGGCACTCTGCAAAGCTTAAAAAGCAAAATGACTGTCAGCTATTCTCTAACTTTTCCATACCTAGATGACTCTCTGGTCTCATCAGGGTGGGTACTCCCTCCTCTAACAGTACAGATAGCCATCCACATCTTTTCATCTTTTGGAACCCTTATCTATGCCTTCCTTTAAACTCTCCAAATGAAATTCACTTTATATGCTGAGGTCCTTATTCTACATCTCTTGATATTGATAAGATACCAGTGGAAAATGTGAGTTTTCTATCCATTATTTCTCAGTGTAATTATATAACTGGAATACTTCCTTTTACATCATTATTTTATATGTCTAAATGGATTATATATTTTACGTCATTTCTGTACAATTCTCCTTTGTTCAAATGTCCCAACCTCTTCATGTTCTTCTCAATTGCATCTTGTTTAACATGCCATTTTAATTTTCCTGAGGTTGATATTCCATGACTTCTAGTCTTATAGCATCACTGGAAGAATATTGTTTATAAAAAATAGGTCTTTGTTCAGGAAGAAGCTTGGAGCCATCGAAAGCACTGTACAGTTTCTCAGATACCATCCAGCTTTCACTCCTCCTCTCATTCAATTATGAACACTCATTATCTATCTGCAGCATATGCCCAAGATTATCAACTCAACAGGCTGTGTGTCTAAGTCCATGTCATCATCTTATAATGCAGTTGTTTTTTTCTATATGGGCAATTAGGCCAAATTCTCTTGAGTGATAACAGATCTCATTTGAGAGGCTCTCCAGTGTTCTTGGATACAATGCAATTAGCCCAGTGTCATCTGCAAACAAAAGCATCTAGAGGACCTCCACATTTATTTACCCTTTCCCTTCAGTCTCTGAGCTGCATGATCAAGTCAAGGCAAGTCAACAAGCATTTATTAAGCACCTATCAAGTATCAGACACTGTGCTACAGGCAGCCCCTACTCTCAAGGAGCACACAGTCTAATGTGAAAGACAACATGCAAACAACTATATGCAAACAAGATATGTATGTGTGTATACATACATGTGTATATGTATATACACATGTATGTATACACACACACAGAGAAATTTGAGATAATCAACAAAGGGAAAGCACTGAGATTAAGGAACACTGGTCAACACTTCTTGCAGAAGATGGGACTCTGTGATCTGAAAGAAGCAAGGTCATCTAAGAGATGGGTATGCAGAGAGAGTCCACATAATGAGTATAATGCCTGTAAAATGCCTGGAGTCAGGAGATTGACTGTCTCGTCTGAGGAATAGCAAGGAGGCTAGTGCCACTGGATCTTAGAGTATGTGTAGGGGAATAAGGTGTAAGACTCTTTATAAAGACTTGAAATGCTTTGATCCTTACAGACAAAGGAGATTATATCTCTTAGTAGGGGCATCGGTTTTGTTGAAAATGATATCAGAGGCACCCTCTGCATTTCATCTCTTTAATCTTTACTTATAATCTCCTTCTCAGAAGTGATTTCATTAAGTTACAGACACAAATTCAAAACATGATTCATTAAACTTCTCGTCAGTAAAGGTCCAGCCCAGGGCTCAGAAGGAGAGATCTTGCTTCACGCTGACAGTTGGCATGGCTACTCTGGGAATAACCTCCATGACGCCTTTGGCAAGCATATGGCTCCCTATTTTATGCCTCATTTAATGTTAGAAAACAGAAGGTTGCAAACCAAAGTTTTCTCTGTTGCATTTTCAAAGAATCTTATATGGCTTTAAAATATATATGGAAGACACCCTGTTAGAAGAGAGCCTTTAATGAGGACTTTTGTCCTACTGACTCAAATGCTTTTATATAATCAACACACAATAAACACAGTGGGATCTTATATTCTCTGTACTTTTCAGTAACTATAAAGATGGTTGTTCTAGCTAGGGCCTAACTATTCCCTTCTCACGCTGTTATTATAGATTCTTTGAAAATGTTGGAGTTTATTTCCATAAAGATGGAAATGTAGGCATATGGGGCAGTAGTTAACTGATATTTTCTGGATTATTCTATTTTTAATGCTGATATCTGTGATTTTTTCCCAAAGGCCTTGGTATTTCCCATTTCGGATATCTTAAAAATTGATATCCTCAAAATTGTGTTGCCTTCAGCAAGAATTTCCCATTTATATCTAAGTCAATTCTCCCTTCATTTTCTTTGGTACCTTTTCTACTTCCCCACAGAGCACATGGAGGTACTATGAAGTCAGAGTCCAAATGTTGTGGTACACTATCATTAATGGAGAAAATAGTGCATTATACACATCTTAATAGGTATTCATTTTCATATGTTTCTTATGCTCTAATTTCATTTTTAAATATGCTCAGGATGACCTGATACAAATGGGTTTCTCTTCCAGCTTTCAACGAACTTGTTTTCTCCTTCTACTAATTCTTGCTGTTTTGTGACAATCCAACTCATAATCTCCCATCCTCCTTTGTTTTTTTTAATTAAATTAATTTATTTTTAGAATATTCCTCTTAGTCCAGCATGCATTGGTTAGCAGAAAGTTGAACTTTATCACAATCGTCTTTGTAAAAGTTAAAGTATGTACTCTGATCTCACATCCTCCTTTGAATACCTTCCCCCCCCAAAAAAATTCTAGAGGGATGGTTGGTGATCATCTAGAAAGGGAAGCGATGATTATGAAGAGTATGCAAGGCTTCATCCAGAATAGACCATGCCAGACTAACTCTGTTTCAGTTTTTAATGGGATTATGAAGCTTGTAGATGATGGGAAATACTGCAGATATAATTTATCTATATTGTACTAAAGCTTTTTGTTAAGCATCTCCTATTATTGTTATGAAGAAGATGAAGATGTGTGGGCTAGACAATAATATCATTAAAATGGACTCTGAAGTAGTTGATTGGCATGACTGGACTCAAAAAGCAGCTGGCAGTGGTAGTGGCAGAAAGTCCCCCGTGGAGTGGTACCCCAACAACCTGTAATTAACCCAATGATCTTTAGCATTTCTGTCTACAACTTGGATAAAAGCATGGACCATACATGAATGAGTATCCAATTTGCAGAAAATAGAGTGTTAGGAAAGAGAGCTAACATACTGGATGACAGTCAAGGTCCAAAAAAAGCCCAAAAGGCTGGAGAATTGCATTAAATCTAGTAACATGAAATTCAGTAAGCATCTCCCTGCCCCATGCGCTATCACTGTACCACCTAGCTGCTGAACTGGAATCCAGTCTCAGACACTTAGTAGCTATTTGACCCTGGGCAAGTCACTTAATCTCTGTCTGTTTCACTTTCTTCAACTATAAAATGGGATTAATAATAGCACTTACCACCCAGGGTTATTGTGAGGATCAAATGAGATAATTTTTTAAAAAGTTCTTAGCAAAGTACCTGGCACTTAATCAATGCTTGTTCTTTCCCCTTTTCCAGTTAAAAAAACCAAAGATCTGGTGGTTTTAGTGGACTTCATTCTCAATATGAGTCAGTAATGTCATATGAAAACCAGAAAAGTTAATGCAGTATCGGACGGCATTAATAGGCATAGCTTCCAGAAATAGGAAGGAATTGTCTCTCTATGTTTGCCTTCTTCAGACCTCATCTGGAATAGTATGTTCAGTTCTAGGCAAGACAGTTGAAACAGGTTATTGAAAAGCTGGAGAATGTCCAGAGGAAAGTAAGCAGGTTAGTGGAGAGCCTTGGGTCCTTATATATGAGGGAGGATTGGTTAAACGAACTAGGGATGGAGAAACAAAGACCCAGAGGGGACATGATAGCTGTTGAAGGGATGGTAAGTGGAGGAAGGATTAGACTTGGATTATTTGACCCCAGAAGGCAGAACCAGGAGCAATAGATGGAAACAGGAAAGAGGCAAATTTAGACTACACATCGGGAAAACCTTTCTCACAATTAGAGCTGTCCCAAGGTGGAATGAGTTGCCTTGAGAATTTGTGTGTTCCCCGTCCTTGGAAGTCTTTAAGCAGAGGCTATGTGGCACTTGACAAGTATGGGTTGGACTAGAGGCCACAAAGTTCCCTTCTACCTCTCAAATTCTATGGTTCTATACCTCCCCTTTAAGATTTTAAAAATGAATTTGTGTTCTAAATTGATGTTGCCTTTGGTTAACATATTTCTTCTCTTGGCAAGGGACTTAAGTGTTTGATGGGTCAAACGGTTACTAGGTTCTTTTGGTTCTTTCATTGTGGGGATGGATTTACATGCTGTACATTTCTGTATGGAATCATGATGATTTCTGTCAGTATCTGCACTTAAATCCATCTCCAATTCTTTTGGTGTTAGGGGCTTATTTAAATAGGTGATCTTAGAGTCGACACAATTATCCACAATGGTAGTCCAGAAATACAACTATTTTAAAGAGCCTGGTCTGCTGGCAAATTTTCTCTGCTAGTCCCACCCACTTCTGCCTCATATCTTGTCCCTTTTCTCAGATCTTTTAGGAAACTCTCAGCTGAAGAATTCCATCTTTATAACAACCTTAAAATCGGTACCTCCTTATCTATGACGTCAGAGATGGGAAACCAAAGAAACCCACCTAAGGCGGACTCTGATTCTTCTTCAAAAATGCCTAGTTCTCTTCTTAAGCATCCTATGAACTGCTCTGGCTCATGCAATAAGGATGAGAGAAATTGAAAGAGATTGTTGTACCAAATCTTGGAGCCAGGTCCACAGTGGATCTCCTTTCTCCTTCCCTAGCACCCACAAATCCCTACAGATTTTGGTCGTCTACTTGTCTCATGGTGGCTAACTTCTTTCTGTGTATCTTGGCCCCTCTGGATCCCAGTTCATTGGATCATTGATCTAAAGCTGGAGGAGACTCCCTGTAGTCCAACCCCCAGATACCTTACTTTACAGATAAGAAATGAGGCCAGGGAGTTTTGGTGACTTACCTAAGGTTACTAAGGTGTAAGCTTCAAAGGTAAGATTTGAAACCAGCTCATCCTAATCCACTGTCAGCACTCTTTCCATACTCTATGTTCCTCTCTCCTTGTCCCACCAAGTGACAATGATCAGAACCCTCTGGATATTGATCGTGTCTTTCCCCTCCCTTCTTCATTTTCTTGGGTCCCTTAGCTAAGTTAAGCTGCAGCAGAGTCCTCCCTTGTGACTTAGCATATGCCAAATAAGGGCCTATTGTTTTGTATTACTAATTCATTTAATTTCCAAGGAAGCTCCTTTTCTGTCTCAGCAGCCATATCCATCTGTCTCTCAAGCCATAACTTCTCATTTTTTATTTTTTTCTTCTAATTCACTATTGATTTTTTGCATTGCTCTAACAAGTCAATGGTCTGATACACACAGTGGCCAGTTATGTTCCCTACGTTAGACTATAATCAATTTTGTTTTTGTCTTGCTAT
This sequence comes from Phalanger gymnotis, assembly GCA_028646595.1. NCBI lineage: Eukaryota > Metazoa > Chordata > Mammalia > Diprotodontia > Phalangeridae > Phalanger > Phalanger gymnotis. The sequence goes on along the minus strand of CM053625.1, from coordinate 165,671,518 downwards.
TTTGCACTTATGATGTCCAACACCTCTTAACTCTCTGAGAAAAGTATTCATGATCTCTAGGTATGAGGCTTCTGCATAGTCTATAATCCTTTGGCCTCTCTTATTTCCTTCTCCTGAATCATTTTTTCCAACATATTTTTTACCGTCCTGCCCCTGTGCCTACCTTTGCATTGAGGTCAAAGAGAATATATTACATCATATACTGACTTAATATGGAAGGACATGTTGAGTCTATTCTGAGATTCTTTGGCTTCCTCTTCCCCTACTGAAGATTCTGGTTCTAGTTATCTTCATGATGGTCCTTTTTTTGCAAATGTTTATTATGAATCTGTAAGAAAAGATCAATTATCAGACATTTATTAAGTACTTACTCTGTTCTAGATACTATGCTAAGCACTGGGGATACAAAAAAAAGGAAAAAGAGTCCCTACTTCTATTCCAATAGGAGCTACAACACATACGTGAACAGACATGTACAGGATACATACAAAGTGGTTGGAAGGTAACCTGAGAATGGAAGATGCTAGTAGCTAGAGGGACTATGGAAGGCTTCCTTCCCAAGGTGGCATTTTGGACTAAGCCTTGAATGAGGCCTGAGACTCTTAGAGATGGAAGTGAAGAAGGAAAGCACTGTAGATGGGGGTAGGCAAAGATACAAAGAGGGGAGATGAAGCATCATGTTCCAGGAACAGTAAGTGGGCTAATGTTGATGACAAAGTATCCCATGGAACCGTGTTTCTTGTTGTTTCAAGACAGATGATAAAACCAACACCACCAACTCCTATAATTGCCCCTCCAAGGAATACCTATGAACCACCCTTCCATTTAGATACAACTCCCTTCAATTTTCTTGTTTTCTTTTTATTAGAAAATGTCAAGGTAGGTGTGATTCAGTTCCTCAGTGAGACTGGGCAGCTATTGTTATCACTCATTATCATGACACTCAGCTTACTCCCAAAGTTCATGAAAGACACCTCTCCTTCACATCTTACCCTCACTATGTATAGATAAGAAGTTATTACTCTCAAGGAGACTGGCCTGAGTATGGGTTAATAGCACTTGGTGACAGATTTGGGAATACTTTAATTCTGTGTAAGGCTATATTCTTAAAGTATTAGTCCAAAGGGAGAGCTACCAAGATCCCTGGGTGGTGATATTGAAGACAAGGAATACAGAACTTCCCCAGACTAAACAGCTGGGATGCCATAGCCCGCTAGAATTAGCTGGCTGATTTCAGCCAACATGTCTGTGACATGGTGATCCTCAGCTTACAGCACCCTACAACATACCAAGTAAATGCAGACACATTATTGGTACAATATGTCCTAGAGGAGATTTGCAAAGCTGGCATTCTGGAGAATTATAGGTTGACATCTAAACATTCTGTGCACTGTATTTCACCTTTATGGCCTCAATATAGTGAAGAAAAAAGAAGCTTTGTAGAGTAACAACATCCTAAAGCTTTAGTGAGATAGGATATTTAATTAATTCCAAAATCACCAGCTGGGTAAGGAGTTTCAAACCTGTACACTCACGCGTGTGTCCCTGGTGCTGGCTGGTTAGATGTGTCTTTGGGTCTTGGTAGTAAAGCCATGTTTGAACAAAACAGGACAGGGCCTCAGATGAGGAGAAGGCCTTTCTAGGGTTGTATTCCCTGACTAAGTGCCTATAAACGTCTCCCAAGTGCCGACATTGTGGTTCTCTTCCTAGGATGATGCAACCCAATTGGCTACTAAGACTTTCAAGTGATTGTTTCAAGTGTACCACAGGCCTTCTGGATTACTGAGGAAGATCAGAGGATGAGATATGTAGAGCTGAGAAGGGACCCCAGAGGCCATCTGTCCAAGTCTTTCATTTTCCATGTAAGAAAACTGAGGCTCATTGAGTTTAAGGGACTTGCCCAAGGTCACATGAATAGCAGAAAATAAGGGATTGAAGCTCAAGTCTTTTGATGTGAAACCCACTGTTGTGTTGTGCTAAGCTTAAATATTTCTCCAGAAGATATTGAGGTTTGGGGTGGGGGAGGAGGGCTGGCAAAGGGAGAGATTATTTGTTTATTTGGTTTTGTTTTGCTTTGAGACTCCATCCCCCTATCTTACCCTGGCTGGAAATTCAGTGGCTGTTCTTGAGCTCCATCTCACTACTGACTGGTTTGGGAACTTGGACCTGTTTGGTTTCTCATCTGGGCAAATCTGTCCCTCCTTAGGTAGTCTGGTGGCTTCCTGCTCCCAGGGATTCTCCACATTAGCACCAGAGCTAGGGAATATACTGGATCAGCTTTTATCCCTACTATAGCTCAGAACTCCCAAATTCAAGAAATCTACCAGCCTCAGCCTCCCTAGTAGCATAGATTACAAGCATGCGCCAACACACCCAGAAGATATTAAGGCATTTAGAATAATTTAGCATCTTTTCCAATGAGACATGATATGAGAGAAAGAACACAGGGTCACAGGTTCTAATTTTTAGAACCTTCCTCTGATGCTTACAAACTGATTGACCTTGGGCACATCACTTAACTTCCTGGGCCTCAGTTTCCATATCTGTAAAATTAGGGCCTTGGACTAAATGGCCTCTGAGATCCTTTCCATCTTTGCCTCTAAATTTTGTCAGTAACTAAGTCCTGTGAATTCTTCCATCAAAATGTCTCCCTTCCCCAACATTCCTGTAGATTCTTCTTTTAAAATGGCTTTTTCTGTATTCCCGTTGTTTACATCCTTATGGTGATCATATGAATATAGTTGGTTGAGGGTATCGAGAGTTTTAGTCAATTTCTCCAGGCCCCACAGCCAGAGGCAAGATGCAAACCTAAGTCTTTCTGGTTCCAAGGCTAACTAAAGAACTCTTAGAAGAGGCTGCCTGTCATTTTCTGCTTTTATCAACTCTAAATGCCTCTTTCAGATACAAAAAAGTCTTCTATATTCTAACTTCTCCTTAACTGTCTGGCTTTATGTAAAGAGTGTTAGACTTAGAGACAAATGACATTGGATAGAAATATAGTTCTGCCACTTACTACCTGTGTAACATATAATACAACAGAAAGAATAGTGCTTCTGGACTCAAAAGGACTGCATTCAAATCCTGCCTTTGATGTTTACTATGTTTATGACTTTGCACAAATCACTCTGGTCCTTAGTTTCCTCATGAATAAAATGAGCATGTTGAACCGCATGACCTCTGAGAGCTAATGATCCTATAACCCTGGGCAACTAATTTAATTTCTCTGAGCAAACTGAAACTCACCAGTAAAATGTCTGTGATAATAGCCCCCACCTCAAAGGGTCCTTGTGAGGATCAAGCGAAATAACATAAGTTAAAAGAACGTTATAAATCTCAATACGTCGTGTAGATGTTAGCCATTATTATTATGATCATTAGTAATTATTAATATTAAAGCATTTGTTATTTGAAAAGTTGTGGGGAAGGAGTGCTGCTAATTCTCGTGCTGCCTATGCATATTAGAAGATAAAGTCCTGGAGAGGTATGAGCCACTCTGAATAACAGCCCATTTTCCACTCTATTTGGGCTGATATTTGGAGATTGCTATTTCCCATTGTTGGTACAGACATAAATAAGAGCTGGAGAGTGTTCCTTCCACGACCTTCACAACAATCTGAAAGGAACTCTAGTATATTCAGACTGATAATGTTCCTCATTATGCAGCATTAAGCTGGCAATAAGGCCCTGAATAACCTACTTAGTTGGAAACCAAAGGTCACCAAAAGGCCTGGAAAGAAGTATATGATTTCTTCTTCTACACTGTTCTTCCTGCCTCCTCACCTCAGCTCACCCCTTTGCCTGCCAAGAGTCCTTTTCAAGGCTTGCATCACCAAATCATCATCTTCTCTCTCGCAGGACTTCAAGGCTCAGCTCAACGCCTGTACTTTCTGGAAGTGGTCTCTACATATTTTTTATCATATAGCCCTCTTCCTTTTTTGGAATTCCTACAATATTTACGGCCTGTCCTAAAACCTCAGACTCAGTGCCGTAGCCTGCTCTTATTCCCTCATTACTATGGGTGTTGGGCTTTGGCTCTTTATCTTGAATGTTAGCTTGCAAAGCGTGCCTTGCTGAATGGGCTTTATGAACAGGCACAATGCATTGCCAATTGAATGGTGTGATTGGAGCAATGCTAGGAAAAGCTCCTCAAAACAAATCTTTTTTAAACCTCTCCCTTCATTTTGTTATTGATACCAAAAATTCCCCTTAGAAATTCATGCCTTTGGCTTATGATTTGTTTTCTGTTATAATGCAGATATCACTGAGACAGATAATGCAGACAAAAATGCTTATATCAAAATAGATGTAAGTTATATGATGTAATTGAAAGAAGACTCGACCAAGAGTTAGTTGGTATTGTTCTACTTTACCTCTCTATGTCTCAGTCTTCTCATCTATAAAAATGACGCTTTGGGACTAGATGGCCTCTGAAGGACTAGGAATCAAAGATTCTGTAATATATCCCTGAGTCTAGATAAGGGAATACACACACACACACACACACACACACACACACATACATATATATATATATATGTGTGTGTGTGTGTGTATGAATATATCCCGATATTAGGTTTGGAAGGAAAATCAGAGGATACTGCTGGGGGATGGAAAAAGAGAAACAAACATAAAGCAAATGGCGGACCAGGGTGAAGGAAGGATGGAAAACTCTCACTACCATATAATTCTGCCTTGGTTCAGCTCTGCCTGGGTATATAATGTCTACTCAGGAAAGACCCAAAGGAGCAATAGATAGGAGTTAAAGAGAGCCACATTTTGACTTGATTCAAAGACAAACTGCCCCAAAGTGGACTAGACTACCTTGGGAAGTGGTGACTTCCCCATCACTTGGAAATCTCCAAGCAGAGAATGTATGACCGCTTGCTAAGACTGTTGTAGAGTAAATCATCTGGATGTAAAGCAACTTATCAACTAAGATTTTGGGGGCAGCTAGGTGGCGCAGTGAGTAGAGCACCAGCCCTGGAGTAGGGAGGTCCTGAGATCAACTAAGATTTTAAAAAGAGATGTATAGAAGAAAGAATCCAGGTAACAGAAGATGACTATCCTTTATTCTCATAAAAGTATTTTGAAGAATGCCAGAGCTCAGAATGAGGTGGGGCTGGTGATGAAACCTAAGGACCACAAGAAAAGGATTTTTCCATTTTGTTTTTGGAAGTTTGGGGGGGGGGAAAGGATCAAAAGATGGGATATTTACTGGGAGTAAATGGATGATGATAACTGACAACAGAAAGAAAAAAAAGAGCTTCATGATTTTCATGTTGTTCCTGTTTTCTCTGCAAAGGAAAATGACCTTTACACTAGAAATGACAACAAAAATGTCTAACAGGGGATTGATACCCAAGATATGTAAGGAGATAGTAAGAGAGCTGCCCTGGATGAATTGAATTCACCTGGGAACTATCCCAGGTTCTTAAAGAAATGGCAAATGTGTTTGCTGAGCCACCACCAGTGTTATTTGAAAGACCATGAAAAATAGAAGTACGACAAAATCAGAGAAGGGCAAATGTCCTTATTTTCAAAAAAAGGAAAGAGAAAAGAGGCTTTATATAGGCCAGTAAACTTGACATGGATCCTTAGGGGAAATTCTAGAACAGAACACTAGAGAAATGGTACATATCTCAAAACGAAGATGATTACAAAGACTCAACATGACTTCAATAAGAACAGGCCGTAATAGACTAATTCTTATTTCCTTTTTTTAACAAGAGTATTAACCTAGTAGATAGTGGGAGATGTTGTAGTTACGATTAACCTGGAGTTTAGTAAAAGTTTTCCTAAAATATCTTATGCTATGGTTGGAGAGAATTTGGAGATGGATTGATTAGATGATGATAAAATGAAATGGATTCATAATTGATAGGATGGCTAGACTCAGAGAGTAGTGGTAAATGATTCAATGTCAACATAGCAGGGTGTGTCTAGTAGAGTACCGGGATCTGTGCTTGGCCCTGTGCTATTTAATATTCTTATCAATAACTTTAATAAAAATAAATGGTATGTTAATCGGATTTACAGAAGGATAGGTATCGATGACAGTATCACGATCCAAAAAGATCTTGACAGACTAGAGCATTAGGCTGAATTTAATAAGATGCAATTAAATAGAGACAAATGTAAGGTCTTACACTTAGGCACAAAAAAATCAATTTCACAAGGACAAGATGGAAGAGGCATGGTCTGATAATAATTTGTCTCAAAAAGACCAAGACTAGAACTTTTAGTAGACTGCATGCTCTAGGTGAGTCAGTAGTGTGATGCAAGAGCCCAACAGAATTACTGAAATATTGGGCTCCATTAAGAGGGACATAGATACGAGAAATAAGTAGGTACTAGTTCCTCTGTACTAGGCCCTGGTCAGACGTCATCTAGAGTATTCTGTTCAGTTCTAGGCACCAACATTTAAGGAGGGTGTCGATAAGGTGGAAATGCCCAAAGGTAGGCAACCAAAAATCAGGAAGAGATTGAGTCCATGACATATGAGAATCAGCTAAAGGAATTGGACATATTTATTCTGGAGAAGACTCAGGCACCTGAGTCTAGGCATGACACTGGCCTTTAGGAATTTGAAGGGCTATTGTGTGAAGGAGATGTTAGCTTTGTTCTGTTTGGACCTGGGGGCAGAACTCTGAGCAATGGGTTGGAAGTTACAAAGAGCACAGTTTAGGCTCGATGTCAGGGAAAAATTCTAATAATCAGAGCTATCCCAAAGTAGAATGGGTGGTCTTAGTAAGTGATGGGTCCCCTCTCCATGGAGGTCACCAAGCAGAGACTGGATGATCTCTGGCTGAATATGTTATAGTAAAATCCTTTCACATATGCATTGGAAAAGACTGCCCCTGTGTCCCATCTAACTCAGATGTTGTCATTCTCTGAACCCTGGTTCTATTATTTACACGTTTGTGACCTTGGACAAGTCATTTAACCCACTTAATGGGGGACACGGAGAAGAGTAGGTAGATAGGTTGTGGGTGAGTAGTTTCCTGTTGTGGTGTTGTCGTTGTTGAGTCATTTCAGTTAAAAGCGCCTCTTGATGACTCCCTTTTGGGATTATCTTGGCAAAGCTACTGGACCAGTTTGCCATTTCTTTCTTTATCTCATTTTACAGGTGAGGAAACCGAGGCAAACAGGGTTAAGTGACTAGGCCAGGGTCACACAGCTGGTAAGTGTCTGAGGCTGGATTTTTACTCAGGAGGATGAGTCTTCCTGATTCCAAGCCCAGCGCTCTGTCCAGTGCACCAACCTAGATGCCCTTCCTTATGCCAGCACAGTGAAGTGACTAGAGTTAGTCAGTGGCAGGCCTACAGAGAACTTGGAATCTGGTCCGTCGTTGCCTTAAAATATTGTGTTCCTGGAATTCGCGAATTGTCCTGTCTGACCCATCACAGAAAGTTAAATCGGCGAGGTGGAAACTGCTGTTTCCTGTTGTGATCAGGCCCAGCGGACTGTGTATGAATCCCAGCTCAGAGCTGAGATGACGCTCTACAGTCTCCTCAGCCGCTCCATGACATCCTCCCATTGCAGGGAAGGGAAGCAGCCCTTCCATTGCAGGTGTACGGCTTTATGTCACTAGGCCCATTTGCTGGCTGTCAAGACTTTTATAGACACGTTTTCTCTGTTTATTGTAACGTCAGTCCCCTCTATCTCTCTTTAGATGCCCAGGGCCTTCTGAGCATGAAGCCTCTGTAGATAAATGAACTTTTATAGGGTGGTTAATACACTTTTACCCCATAGGAATAAGTTGAGCTTTCTGCTTTCTTAAACTGTGAGGCCAGATTTTCAGTGCCTTTGACTGAGAGCTCAGGGCTGAGCTAGAAATACCCCAGGGGACCGGCAGCATCTACACAGAGCCAGCTAGGATTAAATCAGTCGTGCAATCAGAGGAGAAAAGGTAGTTCTCCCCTTCGCTCTAGGCCTCTAGTTGAGATGGTGCCTGCCAGGCAGGACAAATTCTCAGCCAGGAACTCAGGAGTCTGTATGAAAGAGCAGGTGATTAAGAAAGAGCAAGGTCGTGGCTATTTCCTTATTCGTTTTATTTTTTCAGTCATGTCTTTTGTGTGGGCTCTGCAAGGCTGGGCCATAGAGGCATCTTATTTTACAGAATTAACCTGCTTTGGGACATCTGCTCCGGGTGTTCCCAAATCAAGGCAGTATAGTGTTGTTGAACCTGTAAGAATAGAAAATCATAAATCCTCTAAGAGCTGATAAGGACCTCAGAGGCTGCCTAGTCCACCTCCCTACCCCCAACCTCCCACACCCAGCCCCATTTTATAGATGTGAAAACTGAAGGTGAGGGAGACTAAGTGATTTGCTAAAGGTTACCACACAGGAAGTAGCAATGTTCAGATTTGAACACAGGCCCCTTGACTCCAGCATCAATTCTTTTTAACCACTCAACCACACTCAGTTTGAATCACAACTCTGCTCCTCATTAACCCTGTGACTTTGGACAATCAACAAGCATTTATTATTGGATGGTCAACAAGCATTTATTAATTGCCTATTGTGTACCAGACACTGAACTAGGAGCTAGAGATACAAATACAAAGAAAAAAAAATCCCTATTCTCAAGGAACCAAACTCTAATAGGAGAGACAAGTACAAATATAATAAACATATACAGAAGTTTAAATAAAAATGAAAACAAAGTTAAATACAAAGTTGTTTATTATTTGGGAGGAAGACTACCAACAGATGGGCAGGGGGATAGAGGAAAGGTTTCGTGTAGAAGACCATGCTTACCCTATATCTCTAAGGGAGGAATTCTTTGCGGTGGAGGTGATGAGCGAGTGTATTCCAGGCATGGGAGATGTCCATTTCAAAGTCAAAGAGACCAGAGATAGGGCTTCCTATGTGAGGAATACAGAGAAGGCCAGGATGACTGTATCTCAGAGTGTGGGGAGAGAATGCTCATTGAGGCTAGAAAGATAGTATGAGACCAGGTCATGAAGCACTTCAAAAGCGACACAAAAGAATTTATATTTGCTTCCTAGATGAAAGAGTCACTGGGGTGTTTCTCAGCAGGGGAGTGACATAGTCAGATTTAAATTTAAGAAAAATCACTTTGGTAGCAGTACGGAGAATAGACCCGAGTGAGGAGAGATAGGAGGCCATTGCAATAATGTAGGCGAAAGGTGATGAGGACCAGAACGCCCTATTGTAGGAGTAGAGAAAAGGGGTCAAATGAGACAGATGTTGTGGAGGTAGAATCAGCAAGATTTGGCAATGGATTGGATACGTGGGATGGGGAAATACAAGGAGTCGAGAACAATGCCAAGGTTCTGAACCTGGGAAACTAAAAGGCTGCTGTTGTCGCCTTCAACAGAAATAAGGATTTGGAAGAGGGGTTGGATTGAGAAGAAAGGTAATGAGTTTTGTTTTGCATATGCTAATTTGAGATGTTTGTGGGACATCCACTTTGAGATAACTGGTGATGAAGGGCTGAAGCTCAGGAGAGAGACTGGGGCTGTATATATAAATCTTGGAGTCATTTACACATTGAGATGCCTATCTGTATAGGTATCTCAGAAAGCAGAGAGAGAGAGAGAGAGAGAGAGAGAGAGAGAGAGCATGAGCGTGTGTGTGTGTGTGTATGTGTGTGTGTGTGTGTAGAGAAAGAAAAGAGAACCCAGGACAGAGCCTTGAGCTTTGACAAGCCATGCAAACTTTCTGGGCTCCAGTGTCTTCATCTGTAAAATGAATCTCTTGGGTCATAGATATCCAATGTCCCTTACAGCTTTAGATCTATAATCCTAGGACCAGCACAGTGGAAATAATGCTGGATTTAGGGTCATTGGACATGGATAAAAATCTTCCCATTTACTAGATGAATGACCTTGGACAAGTCATTTTACCTTTCCGAGCCTCGGTTTCCTCATCTTTAAAAGGAGGATGTTGGACTAAATCACCTCCTAGGTCCCTCCTAGTTCTAGATCTATGAGCCTATGGCTAGATAGGAGCAGCTATGTAGCATAGTAGATAGAGAGCCAGCCCTAAAATCGGGAGGGATTGAGTTCAAATCCAGCCTCAGACACTTACTAGCTCTGTGACCCTGGGCAAGTCATTTAACCCTGTTTGCCTCAGTTTTCTGTTCTGTAAAATGAGCTAGAGAAGGAAATGGCAAACTACTGTGGTATCTTTGCCAAGAAAACCTCAAATGGGTTTTCTTGGCAAAGTATCAGAAATGACCAATGGACTAAACAATAACATGCCTAGATAACCTTTGTTATCCCTTCCAGCTCTTAATCTCTGATCCTACAATCTCAGAAGTATTTTTCCCAGCCCTAAATCCTTTAAGCCCCATCACAGAACTGCCACTAGCTTTGCTCCATGCCCTCCGTTTGGCAAATCTGGTCTCTGTAGCGGCAGGGGGAGCCTTGTGCGAGAGCAGGTGGCATGGGGGCTGTCCAGCTCTGTTTCCTGAAACTGGCTGAGTTCCAACACAAGGTCAGCTCTGGCATCAGAAATCTCTCTCTCCTTGCTACCCATGTCAAATTCACAGCTAAACATTTTCACTGGCCCTTTATTTTCCCAGAATCACTTGTAGATTGCCTTTCACTACAACACACATAATGTACCTTATCTCACAGACTAGGAAACTGAGGCCCGGAAGAAACACATGATTTTCCCAAGGTGATAAATCAGCCAAACCATAATCGGAACCTCGGGGTCTTCACTCTAGTTTGGGCAGTGTTCACACACTCGGCAAGCAAGACCAAAGTGAATCCTTAAGTACTCTCCCTGCTTTTACCCAGCCTGAATTAGCATGCTTGTGTCAGGCTCAGCAGTGAAAGAAAAACTCTCCCAAGGTCACCTTCCTTCCAGGGCATTATGAGAGCAATTTCATTTTCATAGAATCATAGAATTGTGTGAGCTATAAGGGCCCCCTTAGACATCATCTAAGCCAATCCTCCCTGCCTATATAGAACAGTTAAACAATGTGTCCAAGGTTAGACAGCTAGTTAATGATGCACCAGGGATGTGGGCCCCAGGTCCCCTTGCTAACCAGCTTGCCAGTCCACACCCTGTCGCACCTTCTCTTCCTGTGATGCCCGTTACCTGAACAAGGTTGGCAATCAATTTTTTACTCGTCAGAAGCAACAGACAAGCAAAGATTGAAGAAATGCCACCTTTAGCTCACAATCTGGTCAGCCTCTCCCCTGAACTGCAGGAAAAGCTTCTCCAGTCAAGCTCTTGAAAAAATGCAATGATCTTGTATGACTCTGGTCACCAAGAGAATCTTTCAGGCAGGCTAGGTCCTGAGTAAACTCTCGAACCCTGACTGCAATTCCTCTTATTGTCCCAGAGAACCCAGAGAGTAATCAGCTTAGTATAACTGGCCATACTTGGGGTGGGAAGCCTGGCAGCCAGGGTCTAATCCTACTCAGTCACTGCGGGCCCTGGGCTAAGTCATTCGATCTCTATGGGCCAGTGTCTTACTCTGCGCTCCCCTCCATATACTCTGCAGTCTAAAACAGTCATACTGTCCTACTTGCTATCTCTCACACACACACTCTCACACAAACACACACACTGACATATCCTGGCTCTGTTTCCTGGCTATCCTCTATGCCTGGAATGCTCTCTCTCTCTCATCTCTCAAATCCTCGACTTCCTTCAGGACTAAGCTCAAACACCATCTTCTTCATAAGGCCCTTCCTGCTTCCACCAGCTGCTAATTCTTTCCCCTTAGATTACCTTCCAGCTGCCTTGTATTTTGTATATGTCTACTAATTTTTGTTTCATGTCCCCCATTGGCTTTTTCTCAGTATCCCCAGCACTTATACCTTATGCTAGGTACGCTGTACCTAGTGCAGAGAAAATACTTAATAGATACTGATTGATTGATGTTATGAATATTTTGGTGTATATTTTTATTATTCGCCTCCTTGAGGCATATGCCTAGCAGTGTGATCGCTATGTAAGATGTGTATACTTTAATTACTTTCTCAGTATAATTCTTTCTAGAATGATTGGACCAACCTGCAAGCTCCATTAAAGTGTCTGTCTTGACATGATCCCTCCAAAATTGACTATTGGCCTATTTTGTCACCCTTACCAATTTTCTGGATGTAAGGTGAAAGCTCAGAGTTGTTTCGATTTGCATTTCTTTTATTTTTAGTGATCTGAAGCATTCTTTCATATAACTGTTAATAGTATGCAGTTCTTTTGAGAGCTATTTATTCATAACCTTAGACCTCTTATACACTAGGGAATGACTTTTGGTTTTAGATATTTGTGTTAGTTTCCTATTTAACTTAGCTATCAGACCTTGTTCAGAAACATTTAATGCAAAGATCTTTTTTTCCCAAGTCACCACTTTCCTTCTTATTCTAATTGTGTTAATTTTATTCATGTAAAAGCTTTTCGATTTCATGTAATTGAAATTTTCTGTTTTATCTTGTGTGATCTCCTCTATCTCTTATTTGGTTAAGAATTCCTTCTCTAGCCACGACTGTGAAAGTTACTTTCTAGTTAGTTCCCTTCTGATTTTTTTAATGGCGTGACCTTTAATATTCAGGTAATGCATTCATTTTGAGCTTATTGTGGCTTCAGACCCCTCCTTTTATATAAGAGCCAGCTGAAACATAAGAGAGGAGAAAACCCCAAGAGGCAAGAGCTGCATGCTCCCCCCCAAATTCCTCCTAGTGATCAGAGGAACATGAGTTTAAGAATTTATCTTATTGCCTATACACTTCTGTTGCTTACTACCTGGCTGACCTGGGGCAAACTCAAGCATTCTGGGCCTCAGTATACTCATCTGAAAAATGAGGAGAATGGACCCCTGAGGTCCTTTCTGTCTCTAAGCCTATGATCTTATGATCCTTGACCAAGTCAGTTAGTATTTCTAGGCGTTAGTCTCCTCATCTGCAAAATGAAGAGGTTGGACCATATGACCTCTTAAGTCCCATCCAATTGCAAATCTCTGATCTTGGGAGAGTCCTACAGCAAGTTAAGAGTAATTTTTACAAAGGGTTATAAGGTTTGCAGAGTGCTTTTCATTTGTTTTCTCATTTGAGCCTTGCAGTCACCGTGTGAGGTTGGGGCTATTTTTATCCCCATTTTACAGATGAGAAAACTGAGGATCACGGATGTTAAGTGATGTACCCAGGGTCACATAGCGATGTCTTAAGCAGGTTTTGAAACCAGCATTCCACCACATCACCTCTCTCATTATAGTCTCTCAAGATGACTTGTTCAAGCCTCAAGAGCTCTTTTCAACCAGTGCATTGTGACATTCTGATACATTGTGATAACCTCAGAGTATCACAGAATGGCTTTCCTTACTGCTGTTGTCTGTGTTTTACCCTAGAGTAGATGATAGTGTGTCTTTTGTATACAACGTGATGGGGGGGGGGGGCGTAAACTGTGTAGATTGATAGATACGTAGATACATAGTTAGATACATAGATACATATATAGATGATGGATGGATGGGTAGATATGAATGCAAAGGGTGGGAGATATCCCTCCAGGGAGTTTTTTATAAGTAAAAAGGGTTAGGAAACTCTTCCACGCTTTTCTATTATTCCTGATCCTCATTGCTTTCTATCTCGGGAGGCCATAAAAAGGAAGCTCTAAGAAGACTCTATTCCACCCTGAGATTGAGTAACCAGGGCACCAGCTAGACAACTGCAGTGCTTGGTACAGAAAAAGTCGCTAAGATGTGGACTCAGATGTCTACTCAGATGTGTGCTTCTCCCAGTGGTTTCCTGGAATCCTCTCCTGTAGGTTCCTTAACCTTCTCATTCCATCCATTTTGTAATCCTCTCCCCAGTGGTGTCCTAGTAAATGTTTAATAATGTCTGTCTGTCTATGTATGTCTGTCTCTGTCTCTCTCTCTCACACACACACATGTACACACAGCACATTTTGTAGTTGATTTTCCATCACTTTCTTAAATCTAGGCAAGCAAAAAATAAACCAAGCCCTGATTTGTGATATTTGCTGACTTCTTACATGTAAATGCTCACACTGATGCCTCCAGTGCATCCCCTGACCCTTTCTCAAGTTGAGTTTCTAGAAGGTTGTCATAGCAGGAGACCAGGAGGCTCCTTGGTAGGAGCTGATCCCAGGAAGGACAATATAGGGGAAAAGGAATTTTAAAAATGTAAAGGAGTTTGCGATAGATATAGACCTCTTGAGGAGAGGGACTTTGTTTCCTCCTTTTAATCCTGGCTTCTAGCCTTAAATATAGTAGCATTTAATAAATCTTTCATGGATGAATGAATGAATGAAATAACAGATGAATTTTAAGAGTAGTTCTGGGATATTTTCTGGGAGGAAACATTGAGGATCACCCCCCACCCTCCCACCCTACCCTAAAGTCTCTCTTCAAAGGGCTGTGCAGGACTTAACAAGGCTGGTTCCTAGTCCTCGGTTAACAAAGTACTCTTAGCAGAGTAGATCAGGCCTTCGTACTTGCCCATATCCTACTGTCTTTTCCTTTCATCTTTTTTTGATTAATCATCCACTCTACCAGCTAACCACCTCCAACAATTTCTCTTTTTTCCTAAGAGATGAATGAGAGCTGAACTCTCCCTGTCTATCACCATAAGGAATGAATTCTGGATTCTAGCACAGTAAGCCCATACCACAGCTAACTACTGCTTTTGCAAAGTACCTTTTTACATCCCCAAATGCTTCCTAGAGGCAAAATAGCAATACACTTCTGCCATCTATATACCCTTTTATAACTAGAACTATATTCTTTAAAAGTACATATGGATTTTGCATTGAGGGAAAAAAGACAAGACAAGATATCTACTCAGACACACCATTTACTCATCCCAGGACTCTGGCTACTGTGTGGCAGGATTCACTGTCATTAACATCACCTTCAGCTATAGCTATTTGGTATCTCTGCTTTGCCTTCACCACCATTATTGTTTCAAGGTGGTGTTGGGGGAGGGAGGGGAGAAAATGAGTAAAATGATCCATGTATATGTAACACTTGGGTCAGAGATTCTCATCCCTCCAAGAGTTTGGGTACACTTTAAGACAGGAGTATCAAACACGCACCAGTGGAATTCCATTACAGACTACAACATTCACAAGGGCAGCCGAACCAGATGAAAATGTAATAGGGAAATCATTCAAGCAATAAACAGTTATTAAGCACCTATTATGTTACAGGCACTGTGCTAAGCACTAGGGAAAACTTTAATGAAATAAAAATATAGTAAAACATAGGTAATGTTAATGTGTGGTTTTCTAGGTCAATATGTGGCCCAGAGGGATCCTTACGGAGTATTTAGTGGCCTCTATTTTTATTTTCATTTGACACCATTGCTTTAAAGGGTTTTTTATTTCTCTTGGCTCATATGCCCCCAGCCTGAAAATCTGAGAAATTTTATATATGAGTGAACAATCAACTGTATTGGACTCATTGTGAAAGATATCTTTTTCCCAGTAGCGGAGAGGTACAGAATGAGGCATGCATTGTCAAACATGGCAATGGGATCAGTTTGTTTTGATTAACTATCCTTCTTTGAGGGGAGGAGGAGAGAAAAGACATTAATATAAAATGCATTCATAAAACATTTTCAAGAGGAAACCTTATGCTTCTATATTGAGACCAAAACTCTAATTATTCTGAGATCTATCTCTGCATGGAAACATGTTGCTCGTAAGAAAGTTCATAAGGAAATTTTATGAAGAGAAGGAAAATGGGTAAATTCAGATTAGGTGACTTGCCTATAGTCACTAGTATGTCATTGCTTGGATGGGAACCCAGGTCTTCGGATCCAAGTACGGCAATTGTCCCGCTGTGCCAGTGACTACAAAATTATCTAAAGACGGAATTTTTAACCTTTTTTTAGGCTATGCAGCCCTTTGACAGTAAGGTTAAGTCTGTGAACTCCTTCTCAGAATAATGTTTTTTTTTTAATAATTGAAGGAAATGCTAAACTTCAATTAGAAGTTAGCAAAAATGATGAAATAATCATTTCCCATCTAAGTTCACCTAAGACCTCCTTCCTTTTAAGCCTATCCATGCTCCTCAGATTCAGAACCTCTGGTCTAGAGTAATGTATTGGAACAATTTATTAAATGGCCAACAAGAGAAGTCTAGAGGGGATAGAAACAGAGTTCTTCATTTGTATTCTTATATTGAAGTTAAAACCATCCCAAAATTATGTACTCCCCACTTAACTATAGGACTCTCTCTTCTCTTACAGTACCTACAACTTAAGATTTTTCTTCCTTTCTCTCTCTGTCCCCTTCCCCATTTAGTGACTGATTCCTAAGACCAGTTTCTCTCCACTTCTACCCAGTGTCTTCCCAAGGAAACAACTTGGTAGTGACAGCTTGAGCCCAATGGCCCAGAAGTTGTTAGCCTACTGAAGCCTAGAGTTGCAGCCAGACCATCTTCCCCTTTGTCTTTGCCAGCCCAGGGACCCAGGGCACAAATTGAACTGCTGCCCACGGCCACAGCCACAGCCACTATTTATTGTAGTATTTATGTATTTCTTAACCATTTAACATGTATAAAATTGTGCTACCATTTTTACTAGGCCCCTATCTTTTTTTTATGTCACTGGCAAAGTTTTTGAGCTTTATGTCCTAACCCCATTTTCCCAATAAGCCCTGTTTTTTATTGAGCAATTTTACATAGCACAGTGTTTTTGGGGAATTCATATGTAATATTTTAGCAGAACTGACTGTACATGTCTCATACTTTGGTACATCAAAATACTGACTCAAGGGAATCTACAAATTCTTTTCAAAAGAATTTATTCTTTTAGGGTAGGAGATACAGAAGACAGCAATGTCCTTGGACTGACGCTTGTTGCATGAACTCCCGTCTTCAAAAACAAATTCCATGTTATAACATGATTGGCCAATTATAGGACAATATATATAGGCCCCTAAATCATGCCATTAGAGGATTAAAGAAATTGAGGGTACTTAGCCTAGAGAAAAGAAGACTTAGAGAGAGATGAGACATGATAGCTGCCCTCAAGAATTTGAAAGACTCAAGAGAAGAAGAATTAGAATTTCTCTATTTTGCTCCAGAGGGGACACCAGGAGTAAAATGTGGAAAATGTAGAGTCAAATTAAGGCTCTATGCAGTGAGAATTTACTTTCAATTAGAGTTGCCCCAAAAGTATAATGAGCTTCCTTCGAAAGCAAAGGTTGGATGACTACTTATCAGATGTGTGAAATCGCTACTTGTCTATCTACAGATTGCACATCAGTAGATGGTCCCCTAAGGTCCCTACATCTCTGAGTTCCTAAGATTCAGAGATTCAGTGAGAAACACTGTTGAGTCTCTTCTAATTTCTCTGAACCAACCATGTCTGGAAAGCCTGTCTCAATGACCTAATTACCCCATCAAGGGCATAGCCCAGAATTTCAGTCTCTGCAGAGTTATAAATGGACTCTTTTGTGTCCCTGAGTCTCTTGGTCAGACCTTTCATTCTATAGCACCGAAACAAAGGTCATTGGATGGTAGGATGGCCTCCAGGCAGTCCACAGGGAAGTGCAAGCTCCTTCTGGAGCTAATGAGGTCAGTTTGATTTTAGATGATATAAATAAATTCCTTGTTTGAAGAAGAGGAAGAGAAAGAGAAAGGATTGTATGTTGAATTCAAGAAGCAACTCATAGCAATTCAGTTGAAGAGTATTCATTTTCTATTCCTAGTGTACAAGGCCAGCCTAAGGCAAAGTGAATTTCCAGGTAGGAGACCTCACCCAGCTGTCTGGCTTTTTGCTTTCCACTGTGGAAGGGAGAGAATCAGGTGTCTTTCACCCATAGTCACTTGACGGATGAAGATCTTAAGGCTTGGAAAAATGAAGTAACTTGTGGAATCTAAAGGAAAAATGTTTCAATACCACACTCAAGAACACCAGAAAATATCAGTCATGTCTAAGGAGCCGGGAACAGATGGTGATTATTATTTTAAAATGTTTTATTGATGCCTCTTGTCTTTACGTCACAGTTATCTTCCACCCATCCTCTCTACACTATGCTCTTCCTTCTGATAAAGAAAAACAGCTAAGCAAGTGCATTCAACATGCAGCCATATTGGACGGTGTCTGCAATATCCCGCTCCCTTCTTCTCCGACCCAAGGGACGTAGATTGTGATTACTTAAAAGGTTGCACGTTTTCTCAAATTGGGTCAAACATGCTATCTTCCTCACTTTTTTGTGATATTATCTGGTGCTTGCCACTTATTGCCTTCCAACTCATTATAAATCAAAGTAAGCCTAACCACCATGAAGGTAATTCTGACTTATTCATCAACATCGGCTGCAAAGGATTAAAAAACAAAGATGCTTTAAGAAGAATTTGACAAGATCATCCCAAGTCAGCCAACTTGTACGCTGACATTTAGTGACTTCAGTATGAAGATGGACACAGAAGAGGACAACAAAAATGTGCTAGAGGGTATAGGTCAGAATCAAGAAACTGAAGAAATGAAAGGCTTATTGGTTTTTCAGAAGCCTTACACCTGTGTGTCATGAATATTTACTTCAAGAATCGAGTTGAGGGCTATAGATTTAAAGCTGTAAGGGATCTTAGGGGTCATTAGCTCCAATCCATTCACATTACCCATGAGGAGAATGAGGTTCAGAGAAGGTAAGTGATTTTCCCAGCATCACACAGCCAGTGGGCCAGGATAATGACGTGTTCCATTAAATGATTTCTCTTGCTTTATTTGAGCATGAAATGAAACCAGTTCAGCCACTGTTTTCTAGGCCTCTCCTACAATTCTTTGTCTTAATGGCTTGGATTTATATTGAGCATATCATCTTATCCATACAATTTAGGCCCTTCATGAAGTCATGTGTCATCTGGTTGGTCACTGGACAAAGATTTCAAATTTGGGGGACCAACAGTTAAAGTCATGTTTACAAGAGGACTAAAAACCATGTGATTCTGCTGAGCCATTTTCTGACATTTCATCACTCTCATAGAGGATGTAAAAGGGAGCCACACTTATGGTTTGATTGATTGAAGGCCATTCCATTTTTCTATTTCATGGATCAGCACGTCCAAAGAATTCATCACCTAGTGGCCAATGGATAGTCCCTAGCCTGGTCTTCCAAGAGGAAGTGTGGTAGAGTGTGAGTCTTCCTTGCTTCGTACAACCTTACATTCTGTGGGCAGAGCCCTTAAAAACTCAGCATCACCTGTGCACACAGGGAGGAATCAAAATAGGACTTGGGTGGAGGTAATGCAAATTTCTTTTGTTCTTAGAAGTCAAGTCAATAAGCATCTATTAAGCACTTACTGTGTGCCAGGCCTTGTGCCAAGCTGGGGATACAAATAAAGATTAAAAAAAAGCCCCTGCCCTGAAGGGGCTTACATTCTTATAAATAGCATAAAGGATTCAAGGGATTACAATGAGGGAGAAATCCATTTTGCCTGGGATGACTGGGGAAGACTGAGCAGAGAAAGTAGGATGGGACTTGGCCTTTGAATGATGAGTAGGATTTTGAGCAGTGGATATTAAGGAAGGATCATAGTCTAGACAGAGGAAAAAAGTACAGTATTATCAAACGGACAGAAGTTGGACTTTGTAGTGCACACACATGGTGTCAAGTAATGGGGAGTAGTGGGCCCAATCTGACCAGAGCAGAGATTTTGCGTGGGAAAATAATTTGAAAGAGACTGGAAACCAAATTGGGGAGGATCTTGAATGCCAAGCTAAGAAGTTTAGATTTTGATTAATCAATAGAGGAATATTGAAGGTTGTGGAGTAGAAGGTAACATAATCAGAGCTGTGTTTCAGAAAGATTCAGGGGACAGCCAGGTGGTGCAATGAGTAGAGCACCAACCCTGGAGTCAGGAGGACCTGACTTTAAATCCGGCCTCAGACCCTTGACCCACTTACTAGCTGTGTGACCTTGGGTAAGTCACTTAACCCCAATTGCCCTGCCTTCCCCCTGCAAACATATGTATACTACACACACACACACACATATATATATACATGTGCGAGTATATATATATATATATATACACACACATATATATATATATATTATATATATATTAAGAAAGATTCACTCAGGATTGGCATGCTGGACAAATTGGTTTAAGGAGAGCATGGAGGCAGGAAGGCAAAAGGTTATTGCAGTAATCCACGAATAAGGCAATTCATGTTTCAGCATGAATTTCCAAAAGTTGAAAGCATTCTCAAACACATAAAAAATAGACTGCATGATACATAAAACTTCAGAAATAAACCTTGAGATTTGAAAATGCCCCCTTTATGGTTTATAGCAACTCTATGCAGAGCCTGCAACCCAGCAAGCACCACAGACCAAGAGGGAGTTTATATTTTATGAACCCTCTTTTCCCCATAAGCTTTTAGTATCTCTTTGGCAGATTCTACATAGGCATCATTTTACAGGAATGTAACCCCCACAAACGTGGAGGGATTACAACCATCTTCTCCATTCCCATTTGCCTCTTTATCTCACATGACATTCCTTGGTTGGTTTGAGGTGGTTTTGATGCAGTTTGTGTTCTTTTGCTTTTAGAGCCCTTTTATAAACTTGAAATAAGCTCTTTTTTTCTTCCAAATATACATTTTCACAGAACAGCATCTATGTCATCCTTATAATCACAGCTCACATTTATATAGTCATCCTACTTTTCCAAAGTGCTTTCCTTACAACAATTTTGTGAGGTATAACTTATTATCCTCATTTGTCAGATGGGGAAACTGGAGCCAAGAAATTATGTCCACATATAAGCATTTAGTATGCTCCTACTATATGCCAGGCACTGTGCTAAGAGCCAGGGATACAAATAGAAGCTCAAAGAGCTTACATTCTAATCAGAGAATATAACACATTAAGGGGATCTGGAGAAATAGAAGTTGGGGTATGCTTGAGGAGGCATAACTAGAGTTGTCTCGGAAGTAAGGGCCTGGAACTGAGCAACATATGGCCAAGGTTGGCCTCTCAAAGCCCAATAGCAGAGTATATTCTCAGGTGATTGGGAGTTGGAGATGCTTTCGTTTATTCGCATCTACATTGGTAGAGGGAGTTCCCCATACCAATAAAAGAATAGATTCATGTCATATGGCTAACTAGGGTCAGAACTCAAATTTGAACCTGTTTCTTTCCTGACTCCAACTAATAATTAAGATGTTTCCAGCACCTTGAGATTTGCAAAATGATCCCATGTCCCAAACTAGATTGTAAGCCCCCTGGGGAAACAGTTTGTCATACCTCTTGGTATTTTTCCACAGTGCTTAGGACAGTGCTTTTTGTATTTTTGTATAGTATACACTGAATAAGTGTTTGCTGTTGTGTGAGTTATGCTAAGGCTCCGTCTTCTGACTCCTAGGACCTCCATTGGGCAGAGATCTTTTTCATACTTTCCTTGTCTATTTTCTCATTTGTTCACTGTATCCCCCAATGTAGTTATTTTCTCATCCTGGTTTTTCACACTCTGTATGTCCAGAGTGTGAATGATACTAACAAGCAGCTGCTCTATTAGGCCATCTTTAAGAAAAGCCTTCACAATTCGCAGGGACCCTAGGTGTCCTGGGGGTGCTAATTACCAATTAAAGAATGGACATTTTCTTCCGAGCTCCAGAAGCAATTCAAAGTAGGATGGTGAGTTTTAACATAGATTTGTTTCTTCTGTACTTATCAGATTTTAGACAAAATAAAACCGAACTATGGGATTTCCTTTTAGAATTCATACTCCTCTGACAGATGACTTAACTGAGAGTGGTCAAGGCTACACATGCACAGTTTCCAAGGTACAACAAGGATTCAGTTAACTTTTGTTTTTGTTGGTTTTGTCCAACTCTTTGTGACTCATTTGGGGTTTTCTTGGCAAAGATACTGGAGCAGTTTTCCATTTCCTTCTCCAGTACATTTTACAGATGAGGAAACTGAGGCAAACAAGGTTAAGTGACTTGCTGAAGGTCACACAGCTAATAAGTATCTGAAGCTGGATTTGAACTCAGAAAGATGAGTCTTCCTGACTCCAGGTCTGGCACCTTACCCACTGTGCCACCTAGCTGCCCAGTTAACATACAGACAGCCCCACTGGGAAATTCTACAGTGGGCTTCTCTATTTGGGAACAAATTCCCCACCCTCAATAATAACAATAATAACTTACATTTATGTGACATATGACAATGCATTTTTCTTACAACAGTTCTGTGAGATAGATATTTTTAAATCTATATAGAAGATAGGTTTTATTACTAATGATGATTCCCACAGAAAAAAGGTAGTTTATCATGCAGGTAGAATGACCTAGGTTCAAATCCTGCCTCTCATGTTTAATGACTGTATGACCTTGGACAAATCACTTGACCTCTTTCAGTGCCCCCAGACAATTCTCCAGAACTCTAAGTTACAGACAAATCGCTCATCAGCATTAGTAAAGGGAGTTTCCTCCAGTAATGAAATCATGGATCTTGGACAGCAGTCTTCTATCCCCGGCCCCAACAACAACATAAACTGTAGTAGCAAAACAGGTTTGTTGTGAGGATGAAAGAGATAACGTGTGCTTCGTTATTCTTAAAACATTCTATAAATGCCAACAATTGTTATCATTCCCATTTTTACAGATGATAAAATTAAGGCTGAGAAGTTAATGGATTTGCCCATACTCACAGAGCTAATAATCCCAACTCTGACATCCATTACTTGTGTTTCCTTGGACAAGTCATTTAACTTCCCTAGGCTTCACTCTCCTCATCTATCAAATGGCTTTGAAGGTTTTTTCTACTTCTGGAGCTATGATTCTAAGACAACATTCAATCTAGGCCAAGTCTAGTGTTCCAGCCTACATACAACACTGCCTCCCCATGGAAACAAGTGGAGTGTGGGATTAAAGAATGGAAGCTCCATCACTTTCTAGATAGTAGGACTATCAGATAGTCCCTGGAATTAATTAATTGGCAGAACTTGCAGGGGGAATAGGACATGGAGACTTCAGCTGAAGCCAAGTGTCCTTGACTGATGGGACACTTGTCCATTGTCTTTACTCCTTGCCACCACCAATTCACTGAGTGGGCGTGACTTCACTCAAAGTGAGAACCTGAAAAGACCTTAGCCTAAAATGGCTAGGGTCTTCCAATGCATCCTGGGCCATCTCCAGTCTTCCTGATGAATATCTGGCCACTGGACCCAGATGGCTCTGGAAGAGAAAGTGAGGCTGGTGACCTGTCACAGCCCTCCCTCAGTCAAATTGCTAACTCCAAGTCATGTCATCAACTCCCTGACACAACAACTTATCTTGAAAAATCATATTGAATAAACCTTTTCCATTATTATCACTAAATGGGAAGATGCCTGCCCAACTGAGTAAGAGGGCTGATCTGCTACGTGTCAACCTTGTCTTCCTTAGTCCTTTCTTATCCCTAATGATTACCCTGATGATATTGATAGCAGGTCACATTTCTCTAGTACTTTTAAATTTTTCATTGGTAGCTTTGAATTATATTTCTCCTTTGTTTCAAAATTTATCTCTCCCTCCTATCCTACTCAGTAAGCTATTCCTTATAACAAACAGGGTTTTTTAAAAAGTATTTTAGTAAAGCTCATCAACATATCAAAGAAATCTGTTTTCTATACCCATAGCCCCAACCTCTGTAAAGAAGGGAGGCGAGAATTTTCTCAGTTCTTCTCCAAAGCCAAACTTGTTTAACATAATGTTTGGTTTCATTTTTTGTTTTTTTCTACTTATATTGTTGCAATCTTTGTTTAGATTATTTTCCTGGTTATGCTAACTTCAATATCCATCAGTTCATATGTGTCTTCCTATTCTTCACTATCATTATCACAATCACTTTTTCTTATATAGTGTGATGATATCCCATTACAATACTGTGCCACACTCCTTTAGCCCTTTCTCAATGTGCATCTTATGTATTTCCAATTCTTTGTTACAAAAAAGGACTTCTATAGCATTTTATAACAGTGCTTTCCTCACAACTATTCTGTGAGGTAGATCATCAAAGCGTTATTATGGCTGAATTAGAAATGATGAAGCTGAGTCTCAGAGAACTTAAATGACTTCAGAGAATCTTAGAGAGAGGAGGGACCTCAGAGGTCAACTAGTCTCACCTGACCCTGAGCAAGAGTCCCCACTACAACATATCTGACAAAGTCATCCATCCTTTCTTTAAAAGACCTCTAGTGAGGAAGGAATCCCCTCCCTCCCCAAGGAGGCCCATTCCAGTTTGGGATACAGAGACATAACAAGGACAGGATGACCTAGGTTTGTCCTAGAATAGCAGTATTTGGAGAGTCATAAAACCCTCTTCAAACACTTTCCTGTATTCCTCTACCAGACCAGGCAGCACTGCGTGCTCTTCCCCACTCCTCTATAGTTGTAGGTCCCATCATCCCCGTAGTCATTTCCAGAACTGACTGCCCAATCCTCCCTGCCTGACCCTCAGAGATAAGGGCCTCGAGAGTCCAGGAAGAAGGCAACGGGGCCGTCACCTCTTCCAGTGTGATCATACCCAACCACGCTCATTGTCCTCTGCTCTACTCTACCCTATCCCACCACCCAACTGAATTTTCCTCTAGTGTTTGGACAGCTCTAATCATTAGAGAATTTGGTAACCTCACTTAGTAAATGGTAAAGGTACAATGTGACTCCTGGCTTCTTGGCTACAAATCTAGTGTCCATCCATGTCATGCTGGTGCTCCAGCACTTTATAACACTAGGCTTGGCATTTCCTGCCATCCTTGAATCAGGAGGCGAATAGGAAATAAGGCTTGCTGGGATTTTTTCCCTTTCTTTGTAAGGTCACTTTGCGTTTTTGTCATCTTGAAGACTTTTTCATCTTTGTCAGTGTCCCAGGGGCACCTTTGCCACTTCTGTGGAAGAGCAAGAGGTTGGGCCTGGCTCCTCCTGGGATTGACTGATGCGTCCTGTGATTCACAGGGCCATATAGATGCCCTCCATGCGTATATCACAGTGTCTGCTATTCAGAGATGACACTATTATTTCCCACCTGTGCAAATGTGGCCATAAAGAATGATACATGGACAGCTATCCCTTCCCCGTGGCCTGTGGCAGACAGAGGCAGCATCTACCCTCTGGCTAACAATGGCTGTGTGTCAGCATTTAGCCTCTTTACCTCCATATTCATTTTCCAGTCTGTTAAGGAAAGAAGAGACTTGCAAATGAACTCGAATTTACCAGTAGAACTAAACCAGCCTTCCCTCTAAATTACTTTACACATTAAGTCAGTGGACTGCAGGCACCGTAGAGCCTTCTGGTTGCTTCCTTGAAAATCAAAGAGGTTTCCAGCAGTTTCTGCAAACAAGCAGATTCTAAGCCCTAGCTCTTTGTTCAAGATTTGAGTCAAACTGTGTATTTCTATGTCCCCCTAGCACTGAAACACCGAAGGGAGGGAGAGAGGGAAAATCCTCCGTATGGTAGGGCTTTGGAATGTTTAGCAGCCACCCACGGGAAAGAATAATAAACCTTAAATCATGGCATCTGGCCTTAAATGCATAAGGAAAACAAAATGCAGGAAGCCAAAATGCTACGACTCCTTCATCATTGGAAAAATAACTCCATCATAGGCTTTTGGCATATTTTTAATTCTGCACTTTTGAAATGAAATCAGAGGCTATGACAGAGCTGTCCCACGGGAGCAGTGGAAAGAACAACAGATTTGGAATGAGAAAAGCTGGGTTCAGATCTTGCCTCTGTCACTTGTTACGTGCTTCACTTTGGTCAAATCGTGTCACCTGTGTGGGCTTCCTAATTTGTAATGTGATGCAATTGGTTGGATTCTATGCTTCTTAGACCCTTCCAGCTATAAAACTATGACTCCATTATCGTTTTATTCTTCTTACCCTGATCCCCCAACATTTTGCTCTTAAACTTTTATAAATGGGAGGTTGGGATTTTAGCAAAGAATACAAGTGAAAAGTTGAGTTATCTAAAAAACATTTTTTAAACTACTTTTAGGTCATCCAGGCCAAAGGAAACAGTGGTTGGTGGGTTTCTATTTATAGGAACCCAAAAGAACAGTCAATAACAAACTACCAATTAACTTGCATTCAAGAATTCATGTAAAATACATCAATAAAGACATAAAAAGTAGTAGGAAAATTAAGTGTTCCAATGACAATTCCCCTAAAATATTAAAATACCTAGGAAAAGACTAGGGACAGATGAGTTAGGTTTTCTGTAGAGGCTCTCTGAAAGTATGGAGAGAAGAGTCATTGAGGATAAGAAAGCATATTCTCAGCCCTCCCTTAATTAAGTTCTTGCCCAGAGTGCCAGAGGTTGGAGACTGCTGAAGGATGGAGTCTCCTAGGAGGGAGCAGAAGGCAATGCTTTGCAAATTTTGAAAACTCAGTCTTCCCCAGAGGCCCTGGGAAGACAACTTCTTCAAAAGGCTAATTTCTTTCTGGAAGGAAATCACCTTTACTACAAGGGCAGAGGTAAAAAGCAGAATATTCGTTTTACCCTGAAGGAGAAGAGATAAGCCTTCCAGGAAGCCCACATAGCTGAGGATGGGTCACCTGGGGATCCTGAAGCCCGGGGGCAATGTCACCAAGTACCCCTACTGGCCTGGAGTGGTTTGGGACTCCTGGAAAGGGGTATCTATAGTTCAGATTAAGAACTATACCTCATTCAAAGAGGGGCCAGGAATTCAATTCTTTGTTGTAGTTTGGTTTTTTTTGAGGGGAGAGGAGGGAAGGGGGAACCACAGTAGGAAGGAGGGGTTCCAGGCAAGCCCTAGGGACTAATTCTAGGGCTGCATGAATCAGACTGCTTTCTGGGAGGATGTATCTGTGTTTCTCAAATGCCAATTCAAACAGTCTTGATTTCAAACTGGAAGCCTCTTCTCTGGAAGCATCTTCTGATCTGGCTCCTCTACCCCACCCCACACTCCTTGCTTATTTTGCAAATGTAAGAAGGGGTAAGTTAAGGGAAGCCAAGAGGCCAACTTTTTTATAAATCAAATCCCATCTTAAAATCTTGAAAAGAACTCATTCTGGATACGAATAGTTTTTCCTTAATTATTTGGTCTTGTGTTTCTAAGGGTGGGTTGGCATTTCATTGTGAAGCCTGGCTCCCTGGTTCAGTGCCTCAGTGGCCTCTGCTCTGCTAACCAAGCTAAATCTTTTTTGGTGTTTCAACTTAGCAGGTGGAATAAATTATTTCCTACCCCTACCCTTACTCCCTACCCCTACCCTTACTCCCTACCCCAAGAAAGGTTTCTTAACTAGGGACCATGGCAGGGGAAAGAAAAGAAGAAAAGCATATACTACAGAGAATGTGCCCATATTAGTCAGATCATGGGGTACGAAAGGATAGTAACTTGTT
This sequence comes from Phalanger gymnotis, assembly GCA_028646595.1. Lineage (NCBI taxonomy): Eukaryota > Metazoa > Chordata > Mammalia > Diprotodontia > Phalangeridae > Phalanger > Phalanger gymnotis. The sequence goes on along the minus strand of CM053625.1, from coordinate 165,644,213 downwards.
AACGTCACCTAACTATTATGTGTTGGATGTAAAACTTAGACACATATGTGTGAGAAGTTTAACCATAATCTCATAGTAGCCATACTGCAGGGTCTCCTTTTTTTAGAGCACGGCCACTGAAAGCAGATATGGATGTCAATATACACAGGAAATACCAAGTGGATGAGGAATATATACTGCCCACATTAAAGCATGCAGATGGGTAGATACTTATTCTAAGAGTCACTATAGAAGAATAATGGTCTGGCCTCAGAATTGAATAGAAAGATAAAAGGAGGCCAGATCTCCTTTGGTAAATTGTTTGAACGGTCCCAAACTATTCCCTGGTGCAAAAGCTCCTTTTTTCCATGCCAAAACTTTCCAGCTTTATGGCTGCAAATCACGGAGAAGGGGGCACATAGGATACTATGATCTCAGAACAATCTAAACATCAAGGAACGGAAGTGGCAATGGAAAGATGCTTGGTGGATGTGAAAACAAAGGCTACCTCAAAGCCAGGGACTATCTTTGTTTTTGTATTTGTATCATCAGCACTTATCACAAGGCTTGGAATGTTTTTGTTAAGTCCAACTCTGTGAGCCAATGGACCACAGCATGAAGGTCCTTCTTTTCTCCACTATTTCCTGAAGTCTTTCCATCTTGTCCTCTGCCATCTCATTTTCCTTTTGCCTTCGGTCTTTCCCAACATCAGGATCTTTTCCAATGAGTCCCATCTTCTCATTATGTGGCCAAAGTATTTAAGGTTCAACTTCAGTTTTTGACCTTCCAATGAATAACCTGAATTAATTTCTTTAAGTATTGACTGATTTAATCTCCTTGTTGTCCAAGGAACTCTCAAAGGTCTTCTCCAGCACCATAATTTGAACTCAGCTTTCCTTAGAGTCCAACTCTCAGAGCCATAGGAAGTGCTTAATTAATGTATTTCATTTCATTCTAATAGGAGGAGACAATGTACTTAAGGGAATGGTGTCAAGGGTGGAGCATTTTGGTTTAAAATGTTTCAGATGGTGAGCAGAGCCTGGGTAAAGGGATAGCACCAGTGGCAATGGTGGTATTAACTTAATTATGATTTGAGAACTGGAAAGCAGAGGCCGGGACAGTGGAGAATACATGAGTAAAGCACAGGGCCAGGAATTAAACTATGGTTAGAGCCATCCAAATAGAATGGTCTATGTGAAGTACTCACTAATTAGGACTTCAGGGTCTAGGATGATAGATATGGAGTTGGAAGGGTTAGACCCCCAGGGAATTGTCTCTAATCCAGACCTCAAGGAAGCTGGCAAAGAGATAGCTAAGGAGTAGGTATATTATTCAAAATATGCTCAACTAGGCGATGGGTTACAAAGATAGATGTAATTCAGGCCCTTGAAAGCAAGAACCTTATAATCTGAGGGGTATAAGAGAGGATGAAATGAGTCCAAAGGAGACATCCAAACAAAGAGTTGTGGGAAATTTAAGGAGAGAGTGATCTCTTTCACCAAGAGGGGTTGGAAAAGACTTCCTAGAGAAGACGGCTATGAGTTGGACTTTGAAGGATGGGATGGAACTTCCACAAATGGTAGTATAAAAGAATCTATTCAATAAATCTAACACAACCCAAATGCACAAAGAAACAAAAAGGACAAGTATGTGAGAGCAATCTAATTTGGCAGGAACACTGAATAAAGAATAAATAAATATAAGATGAATGAATGAATGAACAAAAATAAATATGTATGAGATAAATCTGGACAGGTCAGTTGAAGCCTTGAATGTCAGCATCAGGAAGTTTACACTTTTTTGAATCATCAGTGCTGGGATGGGGGGGGGTTATTAACCATTTTTGAGTACAGTCATGGCATACTCAAAAGTATATCAAGATTACTTAGACAGTTGTATGGATACTGGATTGGAGAAGGCATAGATTGGAAGAAGGAAGGTCATTTAGGATACTGTTATAATCATCTTTGTGAGAAGAAATGAGGGACTACTTTGAAGAGGAGTACTGTCAAGAGATATTGCAAAGGTAGAAGTGACATGATTTTGCCATTGGATAAATGTGCAAGGAGAGAGGTGGGTCAAAGATGAACCTGTGGATCTAAAATTAGGCGACTACAAGAATGCTAGCGGCATTCATAGAAAGGGTGGCTTTAGAGGTGATGAATGTTTAGGGGGAAGATGATTATACATTTAATTATAGACATGTTGGCACCCAAATGAAGACACTCAGGGAGTAATCTGAAGTATCAGACTGGATAGTCTGCTGGTAGAAATGCCGTTGGGGGGAGGGATGGAGAGGGGATTATTCACACAGCTGAAGTCATAAAAATGGGTACAATCAGTAAGGCAGAAAGCATATAGAGAGAGAAGAGACGAGTGCCTAGGACAGAACCTTAAGGAATATCAGCATTTAAGGTTCAGGAGGAGGAAGAGGAACTGCCCAAAGAGACAAAGAGAAGACATTATGTGTTTCCTGTGTGCTGGACTAGTTATTGTCTTGACCTGTCAATGACCTAGTATTGCCAAAGGGGCACTTAAGTGTTATGGTGAATACAGTGCCTAGCGTGAAGTCAGAAAGGCTCATCTTCCTGAGTTCAAATCTCAGATGCTTAACAGCTGTGTGATCCTGGGCAAGTCACTTAGCACTGTTTGCCTCAGTTTCCTCATCTGTAAAATGAACTGGAAGGAAACAATAAACCATTCCAGTATTTTTGCCAAGAAAACCCTAAAGGGAATCACAAAAAGTGGGACAAGCCTGAAAAAAACAATTGAATAGTAAAAGCATCCTTTAATAGATAAAGGGTAAAGAGAGAAGTAGGCAGTCTAGGTCCATTTTCCTGCCCTTTACATTTTCTCTGGGTCAGTCCCTAGACATTCATATTTTGTCCATCACGGGTAATCATAACCCATTGCATTCATAATAAATACATAAAAGTCTTTTTTTCCCTGAAGCTGCTGCAAGCTACATAGCTCAAAATAATTTCTCCATCTGGCAAAAGAACCACATGTTAGCATACCCATACTGTAATTTCTGACTGCATTATACCCAGATGTTTGGGCAGCTCATGCTGAAAGCCTCATGTCCTGGTGCTAGAATGCCCATAGGACAGATTAGAACCACAAGTCACAATTAAGACACGTATGATGAATAGGAATGAACGACCTCTCTGCCAGTTATAGGACAATCCTTGAAAGGGGTAGGGTTAAGCTTACTTAGTACATCCCTGTTCCTTTGGCCAAGGAAAGAACATATAAGCATGAACCAGATGGTATTGATTTAGTATATATGAACCATACCGATCCTAAAGGAATTATATAACCTTAAATTTGGAACTGGAAAGGAGCTCAGAGGCCATCTGGTACAATCCCTCTCATTTTGCATATGAAGAAACAGAGGCTCAGAGAAGTGGTGACTTCCCAAGGTCATACAGGTAGTAGGCATAGCACAGCTAAAATTCGATCTCAAGTCTTTCAACTCGAGAGACAGTGTTCTTTCCACTGTATTATACTTTATTTTTCTTCAGTCGTGTCCCATTCTTTGTGACCCCATAGAAAATACTGTCCGTGGGATTTTCTTGGCAAAGATACTGGAGTGGTTTTTCATTTCCTTCTCCAGTGGATTGAAGCAAATGGAGGTTAAGTGACTCGCCCAGGGTCACACAGCTAGTAAGTGTCTGAGGCCAAATTTGAACTCAGGTCTTACTAACAATAGGCCCAATGTTCTATCCACACCTAGATGCCTTTTAAGCAAACAGAGTTTAAGTGATTTACCCAAGGTCACATAGCTAGTAAATATCTGAAGTCAAATTTGAACTCAGGTCTCCCTGCCTCCAGACCTAGCACTCTATCCATTGAGCGACCTCTCTATCCCACACTACCTCAGGTAAACTGAAGCTCAAAAGCATTAAATGATTGGCCTAGGGTGGCATGTGTCTGATCTAGGACCCCCTGGACAATTTATTGGGACCCCTGATAAAATTAATGAGACTTGATGCTTTTAAAGTTTGACTAGTAAAAATTTTTGCTTTTTAAATATGATACTTTGGAATATTTTTTACTTTGTTGATATGTGGCTACTTGCTCCACTGAAGCCGATCAAAACCCTCTCACAATTTCTCATCCCAAAAGATTTGTGTCCAGGTTTTCCTATGATCCTGTTTTAGAGAATCTCCCCAATCCTCTAGGACTTTTCCTCTTTGTGAAAAAAAATCAGCTATAGGGTCTAAGCAATCAATCAACAAGCATTTATTAAGTACCTACTGTAGTGTCTGCCAAGTACTGGTATAACCCTCATTCACCAAAAAAAGGGATAGAAAGAAACACAAGCTTCAACCTCACCCCATCCCTTGGATCACAAAGTATAAGTTGGGGGGTGGGGCAAGTTAAAGAATGCAGTTAGTTGGTCATGTCCCATGGGCTGAAAGGGATCTTAACGTGCCAAAACTCTCATTTACAATTGAGGAAATTTAGTGCCCAAGGTCACACAAGTGATAAATATCAGAAGGAGGATTTGAAACGAGGTCCTCTTACCCCACAGCTACCTACACCAAGGGTCTAATCCAGTTAGTCAGTTAATAACATTAGTCAAGTTCTTACTATTCACCAGGTCCAATATGCAATCTTAGGAGATGCAAAGAGAGACAAAACATGGTCCCTACCTTCAAAGAGCTTCCACTCCAGTATGGGGGGGGGTAGATAAAGAGGGAAGGAAACAACATCCAAAAATTTGTACGAATAATATACAGAGTATAAATTGGAATAAAAATGGAATATTTCTGTGTATATATGAATGGAATTATGCATATATATGCATGTATGAATGTGTATGTATATACATATGTGTATGGGTATATACATATGTGTATATTTTATATGTGTATACAAATACATATATGCATATGCATATATAGTGTAAATGGAAGGTAATATAAGAGGGAAGGTTCTAGCAATGAGAAAGAAAAATCCAAGAAAGTCCACCTGAAGAAAGTAGGGTTTTAGCTGACATAGAAGCCAAGAGGCAGAGTTCAGGAGACAGAACATTCTAAGCATGGAAGACAGCAAAAAGGCCCATGTCAATGGATCATGGGTTACATGCAAGTAAATTGTGAGAAGACTAGAAGGATAAAAATTGGCCAAGTTGTTTTAAATGCCAAACAGCATTTTATGTTTGACTCTGTAGGCAAAAGAGAGCCATTGGTGTTTATTGAGTAGAGCAGGGATGGGGAACCTGTGGCCTGGAGGCCAACATGTGACTGGGCTATACTTGAAGACCTAGAGGGCCACATGTGGCCTTGAGGCCACAGGTTCCCTACCCCTGGAGTACAGCATGACATGGTCAAAACTACACTGTAGGAAGATCGTTTCGGCAGCTAAGTGAAGGATTCCAATGGGAAAGACTTGAGGCAAGGAGATCAATCAGCAGGCTAGTTGAATAGTCCATATGCAAGGTCACGAAAGCCAATACCAGAAGAGCAATTGTACTAGTGAAAAGAAGCGGATCATTACGAGGAATGTTATGAAGAAGCCTTGGGCACAGGATACATATTTGTGTTGAATGTAAGTGAAGGTGTGAAGATGACACCAGGAATATGAACCTGGGTCAATAAGAAGATGGTTGTGACCACAATAATGTTTAGGAAGTTTAGAAGAGGAGAGTATTTAGGTGAAAGATGACAGTTTTAGACATGTTGAGTTTGAGATGACCCAGGAGCATCTCTTGAGATATCCAAAAGGCAGTTGGTGATAGGAAACTAGAGCTCAGAGAGGTCGTTTAGAACTGGATATATAAATCTGAGACTCCTGTGCATACAGATGGGAGCAGATGGTATCACCAATAGAGATAATACAGAGGGAAAAGAATAGAGGACCTGGGACAGAGTAGAGTCTGGGGGGGGCACCCACATTAATTGAGTATGACCTGGATGAAGATCTAGCAAAGGAGACTGAGAAGGAGCAGCCAGACAGGTAGGAGAAAAACCAGCAGTATCAAAGCCTGCAGAAAATTCAAAAAAGATTAAGACTGGGGAAGATCATTAACTTTGGCATTTAAGAGATCGTTGGTAACTTTGGAGAAAGCAGATTCAGATGGATGATGGAATGACAAGCCAGATCATAGAAGAAAGAGAGGAAAAGAAGTGGAGGCACCAAGCATAGATGACTCAAGGATTTTAACTAACTTTTTCATTTTACTGTTGAGGAAATTGAGTCCCAAAGAGGTGAAGAGATGGACCAGAAAGGAAGCTGGACAGTTTTCTCATAAGATATTTGTTTTCTGGTTGTTATTTAATGCCAAATTTTCCCAAGCATAGCCAGGGACACTATTTGCAGTATATTCTGCATAAATCTGCAGTTCAATTTACATTAATTTGCATAGTGCCTTCAAAAAGCTTTAATTTTAAGTAAATAAAACAAAATAAAATAAATTAGCATAATCTGCTACAATTGTATTCAAACTCAGTATTCAGGAATTTGTTGAAGATGTGGGACATTGCAGGATCTTTCTAGCAGTGCAATACATGAACTTCTGGCCAGAAAAAAAAATCCTAGAACATGGTGCTTTTTGTTGTTTGTTGTCGTTGAGTCATTTCAGTCATACCTGACTCTCTGTGGCCCCATTTGGGGTTTTCTTGGCAAAAGTACTGGAGCCATTTGCCATTTCCTTCTCCAACTCATTTTACAGATGAGGAAACAGGCAAACAGGGTTAAGTGACTTGCCCAGGGTCACATAGCTAGTAAATATCTGAGGCCAGATTTAACTCAGGAAGATGAGTCTTCTGATTCCAAGCCTAGCGCTCTATCCACTGTACCGCCCAGCTGCCCCTTGAACTTGGTGCTATTAGAATTCAAAAAGATATGATAAAGACCGTCCTTGAGAAATGGGAGCATATCTGATAGCGCAATATTAGAGCAAAGTTCAAAACTTCCATAGTCTGGACAGGAAGAAATCATAGAGGAAGTTCCTTCTGGTCGTTGGTCGTAAGCCAGCCTCCAGGTGGCCATGAGTTCAAAGAGTAGGGAAATGTAGCATGCGCTCTAATAGACTCTCTCAAACTGAAAAGGCTCCGCGTACGGAGCAGCAGTGGGCTGTGTGTCTGTCATCCCAGTTGAGGGGTCACAGGTAAACACAAACAGGTTCATCATCACTTTGGCTACGGTGTGGCTAGGGATGGTGACTCACCAAGACAGTCTACTAAGGGATAGAAGGGCTATAGTCTGTGTTAGAAGAGTGACTTCCAACAATGGCGAAATAACTATTTTCACTTTTTTGTTGTTTTTTGTCTTTTTCCCTTCTCATGGTTTTCCCCTTTTGTTCTGTTTCTCCTTTCACAACATGACTAACATGGAAATATGTTTAACATGATTGCACACGTATAATCTATATCAGATTGCTTGCCATCTTGGGGAGGAAGAAAAATTTGGAACTCAAAATCTTATAAAAAATAAATGTTGAAAACTAAAAAGAAAAAAACCCAATGAGGAAATCAAATAGTCTTTAAGTAATTATAACAATAATAAAATCTGTATTTATATAGTGCCTACTATGTGCCAGGCATTATGCTAAGCGCTTTATAATTATTGTCTCATTTGATCCTCACAACTACCCTAGGAAGAAAGTTCTATTATTATCCCAATTTTACAACTGAAGAAATTGAGACAGAGGGTGAGTGACTTACCCAGGGTCACACAGCTAGTGAGTGTCTGAGACTGGATTTGAATTCATGTCTTCCTGATTCCAGGCTCAACACTCTATCCCACTGCACCACCTCCTAGCCACACCATAAACACAGTTAACTTAATGATCATGGTCCCACTAAGAAGGATTCAGTGGCAGTGCCTCTAATTTTATTTATTTATTTTTTATTTAATATTTTAGTTTTCAACATTGATATCCACAAGATTTTGAGTTACAAATTTTCTCCCCATTTCTACCCTGCCCCCCATTCCAAGATGGCATATATTCATTCTGACTGCCTTGTTCCTCAGTCAGCCCCCTCCTCTTTCACCCCACTCTGGCCCCATCCCTTTTCTCCTTACTTTCTTGTAGAGCAGGTTAGATTTCTATGTCCCATTCGCTATATATCTTGTTTCCCAGCTGAATGCAAAAAACAACTTTTTTTAAGCATATGCTTTTAAAACTTTGAGTTCCAAATTCTATCCCCTCTTCTCTTCCCACCCATGCTACATAGGAAGGCAAGCAATTCAACATAGATCACATACGTGTCATTATGTAAAACACTTCCACAATGCTCACGTTGTGAAAGGCTAACTATATTTCCTTCCATCCTATCCTGTCCTACTTTTTTCAGTTTTCTCCCCTGACCTTGTCCCTTTTCAAAGGTGTTTGCTTTTGATTACCTCCTCCGCCTATCTGCCTTTCCTTCTGTCATACCCCCTTTTTTATCACCTTCCCCTTACTTTCCTGCGGAGTAAGATACTCAATTGAGTGTGCATGTTATCCCCTCCTCAAGTTGGATCCGATGAGAGTATGATTTACTCATTCCCTCTCACATGCCCCCTCTTCCCTTCCAACAGAACTGCTTTTTCTTGCCACTTTAATGTGAGATAATTTACCCCATTCTATCTCTCCCTTTCTCCCTCTCTCAATATATTCCTCTCTCACACCTTAAATATATTTCATTTTTTTAGACATCATCCCTTCATATTCAACTCATCCTATGCCCTCTGTCTACATTCCCTTCAACTCCCCTAATACTGAGAAAGGTCTTATGAATTACACACATCATCTTTCCATGTAGGAATGTAAGCATAACAGTTAAACTTTAGTAAGTCTCTTATAATTTCTCTTTCTTGTTTATCTTTTCATGCTTCTCTTGATTCTTGTATTTGAAAGCCAAATTTTCTATTCAGCTCTGGCCTTTTCACTGAGAAAGATAGAAAGTCCTCTATTTTATTGAAAATCCATATTTTGCCTTGGAGCATCATACTCAGTTTTGCTGGGTAGGTGATTCTTGGTTTTAATCCTAGCTCCTTTGACCTCTGGAATATCATATTCCAAGCCCTTCGATCCCTTAGTGTAGAAGCTGCTAGATCCTGGGTTATTCTGATTGTGTTTCCACAATACTCAAATT
>CM053625.1:165616669-165634645 GCA_028646595.1 Phalanger gymnotis | reverse complement strand
TTTTTAAATTCTCTCTCCTGGATCTATTTTCCAGGCCAGTAGTTTTTCCAATGAGATATTTCACATTGTCTTCCATTTTTTCATTCCTTTGTTTCTGTTTATAATATCTTGGTTTCTCATAAAGTCACTAGCTTCCACTTGCTCCAATCTAGTTTTTAAGGTAGTATTTTCTTCATTGGTCTTTTGGACCTCCTTTTCCATTTGGCTAATTCTGCCTTTCAAGGCATTTTCTCCTCATTGGCTTTTTGGAGCTCTTTTGCCATTTGGGTTAGTCTATTTTTTTAAGCTATTATTTTCTTCAGTATTTTTTTGAGTCTCTTTTAGCAAGTCATTGACTTGTTTTTCATCATTTTCTCACATTACTCTCATTTCTCTTCCCAATTTTTCCTCTACTTCTCTTACTTGCTTTTCCAAATCCTTTTTTGAGCTCTTCCAATTCATATTTTTCTTGGAGTCTTTTGATGTAGGCTCTTTGACTTTGTTGACTTCTTCTGGCTGTATGTTTTGATCTTCTATGTCACCAAAAAAGGAATCTAGAGTTTGAGTTTGAGTCTGAGTTAGTTTTTGCTGTCTGTTCATGTTCTCAGCCAACTACTTGACCCTTGAGCTTTTGGTCAGGATATGACAACTTGTAGAGTAGAGAGTACTTTATCCCAAGCTTTAGGGTCCAAGCACTGCTGGTTTCAGAATTGCTTCTACTCCACTGTCACCCCAGGCTGTGTCACAGCAGTACTCATCCTCCCTCAAGAACCACCAACCAGGAGGGCAGTCCAGATCCAAGCAGGGCACAGCAAGAGAACCTTCCTTTGTGCCCACAAAGCACTCCTTGCACTCCCGCTCTGATTCACTGCTAGATTCCTCCCGCTGTGTGAGCCAGGGTCTCGGGAAGCAGCTGATGATGGCACTCTGGAAGCAGCCTCAGGAGCTTCCTGCTGCTGCCACCGCCACTGCTGTACCACCTCCACCACACCCAGGGCTGGTGACCGGACAGGTCTCAACTCGATCCTGCAGTTTCCCCCTTACCTGCTCTTTGGCGTTTGTGAGTTGAGAAGTCTGGTAACTGCCACAGCTCAGTGATTCATGGCCCTAGGGACTGTTCTGCCAGCTGACTCCCAGTCTGGTCTGGCCCAGGCTGGGCCATACTCCGCTCCCAGAACTGTGCAATAGACCCTTCCTGGGGACCATCCAGGCTCTTCTGGGCTGGAGACCTGTTTTCCTCTGCTATTTCATGGGTTCTGCAGCTCTAGAATTTGTTCAGAGCCATTTTTTACAGGTGTTTGGAGGGATTTGGGAGAGAGCTCGAGCAAGTCCCTGCTTTCCAGCCGCCATCTTGGCCAGTGCCTCCAAATCTTAAGAAGAATTGTGACCAGTCCATGATGAATCTGGTTTAAAGTAACCACCTTCTTTACAGCTGTAGAAAGTTATTCAAAAGTTTCGACAATTGGGTGATAATATAAGCAATTTCTGTATGCACATATTAGATCTCAACTCATGTTTCCAAGCCTAATTGCATTGGTGGTTGTGGTCTACAGAGTAAGGCTACATAATTCCATTGAAGTCCTTGGGCTGCTCCTGAGAGGCTGTGAGATTCTTCTTGTAATAATCATTGTTGTCAAGCTCCAAACCAGTGTGTCTTCCAAATCATCCAACCAGCTGCTATCTCCTCAGTATCATTAGCGATTAGCACCCACATTTCATTTTGACCAATTGTCACAAATTAGCTTTTACCAAGGGATGTTTACTGAATATATAGCAAGAACCAAAGTACGAAAATATCTGCCACTAACCACGACATATCCTCCTCTCTGTGCTTTGGTGCCTGGGAGGAGTAGATTCAAACTTAAGTAGTCCTTACTAAATATTTCTCTCCCAATCAAAGGCACACTTTCTTCTACCACTTTAGACCCTGGGAAGGGTGGACTCCAACTTAAAATAGTTGATACAAACATTTTCTCCCATCTTGCTCACTTCTGAGTGAGATATAGCTGATGGGTCAATGAGTAATTCCGTGAAGGTCATGGCATCTGGCTATGTTGCTGGTTCAACTCATTGAGTCAAGCATGTAATTCATCAGGGCCACATTGATTCCTCACCCTGATTGGCAGAGATGGCTACTGGCAGATTCTTCATGAACTTTATTTTCTATAACTCTGGTGACCCCTCCCACCTTCTAAAACTTACAAGGTCATTACTGAATCTGTTCCATCTTCAATTCTCATTTCCCTAAGATCAAGAAAAAAGAAAAACAATGAAAGCAGAAGAAACAGCAGCACCAGGTGTTCATGGCTATATCACAACCTTATGGGAGAAAGTCTTCCTTACCTAGAATCTTAAAGCATTTCATCTTCTTCACTCCAAAGCAGCCGGGCAGAAGCGGGTAGGGGAAAGAGGGATGGAGAATGGATGTTTACCTGCATTTGGTCTTGTATGCGTACTCATTTCTGGCTCCGCGGTCAATTAGAAGCCTTTTTGTCACTATGCAATAAGGTGCCAGAAAGCAATCACTGAATAGCTGTGCATGCTCTGAGCCAGGGACAGGCCATCATTGCTCACCATTACATATTTCCAGAGGCATATTCACCAAGGCTCCACTCACTCAGCTTGCCAGAGGGCAGAGAATCCTGAATATGCTCTAAAGGCTTTAGCACCCATTGGTCATTCTTGCATTTTACATGGTTTCTAGAACCTACTTCAACTTCAACCTACTGGGAATGATTTTTTCCTCCATTTATCAATGGGACTCCTTCCACTGAGTTGTGTAGAGGTTCTTTTTAATCTCTCCCTATCGATACATTTGCACCTTTGCCAAACATGATGATTGTAGCCTCTTCTAACTTAGACTACTAGACTGGGGTGTCTTTATGCTGGGGAATGGAGGAATCTTCACATCAACCCAGATGATATCCAGTTAAGTGTAGAATTCAAGTAACTGTTCAGTTTGCCACATGTCTGAGGCTATTCTAGTTACTGTCTTTAAATCTGGCCAAGGTTAAACAGCTAGTAAATGTCTAATGCTGGATTTGAACTCACATTTTCCAGACTCCAGGCCCAGTGCCCTATCCGTTGAATCACCTAGCTGCTTCATATAGAGGACAACTGTCCTGAACTCAGAGTATATAAGAAAGCGAATCTGAGCAGTATATCCTCCTTTAGGGATGGGGGATTGAGTTCTAGCTAGAGCTGCATATCTGACCTCAGTGGTTGAGTCAGTCCTCCATTCCCAAAGGAGGATACTCATGGACACTGGAAAGTAACAAAGTAGCTTCAGATCCAGATTTAAAGATAGTAGCTACAATGGCTTCAGATGAGGTAACATTTTGTAAAGCACTGTGCAAACCTTAAAGCACTATATAAAATTATTTTGGCTATTATTATTATTAATAGCAGCAGCATAATCTATATCATATAGGACTAAGGAAGACCTCAGTTGAAATTGTTCCTTTGACATTAGTTGGACAAGTCACTTAATCTCTCTAAGCTTCAATTTTCTCACCTCCAAAATGGGTATAAAACAACTGTAGTACCTATTTCACAGAGTTGTTTTGAGGGACAAATGAGATAATGTCTGTAAAGTACTTTATATGTTCTGAATCACTATAATGAGGTTGGTTGTTTTCATCACACTACATAAAGTAGCACAAGACCCAATTTCAGACCCACACACACACCCAGACACTTTGGATATACAGACACCTCACACAACCACCTTTCCCAGGAGGTTGAGATGATACCTCAAATTGCATTCATTTACTAGCCAGAAGTCTATTATGTCCTGGATATAATCTATACATTTTGTCACAGTCTATTGCATGTAATAGTAATGTAGATGATGATACACCAAACGAGATATTCGTAAAGAACAGTGCATGGTACATAAGAGTTTAATAAATGGTCATTTTCCTTCCCTTCAAATGAGATAACATATCCAGTGCTTTGCAAGTCTTAAAGCACTATATACATGGTTATAATTATTAATATCATTATTATATACTCCAAATTAACTGTAAAAATGATACAAATATAAATTACAGTGTTGTGTAAAGATCACTTGGATGGACCTCAAGAGCCTTAGTGCATATCCCTACTCTGACCATTAATGTCCACAAGAATTTGGTTGCCACCTCTCTAGACCCATAATGCGAGGCTAGTTGAGTTTTCAAAAGTTTTCAAGGGAGGGAGTCCCTTAGAAGCAGGAGTCAAAGTGTATTCTAACAAATCCTGGAAAGACTTACATGAACTGATGCAAAATCAAATGGGTAGAAACACATTCACCTGTACACAGTAACAGCAATACTGTAAGACAATTAACTGTGAATGACTTAGCTATTCTCAATAATATAGAATATCCCTGAAGTCTGGAAACAAAGGCAAAAATGCACATTTTTAAATATTTGGAATATTAACAGACCTTAGCCCCCTTGACTTCTTTTTCTGGGGTATGCTAAAGGAGAAGGTATACTCAACGAAAATCACAGACGCAACACGTGATTGAATGCATAAAGACTGAATGTGTTAAGACTGATGGCAATGTGGAATTATTGCATCGAGTTCACATGAATCTTGCAAAGCACATCAACCTTTGTATCATAAATGATAGAAATCATATTGAAGCTGTTATTTGTTAATATTCAAATTAAATAAAATGTTGAAATTTTCATTCATTTCATTTCTTGAAAATATGCATTTTTGTCTATGTGTCCAGACTTTAGGAACACCCTCTACAATGTTCCAAGACAATTCTGAAGGCCTCATGGTGAAAAATGCTATTCATCTCCAGAGAAAGAACTGATGGAATCTGAATGCAAATTAGAGAATACTTTTTCTTTATTTTTATTGATTTTTTTTATTTGTAATTTCTTTCACAACATGACTAACATGGAAATATATTTTGTATGACTGCACATGTATGACCTATATCAAATTGCCTGTCTTCTCAATTGGGGTGGGGAGGAGGGAGAGAATTTAGAACTCAAAAATTTTTAAATGAATTTTAAATTGTTTTTTATACATAATTGGGGGGAATAAAATAACTTTTTAATAAAAAAGTATATTCTGATGCAAGCTTCTGAACTAAAAAGACCCAAATATCCACTGGTAGCTTAAATCACCTAAACCCCTTGTCCCTTGCCTTTTCTGTCTCTCATCTCCTTGATCTGTGCCATTTTTATCACCTTTGAACTTGGATTGTAAATCTATTCACATACCTCTCATCCTAGCACTTTAGATATCAGCACCTCCATAGGTGTTCTGATGACAGACCAGCAGCACTATCTCTCTTCTCAAGATTCACCTCCTCCTTCCTTGACAAACATTATTCTTCATGGTGATTATCTTAATTACTGATTTGTGCCAGGGCTACCTCCTGCAGAGCCCAGCATCTCACTCCCACACACTGCACAGAGAATAGCACCAAAACTGGGCCAATCTGACATGCATACACCGTCTTTGGGCTCTGGCACTGACCCCACCTAAATTCTTGCTCCCTCCAATTGAGGTTTAGACAAAGCTTCCAGAATTTACCTCTGGTTCTGGCTATGTTCCTCTATCCCTAAACATATTGATTCCTTTTGTTGATGGGTTAGACTAGACAGCCACTGAGGTCCTTTCCTAATTCTCAAATTCTGTATTAGCAAAGTAGGCCTAAGGGGCACCTAAGGAATCTGTTTCTGCATGTGCTAGACTGGACCCTTCCAAGATTGTCTACCTTGATCTGACTCTTCTAATTAGAAGTCCCAATTCCTAATCACAGAACTGATTCAGTCCTCCCAGAGTTTTAGGACTAAGTTATACCCCCTAGTGAGTTTAGCACCAGTTCCTTGTCTGTAAAAACCTATCTCTTTGACTGAATCAGTCTAAACTCAGTCCAGGGGAGTCAGCAGGGATGTGCTGGAATTTAATTGTTAAATTTTCAGTGTCAGTAGAAATAGCTACAAATCAGGGCTTGATTTATTGTTCTGTTGATTGTCTAGACTTAAGAAAGTGTTGGAGAACATGTTAATAATGCAAATGAAACCTAGAAGTGTGTTCTGCATACAGTTTTTATTCTTTTTTTTTCCACAGAGAGATGTTTTTTAAACATTTACCAGTCCACCCTTGGTGTCAGCCAGACCAAACTGGTTTGGGGCATGGACAGAGTCAGACAGTTGTTCAATATATTTAGGTTTCTGCCACCAAAGTCACTTTAACAATCAGCTGGGCAGCTTTACTCTGATTTTCTTTTCCAAACCCCCACCATGTTCCCTCCATTTCTTTAAGGTAATCAATAGCAGTTAAGGAAATCTAGGTGTAATTTTGACTAATTTGAAGCTTCATTTCCACAGTGTTTACGCATACTCTTTCTACCTTCACAATAATCACAGACAATGGGCTTCTTCATGCACGGACAGTCTGTGCTTTAAGACAGACAAAGCAGAGTAGTAGGTGGAACACAGCTGGAGAAATAAGTCTATATGGGATGTGACCCTGGCCACAATGTGACCTGGGCAAATTATTCCCCTGTGCCTCTATTTCTACATCTGTAAAGTAGGATAATAACAGCTGATGTGTAAGAACATTGGGGAAATAAATGAAAAGAAGTCGAGCTCTTCAGAAGAAATGTTGTATATAAATTAAAAATTATTATTAACACTGTTATCAGAAAGATGAATTCTCTCACTGTCACTGGAGAACATGTTTCAAGACTGGAGGTGGTAGAAAGATCCTTCTTTAGGCTTCTCTTAGTTAATTATTTTAGATCCTTTTGAAAAAGTCTTGGCTAATTTCCGTTAGTCTAGGAAGCTCACATGGGAAGGATCATTGAAGTGAGAGATATTTTCATCCTTGAGTGCTACCGCTGGAATTACGTAAGTCACTATGGAAGTCTTTGCTTTGTGCCACTGGCCAGCCATGGCAGGGCTGAAGCATAGGAAGGGGAAAGAAAGCAGATGGAGGACAAAATGTAGAAGAAATAGAGGGGTCGAATTAAAAAAAAGGAGGGAAGAATATCTTACATCTTAATCCTGGAGTCAGGAAGATTCAACTTCCTGAGTTCAAACCTGGCCTCAGACTCGAGCTGTGTGACCCTGGGCAAGTCACTTAACCCTGTTTGCCTCAATTTCTCATCTGTCAAATCAGCTGGAGGAGGAAATGGCAAACCACTCCAATATCTTTGCCAAAAAAAAACCCAAATGGGGTCACAAAGAATCAGACAATTGAAAAACTGAAAAAAGACTGAACGACCAGAACAAAAGTGGGGGGTGGGGTGGAATGGGCTCTGGATTTGGAGTCAGAGGACTTTGGCTCAAACCCCAACCCTGCCGCTTACTCACTACTCATGTGACTGTGGACAAATCACTTAGTAGCCTTGTGCCTCGGTTTCCTCATTTGCAAAATGAGAGGGACTAGATAGCCTTTCCCACTCTAAATCTATGATCCTCAATCCATGACCACTTCTAGTACCTAGAAAAGCAAGCACTGCCCTGTTTACGATTACTGAGCATTTTACAGCTGCTCTTTCTTAATTGTCATTGCAATCCGGGGAGTTAAGTCGTGAAATTATGATTATCCCCCTCAGAGAAATAAAAAAGAAAGTTCAGAGAGGTAAGCTGATTTCCTGAGTTCATGCATCCAGGTAGGAAAAAGTGGGAACTAAAACCCAGCCTTGCTGGCTCCTGATGCTGTTGTAGATGACACCTTGCTGCTGGCCAGGACTCTTTCCAAAGTCCCTCAGGATGTACACATAGAGTCACCATTGTTCCATCCATACTTTGTGGGAAAACTCCTGCTCTGACTGCTTTTATTCTATTGGATATCAACGTTTTCGAATTTATCAGAGGAAAGAAAGCAACAATAGACTTGATGGCTAATTGGTGCAATTAACATGCTGGAGCTCCCTGTCGAAGGAGGTTTTTCCTATTCATCGCACTCTCCCAACAGATGCTCTTTTCCCTGTTCGAATGGTATTGGGCCTATTTTTCTAATGGTAACATTAGGAGATGGCGGAGAGATGGGGTGGGAGCAAGAACAAGTTAGGTTTAGAGCTAATGGCCAAGGTAGGCTTTAATGTGTACCAAGAACCAACCTCTTGCGAATATTGAAGTGATGAAACTAGGGAGGCTAAACCAGTTCCAGACAAGGGGTGGGACATCTGCTGCTCAATTAGCGTTAATTTAGCTTCTTTGGAAGTGATTTGTGCCTATCCCAAACAGCGTAGCTAAAAGTTGTTCTTGTCCGTACAACTCTAAGTTTTTACTGTCATCCACAATGGACCAGATGGAGACGACAGAGTGGCAGAAGTACATTAGAGAAGAGAGAGACTGTACATGCCTCTGTGTCTCTGCATTTGGAGGGTAGCTGTCATTTCTTATTCTCCCAGTGATTAAAATTCCAAAAACATGGAATCATCACTGTTGTGTTAGACCTGAGCTCAAACCTCGACTCTGGCACTTAGTGGCTGTGTAACCACGGACAAGTCATTATGGATGTCTCTGCATCTCAGTTTTCTCAACTGTAAAATAGGGATAAATAAATATATAGGTGTGTGTATACTATGTATACACATACACACATATATAAAGAGAGACAGAGAAAGGGGGGAGGGAGGGAGGGAGAGAGAGAGAGAAACAGAGAGAGAGAGGGGGAGAGAAAGAGAGAGAAGGAGGGAGGGAAGGAGAAAGAGAGGGAGGGAGAGAGAGAGAAAGAGAGAATGTGTATTTACTTCCTGGAATTTTGGTGAGGATCTAGTGAGGTAATGTATGTAAAACACTTTGAAATTTGGAAGTGCTTTAAATAAGCATCAATTTTATTATCCTTACTATTATCTTGTTCTTATGTCTTTCTATGGAATTCACATATAAGTGATGCTGAGAGAAGTTACTATCCCGCTTTTCTTTTGCATTTAGTTGTCTGCACATTGTTACACAGGTGGATAAAGTCAGTGGTGGGATTCAAATAAATTAACAGGCAGTTCTCCAGAGCGGAGGCCATGCCGCTGATATGGCCAGTCCAGGCCAAGGCCCCACCTCCACTAACAACTGGTTCCCAGAACTCAACCTAAAATTAGGTACCGGTTCTACGGAACCGGTGCAAACTAGCTGAATCCCACCACTGGATAAAATACAATTTTTTTTAAAAAAAATTAATAACCATATTGGAATACCAGCAGGCATACTGAAAGCATCTCTGGGGCTAATCTAATAGCAGCCAAGATGAAGGTAATGATGTTATGGTGCCCCTCATTTGATTCCCACATGATTTTGATTTATTCTGCTAAATCTCTATGTTTTGGAAGATTTTCATCCCATGGAGCTTGGTAATTATAAGTATTGATAGGGTAACACTGGCCTTCTGGGTCTGGGCATTTTCTCTGCTTTTTCCTGTGTTTGGAACGTTCTCTTTCCTCATTTCCACCTACAACTTCTCTGGCTTCCTTTAATTCTCAGCTAAAATCTCACTTTCTACACAGTGCCTGACACTTAGTAGGTGCTTCATAAATGTTTGTTGATCATTTGCAGCTTTTCCCAATACCTCAATTCTAGGGCCTTCCCTCTGTCTCTCACTTCCTATTTATCCTGTATGTGACATGTTTGCACATAATTGTTCACCATCTCTCGTCTTTGACTGTGAGCTCCTTTAAAGCAAGGACTTTTACTTTTCTTTGCATCCCTAGCACTTAGCACAGTGCCTGGCAAATAGTAGGTGCTTTATTTTTTTTTGAATGTTTATTGAATAACTAAGCAATGGTGGACAAGCCTTTATCTGTGATAATGCTCTGGTTCCAGAACAGTATTTATTTGGTTCTCAGGAGTATTTTAAGGTTGGTAGTTGTAGTGCGTGCATGTGTTGTCTCAGGTTATGAATGACAGTATGCCTCTGATGTATCAGTCAGTCACTGAACCTTTGTTCAATGCCTCTGAGCCATACACTATGCTAGATACTGGAGATTTCAATTGGGAGAATGTCTAATAAGGCAGTTTGACTCAAACATAGGATTCATGAATGGGAGCTATATGAAATAGGGTAGCAAAAGTAAGTAGGAATCAAATCCCATAAGACCTGAAATGCAAGCCTGGGCAGTTTGTATTGTATATTAGAGGTGACGGGGAGTTACTGAAAAGGAAATACATTCAGGGTTATGCCTTAGTCTTCTTCCATGGGACACACAGAAAGGCTTGTGATTTCGCCCAGGTCTTTGTCGTAGCTGATATATCCTAACAGTCTCAGTCTTCCTATAATTCAGTTGATTCCCATTCAAGTCATTCTGAACTATGAGTAGCCCTTGCACTGATCTCAGTCCTAGAGTGACCTGGGACCAACCTCAAAAGTTAACTTCTGAATTCAAGCTATCCTTAATTCAGGAGATATGGTCCTATTTTGGTCCACTATGGAAAGGAGGCTATCTCCGATAGGGTTGGGGAACACGTTGGGGTGATACAGGGGAAAGAATCTAGACTCAGAGTCAGGACACTGTTTGAATCTTTTAACAGAGTGTGTGTCTTTGAGTAAGTTATTTCATCTCTCTCACTCTCAGTTTTCCTATCTGTAAAATGGGAATAATGATGCTTTCACTATCCACCTCCCAGTATCTTGATGAAAAAAGTGGTTTGTAAATGTCCAAATGCCAACCATGTAAATTGAGCTATCTCTATTATTCCAGAGTTCTATTACAGATTATTTGCTCTAAGGAATTCCCTGAAGCCTTGGACCACCAAGCCAAGTTCTCCGCCTACCTCAGAGGACACCAAGCCAAGATGGCTTGAATATTCATTCAGCAAGTCCTGTCCTCATCAATGTCCTCATCAGCCAGTGAAAAATACATGTAGGTCCAAGCCTTGAGACTCAGGTCTGCTGTGGCCTTCTCCATGAAGCCTCCTCCAATCCCTCTACTGCAGAAAGTAACCTCTAGACTCCCATAGCACTTTGTGTCTCTCTTAAAATACTTCCACATTCTGATGTGGATTCAATTTGTTTGTTTATTCCTCTCATCTCTTCCATTGCACTCTAAGCCCTCAAGGGCACAAGCAGCGTCTTGCTTTCCATTCTATTACCTAACAGAGAACTATTGAAAATCATCCCTGTTCAATCAGCCAGTCAGTCTACAAGCATTTATGACACACTGGCTTAGTGGGTTGAAGACTGTCCTCAGAATTAGAAAATGTGGATTCAAGTCCTTTTAAGGGAATTCCTTAGAACAAATGAATTTCCAGCAGAACCCTGGAATAATAGTGGCAGCTCAAATTTATGTGGTATTTTGAGGTTCCCAAATGGCTTCTGCTTTGCACTGGTTGTGACTTGGGGGTAATCACCAGGGTTCTAAACAGCTATCGCAGAACACATAATAGTAGAGGGAATGTCCTTTTGAATAAAATGCAATAACCGTGTACATGAATACACATATACAAGTTATGGAAGTTAACATATATACATATATCTGCACAGACACATATCTTCACACTATACATAGAGTTTTATGCAAGGTGTCCCAAAAGTCTTAGTGCAGCTATTTAAACTATTAAGTCTGGCTTCAGAGCCAGGGAGTTCAGATTCTCCTCTTTGACATACATTATCTCTGTGACTATACTCAAGTTGCTTAACTTTGGTGCTCTAGGCAACTTCTATACTATAAATTACAGAAAGGGTGCTGTCCTTCTTTCATAAAGGGAGTTTTCTCACCTGAGAGTTCCATTTAATCAATGAAATCACAGGGCTTATAGTACTTAGCACAGTGCCTGACCCTGTGGTTACTTAATAAACGTTTATTGACTGGCTGGCAGGTCCAGTCCCTATTTCTCCAAATATGTGCACACAATGAAATCATAGGTCTAAACCTGGGAAAGATCTTAGCTTAAAAAGGCCAAGGTCGCCTCCTGCATCCAAGGCCATCACTAGTCATCCTGACCTATGTCTTGCCACTGGACTCCAATGACCCTGGAGGAGAGAGTAAAGCTGATGACTTCACACTGCCCTGCCCCACTGAAATCCAGTTCACCTGCAAGCCGAGACATCGCCCTCCTGATGCAATTGGTCCTCTTCGAGAATGAAGGACAAACAACAAACAACCACTATGTGTGTGTGTGTGTGTGTGTGTGTGTGTATACGTACACATATACATATATATGTATATATATATACACACACACATATATATACACACATATACATATGTGTGTGTGCATTTATATAATATCTATGGTTATATGTGTATATACGTGGTTATTTGTATTCATATATGCATATTATCTCCATCATTATTAGTAAGTACTAATTGACTAGTTTCAACCATCTTAATAGTTCAGAATTATTAGTTAGAATCAAATGGTTTAAATAGAAAAAAAAATCCCTTGGTTTTGTTAACTGGCAGGATTTTGAGGAAAAAACTAAAATTAAACTGTGCATTTGACTTGGTTATTATGATGTTCCCCAGCTGGCCAAATTTCCCCCTTTTAAAAAAAATGTATCTAAGCTCTTTACTTGATGTCACAGGGACATAGCCTATGAAGGAAACCAGGTGTAAAGCCCTTGGATGCCTTGCTCAATGACAGGTTGAAATAGGAGCATTCCAAAGGCATCCTGCTCTCTGGCCCTGTCTCCATTCAAAATGCACAGATGTTTCATAAAAACTTATAAGGATGGTGCCATTTGCCTCAGGTGGCTAATGAACCTGCTTTAAAGAATTCTGCAGCATTGGCAGACTACAAATGTAGAGTGAAAAAAGAGCTTCTAGGTCAGACAAGGCTCCAGACATTAAAAGCTAAACTTGACAGGCATGGGCTGAGAGGGTATTTATCAGTTGATTGGGCCCACCTATGGAGCTCATCCATGGAATCAGCCTCTGTGGAAAGCAGCCCACCTCAAAGACCTTCTGATTCAAGTTGGGGATAAGCTCTCAAAACCTTGCCATGATGAAGTTAATAGCTTCTACTAGAGCAGGGGCTAATGAAAATAATGTAGGGGAACCCTTTCAAGTTAATAATTTGAGACAGGGATGTCACCTTTAAGGTAATGATAACTACTGGAACTAGCCCACTGGGAAGGGTGAGTATGACATGGGAAGTGATAGGGAAGCTCATTCATTCCTTTAGCCTAGCTAGGCCTTGAAAATGGAAAGGAGACCCTAAATTGGCTGGCATTTGATCAGTCATACTGCAAAAAATGGGACCCTTTATAATGGTGAACCATTGTTACAGATTTCTTTGAGATGTACATTTCTTCCCTTTTTTCTCAGCTCATTAATAAACGTTTTCAGTTCATTACACCACTAGCTCTGCATGTGATGGGCTATTTTTTTGTCTCTTTTTCCTGCTCTTATTTGAATGCATGTTGTATCCAAAGCCAATGTTGGTATCATATAGAATGGCTAAAAATACAAATACAAATGAATAAACAAATACCGCAGCAATTAATAGGGGGGTAGAAGTGAATAAATTATTTATCTTGCTATTTGACTTCTCATAGAGGATAAGAGATGGTAGAAACCTTGGTGATTATCATGTCAACTCCAACTTTGTACAGCTGGGGAAAGTGAAGGAACCCAGAGATAGAAAAGGAAGGAAACACTGATGTTTGGCTGAAGGAGCACTTGTTTAGGAGTCAGAAGACCTTCATTCAAATTGGGACAGCGGGAAAAGTGCAAGATTTGGATTTAGAAGAACTGGGTTGGAATCCTGACTCTGACCCTATCTCTTATATGACCTTCTATGTGGGGAAGTCATTTGGCCTCAGATTTCTCATTGGTCAAATGAAAGGATTGGATTAGATGACTTCTAAGGTGCCTTCCAAGTCTAAATCAAGGCTCCTAAGTCCTGGTTACATATACTAGCTGAGTTAAAGGTAAAAAATAACTTTTAAAAAGTCTTCCGACTTTGTGTCACAAGTGCTTTTCTACAGTTTCCTAGAACATTTTGTGATTGAGAATTGTTCATTTGCAAATGGTGGGGTTGTATAGACACTGCTTCAATAGATAAAGACCATCTTGAATTGTATGCTTCGCTCACCCAGGAAACCAATACATTTTTTAAGACAGAACACAGAATGTGGCTATTACATGGGCTAGAAGTTAATCAAGGGCTTACTTTTATGGGCGAAGTGGTGTTTTGAGAAATATCTACCCAATGAATTTTAATCATATTGGCCACCAGTTGTTTTCAAACTCCAAGACTCCAACAATGTTTGTTATTACTTATTAACTGATTTAGAGTCAAGTCAAAAAGGACATTTCCCAAGCATCGACATATGAAATATTTACGATGCTCAGGTATTGCTTGAGAGTAACTCATCCTATGTCTGTGAAAATGAAAGTACACCAACCACCTATACGCCCACACGATGGCATCTTGGGGATTTAAATTGATGAACGTGCTTTTGTTCCAGCCATGCAAATAATTTATCGGGGAGAAATCAATACCAATTTGATCTTCCTGAGAGAAACATCAGAGTGAGATCTCAAGTCCTATTCTGATCTCACCATTACAGGAAGAAAAATAGGCCTTTCACACTTGCCAGAATATTCAGTAGCATACCTCTGTTCTTTAAAGGATGGAATGTACCTACCTAGATTATAAATGGAGAAAACACCCTTGAATTTGATATTAGAACATTTAGAAAAATTCTCACAATCACAGAATTTTTAAACTAGGAAGAGACCTATGAATTCATAGACTCGCAGTATTTCAAAGCTGAAAGAGATGTAGTCAACAAACCTACTTAGTCAAAACCCAAAAGAATTTGTTGTGGTTATTTAGTCATTTCAGTCATGTCCAACTCTTTTTGACTCCATTTGGACTTTTCTTTGCAAAGATAATGGATAGGTTTGCCATTTCCTTCACCAGCTCATTTTAGAGATGAGAAAACTAAGGCAAAGAGAGTTAAGTGACTTGCCCAGGGTCACGCATCTTAGTAATTGTCTGAGGCCAGGGATGAAATCTGGGAGATAAATCTTCCTGACTCTTGGCCTGGCCCTTTCTCCACCACACCACCTAGCAGTCCCCGCAAAAAAAAAATTGCCCCATCATTATAACATACCTGACAGGAGGTTATCCATCATATATTAGAAAACCTCCAAAGAAGAGGAATTCATTACATATGCCTGCAGCCTTTTTCACTTTTAGACAATTTTAATTTTTTTCCTGATATTGAGCCTAAATTTGACTCCTTGCAGATTCTGCCTGTTTTGCAGATAAATAAACTAAGGCTAAGAAAGGTTAAGCGATTTTTTGTAAAAGCTTCAGTTCTTTCCTTCCTCCATCCTCCTTTCTCTCCTTTTTTGCTATCTTTTTCCCCTTCATTCTCCCTTTTCATTCACTTTCTTTCCTCTCTCTTTCTTTCTCTTTTCCCTCTCTTTTTTCATTCTTGTTTTCTTCCTTCCTTCCTCCCTTCCTTCCTTCCTTCCTTCCTTCCTTCCTTCCTTCCGTCCTTCCTTCCTTTCTTCCTTCCTCCTTTCCTTCCTTCTATATCAATACCTTCTCAATACATATAGTCTTACAGAGGCACTTGGAAAATTGAGAGGTTAAGTGGCCTGTCCAGGGTCATATACCCAGTATATCAGAGATGAGATTTAGACTCAGGTCTTTAGCACTCCGAATCCAGGTATCTGTCCATGATACCATGAATTTTCTCAAATTCCCCCTTTCAAATTTTAGGGTACAAGATAATAGAATGATAGATTCAGAGCTAGAAAGGAGAAGCTAGCTAGTCCAAACTCCTTCATTTTATAGATGAGGAAAATAAAGCACAGGGAGTTTAAGTGCCTTGCTCATTGTTTTAGAAGCATCTATTGTGGCATTTGAACCCAAATCTTCTGACTCCAAGTCCCATGCTCTTCCCACTACACCATGTAGATGAAAGGACTAAAACAAAACAAAAATCCTTCTCCAAAGCACTGAAAATAATAGCATAGTCCTATCCCTTCTTTCTCCCTTGTTTGCCCACTTCAGTCATGTCTGACTCTTCATGACCCCATGTAACAACAATGCTGCTAGCAGCTGCTGTGGATGTTTACGGCCAATAACACCAGCACACGGGGGGTTGCTAGCACAGGTTCTTTGATCTTCTAGGGAAAACAACTTTAAGGAGTTTACAATCTCACTTTAATTAAACATACATATATCATCCACTTAGCTCAGGGGAAAAAGGCAGCACCCTGACCTTCAGAAAAATCAGAAACAGAAATTGCAAGCAGAAATTATTTAAACAGACCAATTAACACAAATCAGCAGATTGGGCTTCTAACTCTCTGTCCATAGCAATAAATACATAGTTACCAGAGAGAGAAGCACTAACATCTGGGTTTTCAAAGTTGGGGACTCCTTAATGGCTACCCAGATTCTCCGCTGACCAAGTCACAGGAACACTCTTCCAATGAGTAAGCCCCCAAAGTAAAATGCTAACCTCAGAGTATATATACACTTCGTCAGGGTCAGAGGGCATCACAACCATGTGACTTGAACTCATGTAACTTAGGCTTTCTTGTGACTTAAGCAGGTCATCAAAAACTCTTGATTCAATCAAAGGCAAGGCTCAATCAAAGATACTTGATTGCCTTAGTGCTGAGAAACACTCTAAAAGAAAACATAGCAGAGAAAGTCCCACCCTGCTTGCCATTACATCCCATTTAGGGTTTTCTTTTTTTTATTGATTGTCTTTTATTTTAATTTTTTTATTATTTAATATATTTAGTTTTCAGCATTGATTTTCACAGGAGTATGAATTACAAATTTTCTCCCCATTTCTACCCCCCCCTCCAAGATGGCGTATATTCTGGTTGTCCTGTTCCCCAATCAGCCTTCCCTTCTGTCACCCCACTCCCCTCCAATCCTCCTTTCCCTTTCTTTCTTGTAGGGCAAGATAAATTTCTATGCCTGTGTATCTTATTTTCTAGTTGCATGCAAAACTATTTTGTTTTTGTTTTTGAACATCTATTTTTTTAAACTTTGAGTTCCAAATTCTCTCCCCTCTTCCCTTCCCACTCACCCTCCCTAAGAAGTCAAGCAATTCAACATGGGCCAAGGCGTATCATTATGTATAGCCCTTCCACAACACTCATGTTGTGAAAGACTAACTATATTTTGCTTCTTGCTAACCTATCCCCCTTTATTGAATTTTCTCTCTTGACCTTGTCCCTTTTCGAAAGTGTTTGTTTTTGATTACCTCCCCTGCATCTGCTCTCCCTTCTTTCATCCCCCCCTTTTTTTTTAGTCTTCTTCCTCCTTCTTTCCTGTGAGGTAAGATACCCAATTGAGTATGTATGGTATTCCCTCTTCAGGTCAAATCTGATGAGGGCAAGATTCACTCATTCTCCCTCACCTGCCTTTTCTTCTCTTCCTACAGAACTGCTTTTTCTTGCCACTGTTATGCGAGATAATGTACCCCATTCTATCTCTCCCTATCTCCCTCTCTCAGTATATTCCCCCCTCATCCCTTATTCATCTTCAGCTCACCCTGTACCCTCTCTCTCTCTCTGTGTGTGTATATATATATATATATACACATACATACATATATATACACATACATATATACATACATACACAGTCACATATACATATATATATATATATGTATATATACATGCATATTCCCTTCAGCTACCCCAATACCGAAGTCTCGTGAATCATACACATCATCTTTCCATGTAGGAATGTAAACAAAACAGTTCAACTTTACTAAGTCCCTTGCAATTTCTTTTTCTTGTTCTTTTTCTTGATTACCTTTTCAGGCTTCTCTTGATTCTTGTGTTTGAAAGTCAAATTTTCTATTCAGCTCTGGTCTTTTCACTGAGAAAGCTTGAAAGCCCTCTATTTTATTGAAAATCCATATTTTGCCTTGGAGCATGATACTCAGTTTTGCTTGGTAGGTGATCTTGGTTTTAATCCTAGCTCCATTGACCTCCGGAATATCGTATTCCAAGCCCTTCGATCCCTTAGTGTAGAAGCTGCTAGATCTTGGGTTATTCTGATTGTGTTTCCACAATACTCAGATTGTTTCTTTCTGGCTGCTTTCAGT
>CM053625.1:165580690-165616169 GCA_028646595.1 Phalanger gymnotis | reverse complement strand
ACGCTTGGGTGGATGCGCTGCCTCACCAGCACTCCTCCTTCCCCAAAAACCCCCAACCCAGACTGGGCTTAAATCTTCAGCAGGCTCTGCACTCCTGCTCTGATCAGCCACTTAATTCCTCCCACCAGGTGGGCCTGGGGCCAGAAGCAACTGCAGCTGAATTTCTAAAGCTGCCCCGCCTCCGTTGCCTTAGGGGTGGTAGTCGAACCGCAAACTCCGTCCTGTCCCGCAGCTTTTCCCACTAACCTTCTGTGTTGTCCTTGCTGTTTGTGTGCTGTGAGGTCTGGTACATGCCACAGCTCAGTAATTCAGCATGCTAGGGCACTCTCCGCTCCACTCCTGGTCTTGTCGGTCCACAGTCTGCCGCGCCGCGCCTCGCTCGCTGGGCTCTGCTTGGCTCAGCTCCGCTCCCCTCAGCTGGGGGCTGGGAGTTCTGTTCAGGACAGACCTTACCCTGAGACCATCCAGGCTGTCCTGGGCTGGAGCCCTGCTTCCCTCTGCCACTTTGTGGGTTCTGCAGTTCTAGAATTGATTCAGAGCCATTTTTTTTTATAGGTTTTTGGAGGGACTTGGTGGGGAGCTCACACCAGTTACTGCTTTCCAGTCGCCATCTTGGCTCTGCCCCGACAAATAGTGTTTCATGTGAACCTCATAATAACTTTGTGTGGTGTACGTACTATTATGGTTTGTTATTGTTATTATCTCTGCTTCGCAAATAAGGTTACTGAGGATCAGATGAGTTAAGTGATTTGCCCAAGGCCACACTGTTAAGTGTCAGAGGCAGAATTTGAACTAAGGTCTTCCTTTCTCTACCTTCAGTACTCTATCCATCATTCCATGCTGCATAGGTTATGTGTAATAGCTTTCCATGAATGATGTAGGTAAAGGGCATTTACAATCAAAGGCAGGTCTGAGTACCTGAGAAGGGACAATCACTTTGGCAAGCCCCTTACCTACTAAATAAGATCCATTTCAGGTCAGCCCATCCACCCTTCTCTACACACACACTTTCCATTTTCTCCTGTAGCCTTGGTGTGGGTTTTGGTAACTCCAGAGCCTCCTCTCCAATCCCACCTCATTAGTGGAGATGTAGGCAGCAGACGCTCCAGGGCCCAGGAGTAAGTGAGGGCTGTGGTGATCCATCTCCAACTTTGTGTTCAGCCAGTATTGATCATCCCCACAAGCAGAGAGAAAACCTGAGAACCTGGAAGGAACTTCATGTTTATTTAAGGCAGAGCAGAAGAGTCAGGGATGGATTCAGAAACTGAAACTGTAATGAAAAAGAAAAAAAATCTCCCTGGCTACCCAAACAGTAAGAGAACTCTGAGAGTCAGAAATAGGAAAGTGTGGAGGGAAGAGCTTTAGGGAGGGTCCATTTACAGATATAGCGAGAGGAGGATTTTGAGGCTCTGAAACCGTGGATCCTGGACAATGGGACACTTTCCTATAGAGTTTTTGGTTGTCTCAGAAAACAGTCCAGCATTTTAACCCCTCTGGCTAATTTGGTCCCCAGTGAGGAAAGCAATGAGCAGGGATGTGACCTGAGCTGTCACTTGTAATTTGAGTCCCCTGTGGCACCAAATATGCAACATGGACAAGCAGTACAAAACTCTAAACATTTTTTCAAGACAAATTCATTTGGGGAGATGGGAAGACAGCCTCAGATGAAAAGCCTCATTGTGGCAAAGACAACATGATGAGGGAGCTGGAGACCCTAAAATATTTACCCCTTTGGTCTGACAATCTGGAATTTTAGGAGACTACTTTTGGGAAAGGAAGACTATGGGAGTAGAGGTGGGAATAGGGCTAGGCAAGACTAAAGAGAAGACCCCTTGGGAGGCAGCTGCCAGTAGGAAAAAGATGGGTGCCTGATAGCTTACTGTTTTAACTACTTTTGCTTACTAGATCAAGGGTGGGGAACCTACAGCCTCAAGGCCACATGTGGCCCTCTAGGTCCTCACATGCAGTGCTTTGACTGAATCCAAACTTCACAGAACAAATACCCTTAATAAAATTATTTGTTCTATAAAACTTGGACTCAGTCCAAAGGCCCCACCTGAGGACCTAGAAGGCCACAGGTAGCCTTGAAGCTGCAGGTTCCCCATCCCTGAACTAGATCCTAATGCTGAACTCATTTGTTCTGTTGTTGTTGCTACTACTGCAGAAATGTAAGTTCTTTCAGCACCCTCTAAATACCTGTGCTCTGGGCCAAAGCCCTGATTGCCCTGCCCTAGTTGTTCTGCCCTAGTTACTGTTCTAGTGGTGTCTTCGTCTAAGGTCTTAGCACTAGAGTATGTGTTCCTGGTGGCAAGAACTATGTCTTATTCATCTTTGCGTTTCTTCCCCAAGACCTATGACAGTGACTCACATACATTTTATATATATATATATATATATATATAAATATATATATATATATATATATAAATGTCTATAAATGTTTGTTGAATGAGGTGAGCAGAACTGAAGGTCATTATCATCAGTGGTAGAGACAGAATGCAATTCTGGGACTTGCCGGCACCACAATTATTCAAATTATTTCATAGTAATCCAATCAACTGATTATCAGTATCATCAACATTCATGTGTTTTGAGTTCCATTGAGTGAATGGCATTGTACAAGCTTCTTTGAATAAAAGTTATCAAGCATACAAAGCAGAATAGAAAAGGAAAGAGGGAGAAGATGCACGAGGAAGAAATCAAGAAGGCTGAGATGTTTTGGGTAGGAAAACATAAGTTAGCTTAAATTCATGCATGTAAGCTAGCTTTAAAGGTACAGGAAGCATCAGAGTGCTGTGGGGAGGAGAACTGGTGTCAAAGGACCCGAGCTGGGGTCCTAGCCCTTCCACTCACTGTGTGAGGTTGGGCAAATTACTAAGCATTTCTGAATCTCATTTTCCTCATCTATAAAATAAGAGAGCTTGATGGCTTCTAAAGTCACTTCCGGCTCCAAGTCTATGATCTGTTAAATGTCTTTCCTGTAATCTGAGGAAGGGCAGGAAAGCAAGTGGATTGGTAAAAGTTAGGAGACCCGAGTTTGAGTCTTGGTTCTATGCTAATCATGTGATTTAGCCAGTCACTTAACCTCTGACAATATTCAGTCAATAAGCATTTATTAAGCACTTATTATGTGCCAGACACTGTGCTAATCACTGGGGATATAAAGAAAGGGTAAACGCATAATCCCTTCCCTTAAGGAGCTCACATACCAATAGGGGAGACAACATACAACCATGCAGATATATATAAGATATATTCAGTATAAATGGGGGGGGGTGATCATGAGGAAAGGCATTAATCATCACAGGGCTCGGGAAAAGCTTCTTACAGAAGATATGATTTGAACTGAGTCTAGAAGAAAGCCAGGGAGCCTCAGTTTCCTAAAATATACACTAATCCCACCCTGCCTGTTTCCCAGGGATATTGCGAAGTTCCATTTTGATTAAGGAAGAGTAAAGGAAGGGAATGAACATTTGCGTAGTCCAGGCACTGTGCTCATTTGATCCTCATAATAACATTGTGAGGTGGGTGCTCCCATCCCCATTTATGAAGGAGGAAACTGAGGTAAGTGACTTGCCTAGAGTCACACAGCTAGTAAGTGCCTCAGGTCTAATTTGAACTCAGGTCTTCCTGACTCCAGGCCCTGTGCTCTATCCACATTTTTCTCACTTCTGTAATATATGTATATTACTTTGAAAATTGCCATGCCCTCAGTAAAGGTTCTGGCCAGGGTGACGCATTTTCAACAAAGTGCATTGCCTTCCTTCTCTCCTACCAGGGAGTGGAAACACCTGGAAACAATGGATCTGTTATAAAAACAAGAAATTATTATCATTAAACATTTCTTCCCTCCTCTAAATTGCCGGTTTGTGGTTAGGTGCTTCCTTGGCCTCTCTCGCTGGCACCACCTCCCACTAAAGTCAGGTTGTTCTAGTAGTTAAATATGCCTTAAAATCATCTACTAGTCTCAGCTCCCACCATATAACCCTTAGGAAACAGACTTTCCTCAGAGGAAGGAGACTGAGGCTATTCCCAGCCGTCAAACCCAAAGCAAATCAGTCCGTGGTTAAGCCCTCTTTCATTCTGCCGTCACAGAGGAGCATGTTCTTGCCTCATTTTTCTACAGCTCAGCCATCCTTTCCAGGTGTTTGCAACCCCTCCCCTCATTGATTCTTTCATAGATACAAGGCAAGGCGGTAGACGATCCTAGCCCAACAGACCCATCACCCAGGGAGGATGTATGGCACAATTGATTACAGTGCCCCAGACATTCGTACTACCTCTGTGTATGTGTGTGCACATGCATGCTGAAGCATGTTTAAAGCTCATAGTGGGAAATGTCAATGTTGAAAGGCTTGTAGATTGCACAGAAGACATACTGTAAGTGGGGAGGCCGCCCACCAGAGAACAGAACATGCTCATCAAAGTTACGGAAGGGAACAGAGAAGAAAGGTTGGAATTAGCCCTTCAGGGTTTCTCAATCTATTGGGGGCGTCAAGCTCCAACTCTGAGCAGTCTTTAATGAACAACAAGGAAAACATGTTGCCAGTTCATGATGGGATTTGGTGGCAGATGCTTTGGAAAGACAAATCTCTAGAGACCCATCATTCCAAGGGATACTGTCATGTTGAAAATCATGTTTTGAAACAAATTCCCTGACCTGTGACAGCCTGTATACTTTCCCCTCCCACTTCCCCCCCTTTCCCATCTGAATTCTTAAATTATTCATGTCAGCTTTAGGCCAATATTTATGTGAGAGGAATTTATTTTTTTCTCTTTGGTAAGCTCAATTTCCTCATCTCTAAAAGGAGAGGAGGAGGGAGCAGTGACAAGAAGCCTCCTCTATTGGAAAGACAGCTGGCTTGGAAGTCAGGAAGACCTAATTTCAAGTCCCATCTCTGGCACATACTGACTGTATGACCACCTGGCCTTTCAGTTTTGTCATTATCAGTCTTCTCTTCTTCATCACTACTGACATTTTAGAGATGAGAAAACCAAAGCACGGAATGGTTAATTTGACTATAGTAACATAGCTAGTGTCTGAGTCAAGATTCAAACTCAGGTCCTCCTAGGTGCAAGTTCAGAGCTCTGAGTTCTACACCACTCATGCAAAGAAGTCTCCACACTGCCTCGTCCACAAGAAATGTTCAGACCTTGTCTTCCCTCCTATTAATTCAGCTCTACCCCCTTCCCCCATCCTGAAGTAAGAATGCCCCTTCACTAGAGCAAGCAGTAGTATGCTGGGCTCAAGCCCATGCTTTCATTCATGTGTAGTTCTCCTTCAGGACTACCCCTCTAACTCAGCACTTATAGGTTGCAGGTTGAGTCCCCAGAGAGCTTCCTATTTTCCTGGGTTCAATGATACTCTGTGAGTCCACACTCCTAAAACTATGGAGCAGGAGTCCCCATTTCCCTTTAGTAGTCAGCGAGTAGACACAGAACAAAGGAAGGTCACTTACTAAGCTAGCATAGTAAGGGCGGTAGGTACAAAATAATTTCCTCCATAAACATGAGGCATACTCTCCTACACATACACACAGTGTGAGTGGGAAAAATGAGCATAAACATAAAATATACTAAGTGTAGCATACATACGTAGGAAACACATGTGATTAAGGCAGTTTATGCTTTTGACACTGAAGGGTTCTGATATCCTTCGCTTTCTTGTGGTATTCTCACCCTTTCTCCTAGCCAAGTGTAACATCCCTGCTGGGCAATTCATTTGGCTAGGCTCCCTGGGGACTACTCCTCCCTA
Organism: Phalanger gymnotis; assembly: GCA_028646595.1. Lineage (NCBI taxonomy): Eukaryota > Metazoa > Chordata > Mammalia > Diprotodontia > Phalangeridae > Phalanger > Phalanger gymnotis. The sequence continues at coordinate 165,610,414 of CM053625.1, read as the reverse complement.
CAACTTAACTTGTACCTTCCAGAGAATCTCTAGCTGGCTCCCTTCCCTGCTGCCAGAGGTCACTCGCTTTAGAGCTACCTTCATCATTTCTTTGCTTGCTCCCCACCACTGTGTTGTCTCTTGCTAGGCAAAATGTTCTATTATAAGGCTCCATGGCTAAAGAAGGAAAGAGGAGGGGGAAGATAAATAAATCCCATCCACTCCAGCCATTGATATAAGGTGATAGGGCAAAGGGTGAACCCATTTCAAGGGCTGGGTTCTTCCACAGGGGACTCGCCTCTAGACTGCCAAAGCCCACAGTTCTTAAAAGTGCTTCTGCTCATACTCTCTCTAGGGCTGGCAAGCTAGCCTTTCAAATGTTCCCTGGAAAAGCTTTGGACAGCCATCTAATTCTGTCAAGGAGAACTTTTTTCACAATTCTAAAAAGGGCTCATACTAAAAACATTTCGTTGTCCCTGTTAACTTCCCTTCTGGGAGGAGACTTGGGACAGGGATATCAATTGATCAGGCCAATATAATGATCAATTATTCACAACTACGCACACTTTTGCCCTCACATGGAGTTGCTTTGGCACCTATATGAATTTTGCACTTCCTTCAAATCGTGGTTTAAGGTTCTCCTCTTCAAGAAGCCAGTCTTAGCTATACTTCTATTAAATAAGATTTGTAAAGTGCTTAGCACAGTGGCAGGTACATAGTAGGTGCCTAATAAGTGCTTGCCCTATTTCCATTCCGCTATCCAACCTCCCCCACACACACACACTGATTTTTCTGTTGCCTTGAATTCCCTCAGCAACTAGGTGTACAGACTGTGGAAGTTCCATGAAGACAGAGACTATCCGATTTATCTTTGCAAATCTCCCACCGCCTAGTTTAGAGCTTTGCCGTGGTAGATATTTAATAGGTAGTGGATGAATGAATGGATGGGTAATGAATGATGGATGACGGATGATAGACGGATGGATTGATGAATTATAGCATAGTATCATAAACAGAGTTGGAAAGAACCGTAGAGCCCCCTTATTTCATCCAACTCCCTTATTTCGCATAGGAGGAAATAGATCCAGAGACAAGTGATTGGCCCAGAGTCACACATGTAAGGGACAAAGTCAGGATTAAAACCCAGATCCTTTACCTGCAGATCCAGGACACAACAATGGAATTGTCCATGTGTTAACATTGATTTCTTTCCTGTGGATTGTTTTCTTTGTGTATATAATCTCCCAGCTTAGAGTAGAAGGTAAGGACCATGTTTTACTTCCCATTCCTGCCTTCCCACCCCACCCCCACATATTTATACAGCAAGTTCTCTAAATTCTCAGTGGTGTTATTGTTTGAAATGAGCTTCCTGCATTGCCAAACCAGCATGAACTGTTAATAGCCCAGGTTGAGTGGCTATTTATAAATCTGCTATACTCTGTAGTGAAATTAGGCTGGTCTGTTTGGATTCCTCTTTATAGGCAATTTCATTTTCTGATTCTAATACAGTCCAGTGCTATTTTGTTGGGATTTTTGAGCCCTTCCAGAGTTAGTTTAAATTTTTTTAAAAAAAATTAAATCATACATGAAATTCCTATTTTATGCCTCATTTGATGTTGATACTCAGCAGATCATTGAACGAGGTTATCTCCATAGTCACATCTGTCACAGAATCTTATGGGATTTTAACACATGTATAGTACATACATTATGAGATGAAAAGAACCTTTAATGTTTCATTTTGTTCTGCTGGTGAAATGAAAGATGTCTTGTGGAGAGTCCAAATAGAAGGACTGCCTGTGGATGGGTTCTCAAGATACTCCATTCAAGAGGTTTGTGAGAGAGCATTAAATAAAATAACGTGTGTCCAGCACTTGCTAAACCTTAAAATGCTTTAGAGATATCAACTATTGTTATTTCATTTTTTTAATTTTGACTTCAGTGAGTTCCAGAATACTAGAGAACCTTGTCAATGAGATCAGTCATTCAAAATCAGCCTAATCATCTACACTGGAAAAACAAAGTGGATTTTTAAAAAAAAAATGAATCATTTTAAACAAATCATCTTTAAATAAATCATTTTAGAAAAATGAATCATCAGATGACAACATGAAGTTTTGCCATCAACTCACCCAAATACCTATGTGGCAACAAGACACAGTAGAAAGAAAGTCAGTTTTTGAAGCAAGAAAATCTTGGTTTTTCTCAATTCTTACATACTGCATGGATTGTGTTACAAAGACTTTTGGGAAACCCCATAAACATATACACAGGTGCTATAGGTGAATCCCCTTTAAGACTTAATTCAAATCTTAACTTTTGCAAGGAGACATTTCTAGTAAGTCCTCTCCCCACCTTCACTCTCCCACTGCTTGTGTCTTCCTTTGGAAGTTTCATTTCATTTTTTTTTGGTATACATCCTGTACGTAAATGGTTATTTGTTTCATCCATTAGAATTTAAGCTTCTTGAGGCCAGGGACGGCTTTTACCTTTCATTATACCCAATTGCCTAGCACATTGCCCAGCATAAAGTAATAAATACTCATTGATTGACTGCCTGAGCCTAGAACTGAACAAAAAGACATTAGACACTGAATCATATTTGGGAAATTTTGCAGGGCTTTCAGTGATCCCAAGATGCATGTTGCTGCAAAAGCCCATCTTTATAACACCAATATTCTCCTGGAGAGATTATATGACTGCAAATCATGAAACATCATGATCTTAGAAAAATCAGTATTGTAGGTGACCCCAAAGGGCAATGCAAAGATGCCAATTGGATACGAATAGGCTATGACATTGCTAGCTATGACTTGTGCACAGGAAACAGAATAAAGGAATAGTAAAATAGGTGAGCAGTCTTAGACACTACTTACAAGTGCAGTATCCTCATCATGGAAAATCATAGGAACTATGCTGGGGGCTGGTCAGACTTTATGGAGAATCTTTACTGCATTTAGTCCTTAGAGGAATGAGAGGGGACATTTTAAGACAGTTTGAAAACTAGAGCTCATCTAGAAGAAAGCAACTAGAATAGGACTGGGGGGGGGCTGTCTAGATATCTTGATACAAAAGGAATAATTGGAAAATAAGAGTATATTGAGCCTAAAGGGGAAAAAAAGTACTAAGGATTATGCGGAACAGTTATCTTCAACTTTTTTTTTGGAGAGCTGCCCTGTAGAAAAAAGACTAGAAATATTCTATATTGCTCTAAAGGGTAGAACTGGGACCAGTGGATAAAACTACAGGGAAGCAGATGTGGTCTAAATATAAAGAAAAACTTTCTACCTATTAAACTTATCCAGTAATAGATTAGGTTGCCTCAACAGTTTTAGAGAGCTCTCTTTCTCTGGAGGTATTCAAACAGAGATTAAATGCCTATCTCTCAGAAACACTGTGGTAAAGGAGTCCTGAGATTCCCATATCGCTTTTGAAACTCCAATATTCTGTGAAGTTTCTATAAACCCTTTCACTTTAACTCATTTTGTAAATGCATTTGGAAAGGGAATCTAAATATTCTTTCTAAATGATCTTCAGAAAGAACATTAATACTCAGATTTCCAGAAAAGCTTATATTTGCATATTGTCTTTCTCCAAGAATTTTCTGATATTAAACCTACATCTCCTCTTTTATTTTCTTGTTTTTATTAATGTCTTTGGTTTTTAAATTATGTTTGTCCCTAAATATAGCTCTCCCCTCCACCTTTCTTACTCTGTGAGCCATACCTTAAAACAAAGATTTTAAAAGAAAAAAAAATAGTCCAGTGAAAATAGCTAACACCTCAACCATATCTGGTAGCATATGCAATGTTCCAAATTCATAATCCTCCACCAATGAAGGGAGGGACGTGCATTTTCCCAACTTTTCTCTGAGGCCAACCTTGGTTGTTAGAATTGTACAACTCTCAGTTTCTTTTGTTTTTTTTTTCTGTCTACATTGTTATAACTATTGTGTGATACACTGCTTCCTTCAGCCTGTATCAATTAGTGTAAAGCTTCTCATGCTTCTTAGAATCCTGCATATTTATTATCTAACAGTAATATTTCCATTAAAGTAATATTATTTTAGCAGTTATATTTCTTCACATTCATCTCCCAGAATTTGTTTATCCATAACAACCAAAGATCATCTACTTTATTTCCAGTTTTTTGCTGCCACAAAAAAAGTGTTGCTATGAATATTGTGGTTGTGTATAAGATCTTTCTGTCTTTGACAGATATGCCAGTCAGTAGGATTTCTGGGTCAAAAGATATGGACAGCTTAATTACTTCTTTTAATAATAAATCCAAATTGCTTTCCAGAATAGTTTGCCAATTCACACCTCCATTAGCAGGGTATTAGTATGCCTGTCTTCCCACAGCCTCTCCAATGTTGATTATTCCTATATTTTGTCATCTTTGCCAGATTGCTGAGTGTGAGGTAAAACCTTGCTTGACTTGCATTTCTCTTAGTATTAGTGATTTAGAACAATTAACTCTCACTTTTAGTGCTAACAATGTGCCATTTAGAGTTATGGATGGATGGATGGATGGATGAATAGACAGAGAGAGAGAGAGAGAGAGAGAGAGAGAGAGAGAGAGAGGGAGGAAGGAAGGAAGGAAGGAAGGAAGGAAGGAAGGAAGGAAGGAAGGAAGGAAGGAAGGAAGGAAGGAAGGAAGGAAGAAAGAAAGAAAGAAAGAAAGAAAGAAAGAAAGAAAGAAAGAAAGAAAGAAAGAAAGAAAGAAAGAAAGAAAGAAAGAGAAAATTTATTAAGCACTTTCTGTGTCCTGGGCACTGTGCTAAGTTCTGGGGATACAAAAATAAGAACAAGATGGTCCCTGCCCTCAAGGAGTTTGTATTCTAATAAGAGAAGACAAAACAGAAAAGGGAACTGGAAAAGGGAAGGTGTGAAAGAGGGTAATCTAGGGAGCACAGGGAGGTAGCTATTGTGGCGGAGCAGGCTAGAAGTTAAGCCAGAACTGGAGAGAAAATTCTTCCTCTGTGGTTCCTGCTGAGGTTTAAATAAATTTTGCTCCTGCAACAACTTGAAGACACTGTTCCCTCTGCATGTGTGTGTCAGCCTGACATGCACCCTACCCATCATAGAAAGGAATTAATTATCTTATTCATTCCACATTCTCATGAGATACACAGGGAGTGAATACACTGGTACTTCACTATGACACTATACAGTAGGATTCAGGATAAGGCAGATGTTCTTAGATCCTCTTCAAGTTACCAAAATGGGTCATAAATGGTCTCAATCCCATAGTATGTACTCTGAAAACAGAATAATAACTAAGCTGTACTTAATTTTTATTCCCATTTTAAAGAGAAGACAGACTGTATAATGGAGTAACTAGTTCAGTATTTCACGTAATGGGTTGAGAAGGAATATATGCCAGTTATGGGGGATTATCTTAGGGCAGGTTACACATAGCTGAACTTTCACCCAACGCTGGATCATGGCATTTCTGGTGTTTGGAATGGAGTAATCAACATTGAAATGGGAAAATGGGAAGTGGGCATGGGAGAAATGGGAGAAAAGACTGGAATGTACCTCTTCCTTTTCTATTCCTTTAACTCTGGCTTCCCATTCTTCTATCGGAGATGTGCCATGACCCAGGGCTGAACTGGAACCCAATCAACAGGGCACGGCAAAAAAAGCAAACTGGGTTTGTCCAAGAGAAACCCAGGCTGGAATATAACTTTTTTAATTTTTTTTTATTTTTAGTTTGCAACAAACAGTTCTACATAATTTTGAGTTCTAGATTTTCTTCCCTCCCTCCCCCCCTCCCTCCCCAAGAAGGCATGGAATCCCATATAACTTCCAGGTATAACTTGGCATTGAATTAATTTACACACTAGTCAAGTTGTGGAGAAGAACCATGACCTATGGAATGACTCATGAGAAAGAAGAAACAGAACCAAAAATAAAAAAAACACAACCCAAAAACAAATACAAAAGAGAGAAAAAAAAGGGGAGGGGGAGGAGAAAAAGGCGAGCATGAAGTGTGCCTCAATCTACATTCATACTTCATAATTCTTTCCCTGAATGTAGATAGCACTCTCCATCGTGAGTCCTTTGGAGCTTTCTCTGCATATTGTGTTGCTGAGAAGAGCAAAGTCCGTCAGGGTTAGTCATCACAGAATCAATTTATCTGTGGTTGTGTATAATGTTCTCTTGGCTCTGCTCCGTTCACTCAGCATTATGTCGTGTAGGTTCTTCCAGGTTGTTATGAAGTCTATATCATCCCCATTTCTTATAGCACAATAGTGTTCCATTACCTTCATATACCGCAGCTTGTTCAGCCATTCCCCAATTGATGGGCATCCCTTTGATTTCCAATTCTTAGCTACCACAAAAAGAGCCACTATAAATATTTTTGTACATATGGGTCCTTTTCCCACTTGTGTGATCTCTTTGGGATACAACCCTAGGAGCGGTATTGCTGGGTCAAAGGGTGGAATATAACTTTTAATACTCATTAGTTATGAGCAAGTCATTTAACTTCTCTCAGATTCAGTTTCCATATCTGTAAAATGGGAGTAATGTTATATTTATAGTACTTACCTTATAGGGTGGTTGTGAGGGTCAAATGAGATAACCATATAATGCCTTGTTGTCTTTTATCTCCAAGGCCTAGCACAGAATAGTCTCTTTGAAAACTGTTAAATTGAAATGAAATTAATTGAAGCTGTCTAGTGTCTGGCCTAAGCTGTTACCACAGGGAAGTATGCAAATGGTTACTTAAGATAAGTCAATCAACAAGCATTGTTGTAGAGTCTTTCCAGGCCTGTCCTACTCTTCCTGATTCCATTTGGTGATTTCTTGGCAAAGACACTGGAGTAGTTTTCCATTTCCTTCTTCAGTTCATTTTACAGATGAGGAAACTGAGGCAAACAGGGTTAAATGACTGGCCCAGGGTCACACAGCTGATGAGTATCTGAGGCCAGAATTGAACTCAGGAAAATGAGTCTTCCTGACTCCAGGCTCAGTGCTCAATTCACTGTGCCACCTAGCTGCCCTCCAGCAACAACAGAAGTGCTTACAGAATCCTCAACAGAAACCTGGTTTAACCTGTTACCATGGGAAAGTATACAAATGGCTATTTAAGAGAAATCAATCAACAAACATTAGCTTGTGCAAGACCCTGAGCAAACAAAGTCAAAAACTATATGGTTCCTGCCCTCAAGGTGCTTATACTCTATTAGGAGTGATGTGCACATATGTAAGTATATACTTAATATAAGAATATATAGAATATAAGATATTTTGGAGGGAGGAGGAGGAGGCACCAATATTTGAGGAGTCAGGAAAGGCTTCATTTAGAAGGTGGCACTTAAACTGAGCTTTGAGGGACACTAGGGAGTCTACTAGACAGAGGTAAAGAAGAGGGTCATTCCAGGCACTAGAGACAGCCTAGCTGAAGGGTCCATTGCCTCGTGTGAGGAACAGCAAGAAGACAAGCATGGCCTGACCACAGAATGCAGGAAGAGGACGAATGCATAAGGAGAATGGAAAGACAGGATGAGGTCAAATTGCGAAAGGCTTCACGTACCAAACAGAATAGCTCATTTCATCCTAGGGGTAATCAGAGTCAATGGAGAAGAGAAAAGGTCGGATCTGTGCTTTAAAAAAAGGGCCACTTAACCCTCGAATAGGAGCACTGCAGTAGGGTCTGCAGAGCATGCTTACTCCTGGTGATAACTCATTGAACTAGTGGCTTTCACAACTGATGCCAACTGGACTCTGCCTCCCTCTTCCCCCACCTGCCCCCCCAGCTAATTTCATAGTCAGTCCTAGAGCAGCTGCCTGATGGATAGTGACCTGTTTTAGTGAATGGCTCATTAACAGAGCCTGGGCTGGAGTTCAGCTGCTGAATGGCTCCCCTATCCTTTTCCCCATATCATCTGCCAACCCAGCCTTCCAGCCATTTGTTGGACTGAATCAGGCACCCTGGGCCAATGTGAAGGATGGAAATTCTAATGATCTGCTAACCTGTGTGGCTGGGCTCGCTCCTCCTTCTACTGTCCCACGGCACTTTCCTCCACTCTTTGAAACAATACCCTTATTATCATTCATTATTTCTGCTTTTTAGTATTAAAACCTTTTTAATATGGCATTTGGGACCATCCGGGAGTTTTCCATTTCACGTCAGCTTAGGATTTATGTGTCAGTTTTGAAATTTTACCTCTGGGCTCAATAACTGCAATTCCCTTTTAATAGGTCTCTTGGACACCTACGTTAAAAGACTTCAATTATTTCCAAACATGCCTGCCACTGGGAATTGGCCAGTATAAGTGCATGACTCAAATTTCCTCTGGTCAAAATCCTGGGGATGGGTGGAGCCCTTGGCATGTGGGATTTTTTTATTGATTTTTATTAATCTTTTGTTTGATGACACCTGGATTTCCCCTGTAACTTTTCCTTTACCACCTCCCAGAAAGGCATTCTATAACAAAAAATTTGAAAGAGAGGAAGAGAAAAAGAAATTAGCAAAACCAAAACCAATTTCAAATAGATTGAAAATATCTGACATTATGTGCAGTGTTCTACACCTGTGGGAAACCACCCATCATCCCCATCTCTGCGGGAAAAAAAAAGCATGGAAGTGTCCTCTCATATCACTTCTTTGGTCAAACTTGTTCTTCAAAATTTCACAGCATTCATCTTTATTTGGTTTGTGGTAGTTCTTTTCATTTTCATTAGTGTCATCGTTTTGTTTATTATTTTCCTGGTTCTGCTTACTTTACTTTGCATCAGTTCAATGTAAGTCTTTTCATGGTTCTTTGTGTTTATAATTACAGCACAGTAAAATTCCATTGCATTTATGGACCATAATTTATTTAACCATTCCCCAATCGAAGGGTTTTGACTTTATCTCCAGTTCTTTGCTATAACAAACCTTTGGAACCTTTCTTTTGTTAGTGACCTCCTTGGAGTATATGCCCAGCAATGGAATCTCTGGGTCAAAGGGTATGGATATTTTTGTAGGGTATGGACTTTGTAGAATTCCAAATTGTTTTCTATAATGGTTATACTAATTAATTAATATACTAACCACCAATAATGCACTAGTCAATCAATATTACATGCCTACCTTGTGCTAATCCCTGAGGATTTTTTTTAAAGACAAAACACAGATCCTGGTTTCAAGAAGCTCACAGCTTAATGGGGGAGACGACATAAAATCTACTAGCTACAAACAAGTTAATACAGAATAAATTGGAAATAATCATGGAGAGAAGACACTAGTATTAAGTAGGATCAAGAAAAGCTTCTTCTAGAAGTTGGGATTTTAGCTGAGACTTGAAGGAATCCCATGGAGGCCTGTCTTTCCATATCCCCTCCAATACTGACTAATTCTCTCTTTTGCCATCTTTGCCAGTTTTCTAGGTGTGAGGCAAAACTTCAAGATTTTTTTTAAATTTTTGTTTCTCTTATATGTGGTTCTTTGGAGCATTCTTTACATATTTTTAATAGATTGAAATTGTTCTTTTGATAACCCTTCATATCATTTGACTACTAAGCTATTGGGGGATGGATTTTGATCTTCTGTATTTGTCTTGTCTTCTTGGATACCAAACCCTTACTGGAGATATTTGATGTGAAGATTATTTTCCCAGGCAACCACTCCCTTCTTATCCTAAATACATTCATTTTTGTTTGATCAAAAACTATTCAATTTCATGTAATCAAATTAGCCACTTTATCTGTTGTAATTCCTCTCTCCATTGTTTGGTTAAAAATTAATCTCCTACTCATGGCTATGAAAGGCATATCATCTTCTTCCAATTTTTTATGGCACGATCCATTTTGAATTGGCATATGATTTTATCTTGGTTTCAGAATCTCTTTTCTTACATGCATCGTGACTAAGGGGAGAGGGGATCCAAGACCCTTGAGAAAGTATATTTGGTGAAAGCTTTAAAGTGATGGTGAATCTGTAGGTAATATTCCCACCTTCCAGAATGGGGAAAAGAGTTTTCTTTATTAAAACGCAAATAATGGTATAGTGTGAGGGCTGTGCCACACATATTCCATGGGGGAGTCATTGCATGGTTGGAAGGGAGACAGAAGAGTAACCTCTACCCTCTCCTTCTCCAAGAGAGACTTTAATTCCTGCTAGCACAGTGGTGAGTTGGGAAGGAGGAGCAAGAACTTGGGCCACTTGGCTCTCTTCAGAGAGAGGGGGTACCAGGCTAGAATTATATCTTTTTGTTCTCTTGAATGTTATTAGTCTTTTGGGTGCAGGGTTCAGGTTCAATCTAACTTCTGATTATTGTTTCATTAATTGGGGGTAGGGGATGGAGCAAACTGTATATGCAAGGCTTGACCCCCTTTCCACCAAATACCACCTCCACAATAAACACATAGAGTGAGATCTTGGCTCTTTTACAAAAACGTTGTTATAGAAGTCAGTTGGAGTTTTCTTCAACAAGCAAATGTGTATTAATAATCCAGGAACCAAAACCAAAGCAGAGTGACTGAAGCATTGATCCAAGGTACTGAATATAGAGATCTGGTCATTCAAAGGCCACTGAAGACAGTTAAAGTACTTCCATATTAGAACAACAAAGTTTAGCGCTGGGTTGGTGAAAATAATAAGTCAAAATATGAGATTACAAGATGGAGGACATTATAGCTGCTGCTCTGTGCTGTAGTTAGTTTCTTCCCCAAAACAATTCCCTCTCTTCCCCCATGGAAATTGTGCTAGTGTTGTAGGACTTTTGCCTTCCCCACAAACAGGCACTGTCCTTGTCCTGCTACCAATAAATATTGCGAAATATTGCAAAATATTAACCCTTGAATAGGAGCACTGCAGTAGGGTCTGCAGAGCATGCTTATTCCTGGTGATAACTCACTGAACTAGTGGCTTTCACAACTGATGCCAACTGGACTCTGCCTCCCTCTTCCCCCACCTCCCCACCCCCCAGCTAATTTCATAGTCAGTCCTAGAGCAGCTGCCTGATGGATAGTGACCTGTTTTAGTGAATGGCTCATTAACAGAGCCTGGGCTGGAGCACAGATCCAACCTTTTCTCTTCTCCATTGACCCTGTTACCCCTAGGATGAAATGAGCTATTCTGTTTGGTACGTGAAGCCTTTTGCAATATTTATTTTTGACTCCTTTTATTGCTATTAAATTCACCACATTCTACCTTTCCATGTAGATGTCTCCACTCTCATGCTGTCTTTTATAACTTTTCTTCTACTTCTTTTCCCCTTCAAACCTGCTTTTTATGTTCATTTTAACCAGATTTCTCTGGAACAGATGCATCAGAGAGTGAAAGAATCTATGTGATATGACTCTTTTAAAAATTAATTTTGATAATATTTTTTGTTTTAACATCACTTTCATTTCCTCGTATAACCTTTCCCCTCCCTCACCCAAAGAGTCATCTTTTAAAATAAAGAATAAAAACAAAGGAAGCAAAATTAAGCCTAACTGATCACCACATCATTCAAATCTAACAGTATGTTCAGTGTTCTACATCTGTAGTCCCCAGCATCTGTAAAGAGAGAAAGGCTACGACAAGCCCTGAATTCCATCTAAAGGACAGCTCTCCCAAAGTAGCCACACCAGAGAAGCAGCACAGAGTTTAAAAGGAGCTCCCAGACTAGGACTCAAAAAACTTGGCTTCTAGCCTGGGTTCTGCCACTAAATAGTATATCATTTCAGTTCTCAAAGTTTCAGTTTCCTTGTCTTTAAAACTGAGATAATATGTGCAAGGCCTACATCATTGGTTGTTTTAAGGAGTGTGCTTTATAAACTTGAAGGTATTATATCAGTGTAAGCTATGGTCTTTAAGGTGGTGCAGTGGATAGTGCCAGGCCTAGAATCAGCAAGACCTGAGTTCAAATCTAGCCTTAGACACTTACTAACCGTGTGATCCTGGGCAAGTCACTTAACTCTACTTGCCTAAGTTTTCTCATCTGTAAAATGAGCTAAAAAAGGAAATGGCAAACCATCCCAGCGTCTTTGCCAAATGGGGTCTCGAAGAGTCAGACACGACTGAAAGACTAAGCAGCAACAGCATGATTTTTAAGTCAACGAGTTCACATCAATTCAACACACATTTATCAAGTATCCTGTGCCACGCACTATCATAGGTGCTGGGGGAGCAAAGTCAAAAATGAAACTGCCTCAATTCTCGGGGGGTTTACTTCTATCCGAGTCAAGGAACAACACATATGCAGATGTCAATACAAAATATGTACAGAATAAACCCAAAGTAATTTAGGAGAAGGAACTAGAAGTATCATGAAAGGCCTCAAATGAGAGGTATCTTTGGTGCCAAGAATTGAAGGAAGCTAGGGATTCCAAGAAGTGAAGGGGAGAAGGAACCCACAGACGTGGGGGACTGTGGTTATGCAACACTGCATACACTGTTGGACTTGATTGGTGATGGCTAAGGAGGAAGAGTATTCCAGGAATGGGGGAACAGTCTATACAAAGGCAAAGAGAGAGGAAATGGAATATACCAGTTTGGCTGGAGCACAGAGTAAAAGAAATAAGGGGGAAAGAGGGAAGGTAATGTGAAATTGGTCCAGAAAGATCTGAATCCCTTCGAACCCCTTAGAGAATGCAGGTATGTTGTTGTTCGGTTGTCATTCACAGCTCTTCATGACCTCATTTGGGATTTCCTCGGTAACATTTGCCATTGCCTTCTTCAACTCATTTTGCAAACGAAGAAACAGATGAGGCAAATAGGATTAAGTGACTTGCCCAGGGTCACACAGCCGATAAGTATATGAGACCAGATTTGAAGTCAGGAAGAGAAGTCTTCCTGAATCCAGGCCCAGCGCTCCATCCACTATGCCACTTAGCTGCCAAATGTGGGAATATAGTAAATTAAAACTATAAGGAAGACATCATGAGCTTATTTTCACATAAACCCTAGAAGGTAGATATGAGACCACCATGACTCCCTTTTATCTCTGAACTAATCTCCATATTTGATCCTCCCCAAAATCTAATCTCTCCCAAAGTACCTAATACAGGGCTCAACACACTGAGCCCCAGTAAATCACTTTCTTTGGGGGAGCTTTTCTTCCTTATCCTTATAGTAGTCCAGCCTACAGTATGATACTCTGAAGTTCTCACCTCCAGACCCGTGCAGCCACAAATAGAAGGAGTAAGGGTAGTAGAATTAACGTGTAAAATTCTTAACATGTGCCAAGGAAAGCTAGATACTGAAGATTTCAGGCTTGAATCAAGAAGTCAAATTGAACCAGCGGATGAAGGTGATATCTCCAAATGCCTCGATTTCCTCCAGCCATGGCACATGGACCACAAAGCTATCAGAGCAAAAACTGTGAATAAGATAAGAAATGTATTAGTATTCTGAAATCAATGCCCCATAAATAACTACAGATATCAGTCTTAATATATACTTTTAGGACTGTAAAATGGATCACTAAAGATTTGGAAAGTATTCTAACAAAATTCCACACATATTAACAAAATACAGACTGCATCCCTGTAAGGCATCCTTAGAAAGATGAATACTTTCTCGTCAAAAAAGAAGGGAGAGAATTAATGGATGGATAGACATTCTCAGACCATGCAACAAAACAGGTGAAAAATGTACAGAAATACTTTTGAGATAAGCAGGCATCATTTCACCATGCAAGAGTAAGGGATGATAACCAGTACACACCAGTGAGTTTGTCAAACGTAACTGAAAGCCATTTACCTCCAAAGGGAGCCTGTGAAAATGGCCAAGATCCAAGGATGGAGCAATAGGCCTCCAATGTTGACATTCATGTGAATTCAGCCAGCAGTGCCCTGGTAAGCATTTAACAACCAGTTTTCCAGGAAAATGAACCCACAACACATTTTAAAGCTTAATTTGCATTATTAGCACATTCTCTAGCACTTTCTTAAGACTAAACAATTAACAGAATAATCAATCAAGCCTTTCCATTTCCAGGTCTAAATGCTCATGCTAAAAGTTTAGTGATCAGCTCAGGGGGCTTCAGCTGACTCCAGCACAGCCTTGATTTCTGTCAATGACACATCCACAAGGAAGCTTTGAACAAATGGTTGGATCATGCAGGTGTATGTATGTGAACAGAAGAATTTGAAATGGAAATTCAGGACCAAGTCCATCATCACCAGATATTATAGCAATGCTATTCTTAAGGAGCCCAGACTTAGTGATCAAGGCAGATGATGAGTGGAAATGGTAAAATGTGAGTAACATATCACTGCAGGCTGCAAAAATTTAGCATGGCCAAAAACCTAGCCAGACGTGACCCGGCGACTAGACTTATACATCAGAAGAGTAGACTGGCCCATGGACTGACAAAGAATCCCTCTACTAGAATTATAGACCTCAAAATATTCTTGAGACCTCATTAAAAAAAAAACAGCTATACTAGAACCATCGCAGGCTGAACTGTTGACCAGACAGAGCACTGACGCATAAAAACTTCAGAGCATTTTAATAGATGTTATCATACCAAATACTTATAGTCTCCAAACTGTATAGAGCAATAAGCTTTCAAAATATGGAGACCTTAGAGAAGAAATCAAAATCAGTAGGGAATGGGATGAGGTCCACATCATCCAAGTTGCCATGTAGGGTACTGGAATTATACTGAGCGTGCCTGTGGTGACCCTACAAAGGACAAGCTCACCTTCTATTACTCTCCTCCAACTACAAAAAAGCATTTATTTTATCTGCCCATGTAATAGCCCAGGGGCGGGGCTGTGGCCTCGAGTCCACATTTGGCCTTCTAGGTCCTCAAGTGCAGCCCTTTGCCTGACTCCAAACTTCATAGAACAAATCCCCTTAATAAAAGGATCTGTTCTGTAACACTTAGACTCAGTCAAAAGGCTGTACCTGGGAACCTAGAAGGCCACATGTGGCCTAGAGGCCAGAGTTTACCCACCCCTGCAATAGCCTATAGAGCCATAAATATAAAGGAAATAATAGGATAACTAGCCACTTACTTCCACAGCACTGGACTCATTCTAAGAAAAAGAGAATTATCTTGTGATAATAATATTTAGAACAATAATAAGTGTGTGCCACTGGGCTTATCAAATATAACTAAACATGTTTTATCTCTGGAGAGAGCCTATGACATGGCTTCAAAAGTGGAATCAAAAGGCCTTCTGTGGATGACAGCCACATGACCCCAACCAATAGGATGGCGACAAAGAAGCGACAGCTACTTGGATTGTACAGATCTGTTTATGGAAACGGGAGGGTTTGTAAGGGTGATTCAGGATGATGTCGTTGCCACCAAAAATCACTGAAAGGTTATATTTAAGGAGCCCAGACTTATCGATCGACATAGATCATGCAATGAAGTGATAGAAACCATTTTTACAATACTACAAATTGTAAAAAATTTCCATCTACCAAACACATAGCAAGGCATGATCAGGTGGCCAGAATTAGACAACAGAACCCTTTACAAACAAACAGATGACAAATACCCGTGCAACAAATACAAATCCCCAAAATATCATTAAGAATCCACAAATAAATATGCCAGAATTGGAGGAGCATCCTTACAGAAAAAACTGACCTTATGCCTGCCTGGACATTAAATTCATAAAAATGTATTTGATAGATATTTAATAGATATAATCTCCAAAATATTCATAGTCTCCAAACTATGTGAAACCAAAAGTATTAAGAATTACCACAAGAAATTAAAATCATGTGGGAGCAGTGTAAGGTACATGTCATCCCTGCCAGCCTGTCTACCACTGGAGTTGTTCCAAAGATGCTTTCCATGAATTTGCATATGATGAGCTTATCTTCCAATACTCTTGTTCAATGCCACAAAGAAGGGCCAGGTGTGGTGGCAGATACCCATAATCCCTGGTATTGGGGAGGCTCGGGCTGTTGGATTTCTTGAATTCAGGAATCCTGAGCTACAGTGAAGCTATCTGCACTAAATCTAGCACCAATATGGAAACCCTCAGGAATGGGGGCTGGGGGTGGAGGTGGGAAGAGAGGGCACCAGGCTGCTTAAGGAGAGGAAAACCTGGCCCAGGTCAGAAGGAGAGCAAGCGACAGCTTCTGTGCCAATCAGCAATGTCTGCAAAAGACGGGGAGATGTTCCCCACCAAATGTAGTCAGTTTATTTACCTTCACAGTAGACCACAGGATATTAAATTAAAATAATAATAGTAGGATGGGATAGTGATTTGTTTTAGCCTATTTCTATCTTAACTCCATTAACAAAATAAGAAGATTAACAATAGCAGTTAGAGAAGGACAGTACAATGTACCAAGTAAAAGCAGGAGGAGCCAAGATAAGTCTTGTCTCTGACCCATGCTGTCTGTGTCATGAAGACTATTCATTGTAGGGCAAGTATTAATCTGCCTTGGTGTAGAGCAGTGGTATGAAACCCAGACTGTGGGCCACAAGTTGATTTAGAAAACCACATATTAACATTATCTATATTGTATTGTATTTATTTTGTTAAACGTTTCCCGGTTACATTTGTTTCTGGTTTGGGTGGGGAGTTTTGTCCCCTGGCGTAGAGGGGATTTTCTTGCCTGGAACTCCCTATGCCAGTGAAATCACAGTCCCTCCCGTTGCCCTCTCCCCTCAAGTAACACTAATGATAACTGAGATTTCTATACTTTCAAGTTTCAAAGCTTTCTTTATATGCATTACAGCAACAAGGGTCAATTAAGTACAACAGATGCTATGATCCTCATTAAACTGAGACAAGAAAGATGGAATGTGTTGCCTCAAACAGTAGATCAGTAGCAAAGCCAGGGTGAGAAGAGCCCACCTTAAAGGAAATACTTAATGTAGGTTTTGGATCATGAAGTAAATCCCACTGCATACATTTCTATTCTCTCTTAGCTCTTTGTTCAAGCACGGTTGGAGACCGTTCCCAGAGACAGGATTTCATTCCAGATCTTCCTTACTCCAAGTCCAACATGATAACCACTGGACCACCCTTCCTCCCAGATGCTCAAGAGCCCTAGAACCATCACCTGCCTGCCTATGTTTGATCTCTTTTCCAAAACAGTGACTCCCATACAAGCCCCAATACCCAGGGACAAAGAGATCATCTCTCCTGCTATTGTACCTGGTCGGTGTGATTTAATCCACCCAACATTAACCTCAACATTGCTAGTCCTATGATTCAACGGCTTCTTATATCAAAGGGATGCTTTGAGCCTATGACTGGGGCTCAGACTGATCACAGTTACTAAGCATAGACTTCTATAGGCAACCACAGGAGGAGAAAGTATCTCAAAAACCTTCCCACAGGAAGCCTATCACCCTGGGACTCACAGAGATACAAAGGAGATCAATTCTGCCGTTCCTTTTCTGCCTTGTAGGATGTGTCTCAACACCTGAAGACATACCAGGTTACAGTATCTGTTGCTAAAAGTCCAGGCCAGAGAGTAGAGTTTTACATACTCATCCACAGGACCCACTTTCAGTTTTCTCAGCTGGGGGACCCATTCTGGTGCTAGTCTTTTAACGAAGCAGCACCACGACCTCTGGATCTTTCTCCAACATCTCTTGCAGATTTTCTAGGACACATTAAATTTGAGCAGACTATTCCCCCACCCTCAACCCCACCCCCATCCCCAGAAAGCTCAGAACACTTTACTGATGGGAGCCCATTGCTACTCTCCAAACTCAGAGGCAGGGAGGAAGATGGTATTTCTTCTGATTGACAGGTCCCCGCCCAGCCATGGGTGATGGTCACTCAACATCCAAGCCAACAAAAAATGAACAGCCTGCCCATTAAACTATATAGGAGTCGTAGGTTCCTACAGCCAGTTTCTAAGGATTTGTAGTGTTTTGTGTATTTCTACTGAAAAGGTTTGTACTCCCAGAGGAGAAAAAGAATGGAGCTTACAGAAAGTGTAAGATCATAGATTTAAGGCTGGAAGGGACCTCTGAGACCATCCATTCATTTTGCAGTCAAGAATCTGAGGGAGGATAAGTGAGCTCAGGGTCACACAGCTAGCAAACATCTAAGAATCCAAACCCAGGTCTTCCTGGATTCCTGGGTCCTGAAACCAAGTCGAGGACTTAAGGCATCACTCCATGCGATCCTTCAAACCAGTAAGAGGTAGGGGGAAGAGCACTGAATTTGGAGGAAACCTGGGTTCAAATCCCGTAACTCTAATTGATTAACCTTGAACTGGTGACTGCCTCTTCGAGTCTGTTTCCCCATCTGTAAAGTGGCAAATGACAATACTTGCACTATGTAATTGACAGGGTTTTGTGGCAGCATCAGATCATAGATCTAAAGCTAAAAAGGACCTCAGAGGCCATCTAGTCTGACCTTTCATTTTATAATTTAGGAAACTAAAACCTAGGGAAATTAAATGACTTACCAAAGGCCATACAGGTAGTATGTCTTAGAACCAGAATTCAAACTCAAGTTCTCTGACCCAAACCTAGCCAGCCCTCTTGCATCTTGTAAACTTGAAAGGACTGTTTAAATATGAGCAATTATTACAAAGCCAAAGCCAAGTGACTTAGCACATCTTCTAGTTTCCTCAGTCTCCAACTGTCCATCTCTCTATTTTGGAGGTCTCTTTTTTAAATCTAGTTCTGCACTTTCACATAATAAATTGGTATTAACAGTTCTAGACATCAAACCGAAGGCCGTCTCTTGACTTCCAGGGTAATGTTCCATTGGCTAGACCTCAGGACCTTTTCAGTGATTTTTCTTTTGCCTGCCGTACTTTCCGAATCTCCCAAAGGACAACAAACTTTAACATGACCTGGAGGCTACATTCTATTAGTTTCTCAAGTGTGGCTTAGAGGTAGCAACAGCTCCAGGACCAACTTGAGGAAGAATAATGAGAGCCAGGTTTTTGGAAAACATGCTGATTTGCCTGCCCCCAGGAAAACCTTCTAGATGTTTCTGATGTCTGGAAGTAAGAGAATAGAGATGGAAAATAGAACTGAGGTCATCATCTCATGGCTCCTGAGGCACTCAAGAGGTGGCCTGTCACAAAGATGATGCTACCCAGCCATCACCAGTAGAAGATGCTTTTTCCCTAGCAGGTTGAATGAGTCGGCATTCAGCCATAGGCATTTTCTCACTCAGTTGTCCCCATCCTTGTGTCTGAGGCCAACACCTTCCCCCTGGCCCCACTTAGAGAGACAGCTGACCAGAGTTAGGGATGCAGGCTGGGGCAGGAAACAATTATTTTGTCAACCACAAACACTTTGGTAGGTGCTCCCTATGCCTGTGTGCACAGTACTAAGCACTGTGGCAGGGGCTAATTGATTGATATTAGAACCTGGTTGATGGCTTTCTTTAGTTTAGTTTTGTTTTTTTACATCTCGTTTATTTCTGCAAATGCCCACCTTTCCCCTAATCAACCCCTCCTTTGTAACAAAGAAAAGCAAGCCCCTTTACCTCTCTGGGCCTCCATCTCCTAACCTATAAAATCAAGGCAGGGTTGGACTAGATAACCATGCTCTCAATCTATAAACCTGTAGGAGCCTAAATAAAAATAATGGAAAACAGTGACCACATCTGACAACGTACACTTCATTCTGATCTAGTATACCCTCCCTCCCTCCTATGAGGAATGAGATCTATTTCATTATCAGCCCTCTGAGACCAATATTGTTTTTTTTTTCAGTTGTTCAAAGCTTGACTTCTTTTTAGCGATCTTGCCCCATTTTATTGTTTTAGCCATTGTATTCTTCTGCCTGGACCTGCTTGTTTCACTCAGCACAGAGTTCCCAGAAACTTTCTCATGTGTCTCAGAATTTTTCATCTTTGTGGAATGGATTGAAAGAGCATCTTTCCTCCCCAGAGTTCAAAGCATCTCTTTGAATCTACCTTGACAAAGTGCTTCAAACTCCATGGTTAGGGGATGTGGTACAAAGGGAAGTAAGAAGAACCAGGAAAAAATAAACACAATGAAAATGGAAAAGACAAGATTTTTCAAAGTCAAAACTGAATCCTGTCATTTTAATGACTGCCTGTGGCCCCAGAGAAGAGATATGAGACTAGACCTCCCTCTCTTCTTTGCAGAGAGGGATGTCTATGGGTATAGAACATGGTGTAGAATTTCAGATGCGGTTGATTATTGCTTAGTCTGCG
Organism: Phalanger gymnotis; assembly: GCA_028646595.1. Classification (NCBI taxonomy): domain Eukaryota; kingdom Metazoa; phylum Chordata; class Mammalia; order Diprotodontia; family Phalangeridae; genus Phalanger; species Phalanger gymnotis. Next base: position 165,590,375 of record CM053625.1, on the reverse strand, counting down.
GAATTTTTTTCTCTTTTTTTCTTTTTCGTTAAAAGAGTTGGTTTTCTGAGTAGCGGAAGGGGAGAAAGAGTGGGAAGGAAAGGCTAGACGACTGCATTAGTCTGCTAGCTGGTCTTCCCTCCTCAAGTCTTTCTCCACCACTATCTACCTCCCAATCATCTGTCAAACTGCTCTTCTTCAAGCGCAGGTCTGACCATGTCACCCCTCCCATCCAATCAAGTCCAGTGGCCCTTATCACTATAAAATATTATAAAATATTTTGTTTGGCTTTAAAAGCCCTTCAGAACCTGCCCCCTTCCTACCTTTACAAATCTTCTTATACCTTCTTCCCCCTGGCTCCTCTGAGATACAGTGACACTGGCCTCATGGGTCTTCTGATTCCAACATTCCATCCCTCACCTGAGAGCATTTTCAGTCCGTCCCTCTTACCTGGAACTCTCCTTCCTCATCCCTGCCTCTTGGCCTCCCTGGCTTCTTTCCAGTCTTAGCTAAAGTGCTGCATCCTGTCTTGGATGCCTTAATGTTAGTGCCTTCACTCTGAGATTGTCCCTACTTTATCCTGTATATATCTTGTTTCTACATAACTATTTGTGAGTTGTGTCCTCCATTCGATTTTAAGTTTCTTGTGGGTAGGAACTCTTTTTTTTGCCTTTTTTGTATCCTTGGCATTTGGCAGTGTGCTTGATACAAGGCAGGTGCTTATTGACTGATTGACTGAAAGTGATATAAAAAACAAAGATTAATAATAATAATACTAGTGTCATGGTTGGGGAACAAGGCATACAGGATGGGGAAGAGGGAAAGAAAGCACCACATGAATATGAAATAATATGAATATGAAATAAAATGTGTAAAGTTGGAATTTTCCAGACTCTAGTCACCCTTTCTCCCAGCTTTGTATCTCACCACTTGGTGAGCTCCAGCTTTTGCTTACAGAACTGCCATAAATTTTTGGTGGTAACCCTTTCAGAAAAGGGCTCAGCTCTGCCTGGAGATGCATGAATGAAACCAAATGACACCTATAGTTCGTTTTCCAGTATTCTACTGGGCTTAGAGGGCTGGGTTCTGATTTCAGCCAAATAGGACAGGAATGTGCTCAGTTTCCCTGAGTTTGCTCCTGGATGAACTGGATGACGGAAGACCTTGGAGTACCAGTGGGGAGAGGGGCCCTGAGCCAATCTACCCTGAATACTGAGAAGCCCTGAGCCACTGAGTATTTCCCTGAGGTGAGCTCTCTCTCAGCCCTAAATGCAAGTCTTCTGTTTGGCTGTCAGGCATAAGGGACAGACTGAGGATGCAGTAATCCTAAGAATAAGTCTGTGCCTTGGAGAACACATTTGGGATTTCAGCAATCTTTTTTATCCTCACTGGGAGTGATATTTGGAGGAAGAAACAAAAGGTCACTCTAACATAAAATAAAACATCCTATGAATGAGCCAAGATGCTGGATGAAAAGATACTAGAGGCAGGGAGAGTGGGAAGGGGAGTGGGAAGCGGATTGTGAATCACAATTTTGAATTCCCCCTGGTGTGTGATATGCCCATACCTTGTTAGAGGAAACATCAGAAAGGATAAATGATCACCAGGGACTCTAATCAGAGAAAATTTTCCTCCTTCCACCCCTGCCAGATAGATTGTATAACAAATCTATGGATGGAGGTATCCCACTAGGGGACTGCCCCCTCCCTTACCCCTTACTCAAGCCCACTTCAGTAATTTTAAGTGATTTCTAGTTGCTATAATGAACCAAAAAAAAATCCTTCTTTCTTTACTCCCAAAGCCCAGAATCAAACTGTGCCACTCTCCACAGCTACTGGATGGTGAGGGGAATATAATTAAGTTTTGGGGGTTTTTTCCCCTCGGTCATTGGAGAATGGCAAACTATTTGTGGAGAACTTAAGCCAGAATTCAAAGAAGGAGAAATTAGGAGGTAAGAGTGAGGAGGAGGTGGATAAGAGCCCTGAATCCTCCAAGGACCGACTCATCAGACTTACTTGTTGGCGTTTGAATATTTCCTCTCACTTGGTTTCTTCCTTGGCTAATCTGGATTTCATTAGAGGTGTTTCTACAATATTTCTGAAATAGAGTCAATATTGGATTTCATGTTAATGGAGGATTTTATCCCCATAGTGAGATCCCATTACAGCCAGTCTGCCCCCAACCCGAGGTCAGCCTGGGCCCTCTGAGACAAAAGCTGTCTTCTCTCTGACTCTCTTGTCTGGCTCATTGAATCAAGCAGGCATTTCTTCCCGGAGCGGGCTCTGTCAAGCACCTGGACTTGCAAAAGGACTGAGAGTGAGAAGGAGGGCAGTATGATAGAGTAGGAAGAACGCTGGGTTCAGTTCCACCTTGACTCTCTGATCAATGTGATCATTGGCAAATCATTCTACCTTTTGCGAGCCAATTTCCTCATCTGTAAAACGAAAAGGTGAGCCTGGGAGCACAGATTTCTAATTTGAAGGAAACTTAGAGACCATTTAGAACCTTTGTGTTACATACAGATGAGGAAAATGAGACCCAGGAGGTTAAACGACTTTCCCAGTTTGACCTCAGTAAGGGGAAAAGCCAAGATTTGAACGCTAGGCCCTCCAACTGAAGCCAGTGAGTGTTAACAGCCTGGCGGACTAGATGATTTCCAGTCACCTCTGTCTCTTAAAACCTATAGCTTCCTTTAAAACATAGCTCATTTGCCACCTCACGCCTGATTCCTCCTCCCCCTCCCCACCAATTATCTTTGTTGTCCCTTTCTTGAACAAATGAAAAATCATTTTTTAAGGCTTACTACGTTCTGACGTATTAAGTGCTTAGGATATCAATGCAAAAGCAAAGATGGCCCTGCCCTCAAGGAGGTTGCTTTTAACATCAGTAGCCAGCACCTACAGGGTGTCCCCAAAGTCTTAGTGCCATTTTAAACTTTAATAGCTTAAAATAGCATTAAGACTTTGGGGGCATGCTCGCTGCACTAAGACTTTTGGAATACTCTACATGTGGGAATGGATGGCTTGGGAGGAATCTTCTGGTTTTGAAATTTACAAATGATGAATCGGTATCCACAGGGGAGTAGACTGGCATATGCTTTCCAGAGCACTGACAGAGTTGGTTTGATTATAGTTCCAGAGCTGAAAATTGGGGGTGATGAGATGAGATAGGAGGGAGTATAACAGCAGGCGGGTGGGTGCCACCAGAGAATAAGATACATCATGGCTGGAGCCTTTCCCAGATGTAGTGGAAGACTGGGGTAGCAGAAATTATAGAAATTATTTTGTTTCTACTTTGTAATTGTCAGAGGAGACTTGTCTTGGAGGGCACTGGCCATGCAGTTAGGAAGATCTGACCCATCTTGGCTTTGTAACCCTGAGGAGGTCATTTCTAACTTCTCAGTGCCCCCTGGCAACTCTCAAAGACTATTTAGCCACCGAGTAGTTGCTGATCTGACTTGTTAGAGGGAGTTTCCTTAATTAATGAGAGTTCTCTTACCAATATAATCACAAGGCCTGCCCCTCTCCCCCAAAAAAACCTGTAATTAACTATTCTCATACATAGATGTGTGACCTCAGTTAATTAATAGTAATTTATTAAAAGCCAATCACTATAACTTCATTGAGGACAGGAACTGGTGTGTGTGTGTGTGTGTGTGTGTGTGTGTGTGTGTGTGTGTGTGTGTGTGTGTGTGTGTTTGAGAATGTGAATTTCTCTAGCCAAGGTCTAGCATAGTACCTGATACGTAGCTGGTACCTATTTTAGAGTTTGTTCCTTCTGGCTCTAATTCTATCACCCTGTCATAGAATGATTATACGTCATCAGTCAGATTGGTCATGGGTGAAATTATGGAGTAGCCAAAACTTGTCTGGGGTACTATCCCTTCTTTGTTTCATGCCACCCTTCTGTGCAGATACTCGCTCCGCTCAAGGTCTTTTCTCTCCTCTCTGACTCCCTCTAAGTCTCTGAACAACCTGAGATCAGCTGTGAACTTCTGTGGAGAGAACCCCTAACATCACAACCTCTCTGAGGCTACTCATCCTATGGGATTCTTTTCCATATCCTCCCATAAACAACAGTGTAGACTTTAAATTGAGATGTTATGTTATGTCTTCTTTTTTTAAGCCTAATCTCTAAGTGTGGAATGAAAGGCCCTCTTCCCTGATAAGGAAATTTGAAGCCTCAGCCAACTAGGTTTGGGGAGGTAGGGTGGCTTATTGCATTATATCTGAAATCATGTTGTGTTACGAGAAGGATTTGAAGGTTTGAAGGATTAGAAAGTGACTCTGCAAGGCAGACCCTGCCTACCTATGAGCTCTTAGCATGTTCACTGGCTCCACAAAGGTCTGTTTCTCCACATTGAGCTTTCAGAAACTGGTAGGTTGGTCAGAGAAGGTAGAAAAAGTATTTCTGAGTAGGCTGTGACCATTTAGAAAAAAATGGAGATAGGATTAAGAGGCCAACCTGACCCACCTGCCTCCAAAAAGAAAGCTCTGTTGACTAGAAAAGACATGGGTTCAAATCCAAGTCTTACAAGGAGTGGAACTATAGGCAAATCCAATAGCTTCTCTGAGCTTTAGTTCCCTCATATGTAAAATGAGGATAAAACATAACTATTTCACAAGATGGTTGTGTTTGGAATGAGATTTTTATTATTACTCATTAGTTATTTTGTTATTAGTAATGCTTATTAACAAATGCCTATTGACTAAATAATGTATATAAAGTCCTTCATAGACATTAAAGTGCTATTTAAATGTTAATGCTTTTTGATGGGTTTCATTTGGTCCTAGGACAATTGTCTATCCTGCTATTATTCTATTAATAGAATTCTATTCTATTCGGTTTATTAATTCTATTAATAACTTAATGTTCTATGAACTGTTGGGCCAGTGGATTAAGTAACTGCTTTTTATAGTCATATAATTTGCACAATATAAGCATTATTTAGCATAATGTAATTATATTATTAGCTCATTCTACAATCAGCGTTTTATAGCTATATATATATACATATATATATGTGTATATATGTATGTATATATATGATAGCATAATGAAGATGTAAGCTCATCCTTTTACAGACTCCTTGAAAGAATTGTCTGTCAGTACAACTCCAGTGACAAACAAGAGAAGGGGGATGGTATGGATCTCATTCCTGTTACCACATAATTTTGATCTCCTTTTCTTGGTCTCTATATTTGAAAGCTTTTTGCTCCCTGTAGCTTAGAGAGTATGAGTATGGGGATATCTAATAAAAACATTGTTTTTAAGTTCTTTGTGGATGATGTCATGTTCGGACATTTGTGGGAATTTGGTGGCACAGCGGATAGAGCACTGGACCTGGAGTCAAAAAGACCTAAGTTCAAATCCAGCTTCAGACACTTAGTAGCTGTATGACTTGTGGGGAGCCATTTAACTTCTGCTTATTTCAGTTTCCTCGTGTGTAAAAGGGAGGTGATAATAATAGCACCTATTTCCCAGGGTTTTTGGAGAATAAAATGAGGCAATATATGTAAAGCATTTTGCAAACCTTAAAGTGTTATATAAAAATGGTTATTATTACTATTATAACAATGGCCTGCTTCCAGTACAAACTATTGATTGAGTTCTCCAGGCTATTTTAAAGTCTATCTCTGTATCATGGGGATTTGCCATCTGTCTGTCCATAAAGAATAGAAAGCTTCTGATGTATAATTCTAGCTACAAGGATGTGTCTTTCTAGAAATTTGGTAGGTGCTAAATTTTTACAGACTAAAGTGATGTTGTACAGTTTCTGCTATTTCTTTGCATAATCTAGTTTGATTGATCATTCTAGGCTCCTTAAGGATAACTGTTCTATAATTTCTGGTGGCAGTAACCTGACCCCGAATTGCCATCTGAAACTCCTCCAATTTCACAAACAAATCTTCATAGCTCAGTCAAACATTCTTTATTTTTTTTTTGACTACATATTGTTGGCTGAGTTCCTGTGAATGTTGCCCATAGAAGGCCTTTTAGTTCTGTTCTTGGATCTTAACCATTTTAGAAGCTTCTCCTGAAATAAACCATTTTCCATTTTATTCAATAAATCCAATTTCATGTAAATTGCTAACAATCATTGCTCTATCATGTGATCCCTACTTATTCCAAAAGGATTTCATGACCTTTCTATCATTGGCAAGGAAGTGTTAATCTTTCTATAACTGCCTTAGGACGATGGGCCCTGTGTTTCTTTAATATTATACAGATCTAATCTGTTATGATCTGTTTTACAGTTCCAAATGCCTACATTAAGGCTGGCATTATATAGATGCTTATTGTTTTAAAAGCGTCCTTCCCATTCAGTTTTGGTTTCAAGATGCCAGTAAGGCCCTTAACAGATTTAGCTGCAGCCTTCTCTTTGATATCTTTATGCTTGGAGTGTCTTGCCTAGAAGATAGCAAAGTATTTGCTTTCATCCACTGGTTCAATGTGACCTTAGAATTCAAACTCCAAGCCTTTAGTTTTCATCTTTCTTTGGCATGTATGTTAAGAATTTTATATTTATCAAGTCGAAATGATGTGTTGATACTGTTGGATAAAGATTCCACAAGACAGAGTGATTCATTGTTTTTTTTTTCAATGGACCCACAAAATTCATGTGTATGATAAATGATAGATAAGATGTTTTGGCTCAACTCTTTATTTGGAAGCCAAATAGTTCAGTTCAGGAGAGATAATAATGAATGGACATAAGGCTAGTTATCTAACCCTAACCTTTCTGATCCCATAAAGGGCCAAAAATCTGGATTTGGTGAAGGGGCCCATTCAGATTTGCATGCAACACTGATTTTTCCACTTAACCACTAGCAGCTAGAGAAGGTGCTACTATAGTCTGCCCAGCTTGTAGACTCTCATTTTCAGTTTTTAGAAATGGAAAGAGTACTGAATCTGGAGTTATAGGTCTGTGCCACAGGGCCAAGCTTGGGTCATCCTCTGCACATTGTAGCTTTGGTACCAAGAGTGTTCACATCCTCTGCATGTAGCATTGTGCCTGGCGTGTGGTAGGTAGCTAGTTGGTTCACTGGATAGAGTGCTGGGCCTGGACTTAGGAAGACTTGAGTTCAAATGTGGCCTCAGACTAGCTGTGTGACGGTGGGCAAGCCACTTAACCTCTCTGCCTCAATTTCTTCAACTATAAAATGGAACTAACGAAAGCACAATTGTTGAGAGGATCAAGTGAGAAAATATCTGTGAAGCACTTAAGGGTAGTGTCTGGCATGCATCAGGTGCTGCATAAACACTGCTAGTAGTAGCAGCAGCAGCAGCAGTATAGTAGTAGTAGTAGTAGTAATAGTAGTAGTAGTAGTGGTAGTAGTGGTGGTGGTGGTGGTGGTGGTGGTGGTAATGGTAATGGTAGTAATAGCAGTTACTTAATAAATGCTTTTTGACTTAGTGTAGGATTTTGTTAGCTAGGATAGTACAACATTACCAGCAAAACATTTGTGCTCAGATGATACATCTTGGATAGAGCAGCATAGCATTTGTTCAAAGCCCAGCACAATTTCCCCAAATACAACCCAGCCAACTCTCTTTCTGCTATTCAGTTTTCTCCCTGGTAAGTAACTAACACTTGTCCCCAAAACACACTCATTAGTTCAAGTTCTACCCCCATCAGCCACAGTTTCAGGCTTCCCCTGCTGGACTCCAGGCTCTGCCAGTTTCTCCACTTTTTGGACCGGATTATCTTTAGTGCTTTAGGGTTTATCCTATCCTTCTCTCCAAACACTCCACGTCGATAGAGCTCCTTTCCTGGTTTCCTAGCTCCTTACACCCTGCCTATAACCCAAGACTGACAAGAATCGTTGGGAAAGCTTTCCGGACAAAATTGAGATACCTCCAGTTTGGTTAGAAGATCACACAGTGACAAGTCCATGATTTAGGGTCAGATAACATGGGTTCAAATGCTAGCTTTGCTGCTTACTACCTATGTGACCTTGGGGACTTCACCTTCCCAGCTCTCAATTTTCTCATTTGTAAAATGAAGGGATATGTTTTAATGTTCCTAAAGTTCTCCTCCAGCCCTAAATAACTGATACTATGGTCTGATCCTGCTGCTAGTTCTCAATAAGGTTTGAAATTGCAATTTTCTAACCGCCCCGCCAGCCCCCACCAGACTCCCCATGCAGCAGAAGGAGCCTCTGGCTACCTTTAGGTCACACAGGAAACTTTGCTGCAGGATGCAAATAGCTGTGGGTTCAGAGGTCAGAGCCCAGAACCAAATCCATTTCAAACCTTGTCTCATCAAGAATATAATTTTCTCTCTTTCATAAATCCATCCATTTCCCTGAGACTCGGCGAAAAGTAATAAGATAATGAAGTCTTAGCTACTTGGAGGAAAGACATTGTGTTACATACCAAGCATTATTATTATTACGGAAAATTAAAAAGCAACAGCGGACTTAACATTAAAATTTATATTGATCAGGCATTTTTTTCCCTGCTACCCACCATAAAATTGCATTAAATATAGCCCCAGTTAATGTGAACTATAAAAAATAGTGCTGAATGGTTTGTATTTGCTGCAGAATTAATGAGAAGTATATTTTAAGGAAAATGTGAAATTTATGTTGAAATTTTTTTAGAACAAGTGTCAGGGGAGGGGAGCACTTGAAATATTTTTTTCCCTCACTGATGATTGGGAACAGGAACTACAGATTTATTCCTAAGTGAATTTATCATAGGATCTAGAACTGAAATGCACTTTAATCTGTAATCTATGACAACTCCCTCATTTTACAGATGAGGAAACTGAGGCCCAGAAAAGAGAAGTGATTTGCCCACACATTGCATAGGCATTAAGTAGCATAATCAGAATTCAAGCTCGGGTCCTCTGACCCCAAATCCTGTGTTCTTTCCGGGCTCTCTCATGTTTTCAGCACCATACACTGTATTTGTCATGAATCCAGAGAGCTTATTAGCAAATCAAAATAAGAAATAATGTCACCAGAGTGGCAGTAGGTATTGACAGGAACAGAGTTGGTCATAATCATAATGTGCCTGAGATGCAAGGAACAGGGGTACAGCTCACTACTTTACATTAATTCCCTTGCTTATTCTCAGGCTAATCACCGTTCATTTTGGCGGTCAGAGCAATTGACATTGATCACTGCCCGCCTGGTGATAGGTACAGAGACTGAAAGGGGGCTGAAACTGATGATGCCAGTTCCTTATCACCTACTGACAGCTTCCAAATAATTCTTGAATAATGTGAGGAGGATTATTATTCGGTATCATTCATCCCAATTTTTTACCTAGGGAAACTGAGTCACAGAAGCAGAGTCATAACTCATCATTCTGTCGCCCAATACAAATTCATTGGGTTTGAGGGTTCAATAAGTTAATCACATTTATTAAGTACTTACAATGTGCTAGGCATTGTGCTAAGTGCTAGGGCTACACATAAAGGTAAAAACACAAACACATACACACAGAGTCCCTTGCCCTCAAGGGATGCACATTTTAATAGAGAAGACAACATGAGAATGGTTCCTTGCTGTTGTTTGTCCTTCATTTCTGGAGAAGACCAATAACATCACAGGGAGTTGCACAAAGTTCTCCACTTCTCTCTCTCTCTCTCTCTCTCTCTCTCTCTCTCTCTCTCTCTTTGTCTCTCTCTGTCTCTGTCTCTGTCTCTCTCTCTATCTCTCTCTGTCTCTCTCTCTCTCTCTCTCTCTCTCTCTCT
>CM053625.1:165540671-165572772 GCA_028646595.1 Phalanger gymnotis | reverse complement strand
GAAAATACTGCAAGCAGCCAGAAAGAAACAATTTGAGTATTGTGGAAACACAATCAGAATAACCCAAGATCTAGCAGCTTCTACACTAAGGAATCAAATGGCTTGGAATATGATATTCTGGAGGTCAAAGGAGCTAGGATTAAAACCAAGAATCACCTACCCATCAAAACTGAGTATCATGCTCCAAGGCAAAATATGGACTTTTAATAAAATAGAGGACTTTCAAGCTTTCTCAGTGAAAAGACCAGAGCCGAATAGAAAATTTGACTTTCAAACACAAGAATCAAGTGAAGCATGAAAAGGTAAACGAGAAAGAGAAATCATAAGAGACTTACTAAAGTTGAACTGTTTTGTTTACATTCCTACGTGGAAAGATGATGTGTATAATTCATGAGACCTCAGTATCAGTGTAGCTCAAGGGAATATTCATACATACATACATACATACATACATACACATGCACACACACATATATATGTACATATATGTATATATTTTATATATATAGACAGAGGGCACAGGATGAGTTAAATATGAAGGGATGATATGTAAAAAAATTAAATTAAGGGATGAAAGAGGAAAATATTGAGAGGGGGAGAAAAGGAGAGATAGAATGGGGTAAACTATCTCACATAAAAGTGGCAAGAAAAAACAGTTCATTGGAAGGAAAGAGGGGCAGATGAGGGGGAATGAGTGAATCTTGCTCTCATTGGATTTGACTTGAGGAGGGAATAACACACACTCAATTGGGTATCTTACCCCACAGGAAAGAAGGAGGAAGGGGACAAAAAAGGAGGGACAATAGAAGGGAGGGCAGATGGGGGAGGAGGTAATCAAAAGCAAACCCTTTTGAATAGGGACAGGGTCAAGGGAGAAAATTGAATAAAGGGGTACTGGATAGAAGGGAGCAAAATATAGTTAGTGTTTCACAACATGAGCATTGTGGAAGGGTTTTGCAGAGTGATACATGTGTGATATATGTTGAATTGCTTGCCTTCTTAGGGAGGGTGGGTGGGGAGGGAAGAGGGGAGGGAATTTAGAACTCAAAGTTTTAAAAGCAGACATTCAAAAAAAAGTTGTTTTTGCATGCAACTGGGAAATAAGATATATAGGCAATGGGGCATGGAAATCTACCTTGCCCTACAAGAAAGTAAGGGAAAAGGGGATGGAGGGAATGGGGTGACAGAAGGGAGGGCTGACTGAGGAATGAGGTAATCAGAATATATGCCATCTTGGAGTGGAAGGGAGGGTAGAAATGGGGAGAAAATTTGTAATTCAAAATCTTGTGGAAATCAATCAAATAAATAATAAAATATAAAAATAAAAAAATAAATTCTTGATGTACTGTATAAATAAATAAAAAATATATATAAATAAAAGCAATGTTATTGCTATTATTATTTGGAAGTCTGTAGCTGTGGTTTGGGGGCTTGTACCTGTGGTTTCAATGCATTCAAGTGGTGTAGTGGATAGAGTGCCAGGCCTAGAGCCAGGAAAACTCCTCTTCCTAAGTTCATATCTGGCCTCAGGTACTTACTGTGGCAAGTCACTTAACTCTGTTTGCCTCAGTTTCCTCATCTGTAAAATGAGCTGTAGAAGAAAATGGCAAAGTGCTCCAATATCTTTGTCAAGAAAACCCCAAATGGGCTCACAAAGAGTCAAACATGACTGAAAAAATTGAACAATAACCTGTGGTTTCATCGGTATGGGGAACTCCCACTGAGGAAATTCCCTCTACTAATTTAGATTGGCACCTGCCCTACAGCTTTAGTTTTAGAGCATTACCTCGGACACCGAGATTAATCAACTTATACAGGATCACATGGCTAATAATCAGAGATAGCATTTATATAGGGCTTCGAGGTTTGCAAAGTTCAGTACGTGTTAACTCATTTGACCCTCACAACAACCTATGAGGTAGGTGCTATTATTGCCCCATTTGATAGACAAGGAAACTTTAGCTGAGGAAGATTAAGAGATTTGCCCAGTGTCACACAGCTAGTAAGTGTCCCAGGTGGGGCATGGACTCAGGTTTTTTGGACTCTGAGTCTAGGCTCTATCCACTTCATCACCTAGATGCCACAGTGTATGTCAGAAGCAGGTCTTGAACCCATAGATTCCTGACCCTGGGGCTGACCCTCTCTTCACTGTCATACTGCCTCTCAGCACTATTATTATTATTATCACAAAAATGAGTTCAATTCACCATCAATCATGGGTTGTGATTGCTTATCTCCAATAAAGTATAAGCTCCTTGAGTGCAGGGACTTTTTTTTTGCATGGTGCCTGACTTAAATTAGATACTTTTAAATGCCTATTTAATAAAAAAAATACTTATAAGAAACCTCCTGGCACCTTTAAATGGCCAGTACAGGGTAAAGGGAGGGGCAGGGTGCCCTGTAAGAACAGAGCAGAGAGCTGGGAAAAGAGAATCACTGGCCAGGTGCTAATTTTCAGGCTCTATGAATCTGGGTTCCAAGAGGGCCTGGCCCCAAAGTATTGGCTTTTGAGTCATTTCTGGGGGAAGAATACTCCTTGTGGATTAGATCTTCTCACCACTTCTGTTCTTTGTTTTGTTCTTTTTCCCTTCTGCTTTGCAACATAATCAGCTGGACTGTGCTCCATGGGAGAATTGGATACCTGCAGAGTCCTTTCCGGGTTTCCCTGGAATACATCTCAAATGCCAATGGGAGCCTATCTGTGGTAGATTCTTTGTCTCTGAAGAACTGCAGTGAAGGTATGTGTTATATGATTCCTTTGCCTGAATGAATATTTTGTGACCTTGTTGAATGACAAGAATGCCAATGTGTGTCTACTAAGTAAAATCCCTTTTGTCCACAATGGTTGAGAAACTGAGTGTTCGTAGTTACCCTTCATAGAGAGTAACCACATGTCCTGTAAAAGAAGGGTCACTTTTTAGCATGATACAGTGGAAAGTGTGATGAATATAGAGGCAAGATCATGGCTATTCCTCAGTACCTGATCTTGGACAAGTCACTTAACTGCTTTAGGACTCAGTTTCCTCATCTGTAAAATGGGGGAGCTGGACCAGGTGGCCTCTGAGGTCCTGAAGCTACAGGGCATAGGGGCTTGCTAGACTTATAGTCAAGGTGATCTGGGTTCCAGTCTCTCCTCAGATATATACTAGCTGGGTAATTTGCATAATTTAATCTCGCCAAGCCTTATTTTCTCACCTATAAAACAGGGATTTTAAAAAGCATTCATTCCACAAGACTATCAAATAAGGTCATGTTACAAAAAGCCCTTAAAGTGTTATGTAAACGTGAGTTTTTATTATTATTAAAACTACACCAAACATAATCTAATCTTCCTTTGAGAATCCAGAAGGCCCATCAGAATCTTGCTGTGCTTCAGGATCATTATGAATATCAGCCATCCTTGTCCATTATTGCAAATGCAGATATAGAACATCTAGGATGTTTGGTTGGGATTACACAGTGCCTGTGGCATGTCTCTAAGAGTTACTGTTTTGAATAAATCATTGAAGAGTTCTTGAATAAGCAAGATGTTTATCCTAGCTTGTTCACTGTCTTGGATTTCTTTCTCATAAACGTAGACTAGGAAATGCCCACAGTTCTGCTCACCAAGAAATTTTGGGGCACCTTCACATGGCAGCTACCAGCCCCTAAGCACTCAGCCAGCAGGGAGCCAGGACAGGAAAGCCATTGAACAGGAGCCAGCTTTCATTCCAGCTCTATAGTAGGAAAGAAGGAAGAAAGGAAGGAAAGAATGAAGGAGAGAAGGAAGAAAAGAAGGAAAGAAAGTAGGAAGGAAAGAAAGAAGGGAAGGGAAGAGAAGAGAAGAAGGGAGGGAGAAGGAAGGAAGGAAATAAGCATTTAGTAAGCACCTACTATGTGCCAGACACTATGTGAAATACTATACAAATATACCGCACTTGATCCTCACAGCAGCCCTAGGAGGTTGCTATTATTGACCTATTTTACAGTTGAGGAAATTGAAGCAAGCAAAAGTTAAATGACTTGACCAAAGTCACACAGCTAAGTGTCTAAGGTGGGATTTGAACTTGAGTCTTCCTGATACAAGACCCACCTCTCTATCCACTGTGCCACTTAGTAGCCTAGGTTCCCAGAAAATTCCCATAATTTGAGCTTTCTGGATGAACAAAAAATATAGTATTCTATTCATTTGTTGATAGGTCTTGTTGGTCAGTTCATTAACCTGGTGATGGCTCAAATTGTGCTGCTGATGCCATTAGACATGGCTACCCTTCTATCTTACCTGAAGTTTAAAAAAAATTAGTATTGTTTTTTTTCCATTTGTCTGTAAGTACTCTATGCCTAACCCTGCCTTATAACAAATAAAAACAGTTCAGTAAAAACACATCTAACAGTGCATGCAACATTCTGTACCCAAATACTTCTACCTTTCAACCAAGAATAGGGATAAATTACCTGCAATTTCTTTGCTCACAAATGGTACATGAGGCTCTGACCTCTGCCAGTGAACCCTGTAATGGAAGAGAGGCTAAAGAAGTAAGCTGGTGATGCTTTAGGGAGGCTCATAATGCAATGAAGCAGTCATAAAGGATGTCTCAAGGAACAGGCATAATTCTCGATATTAGCATAAATCCATTTGAGCATCCTTGGCAGAGAGTAAAGTGGAGAGGGGTTCCCTTTGCATAAGACTCATGAGAGAAACTTGTGTAAAAAGACTTTGCTTATCCTGTGATAATGCTTTGTCCCATGGATAGAAAGATCTCAGACTACCTGGCCAATATTTCTTTTCAACATCTCTCTCCCAGAAAATTGTGGTCCATCACTCTTTTTCTTGGTAAATCGTGCCTCATATCCATGGAGCAGAACCTGAAGGTGTACTATGGGCATACAATGGCGTCCTGGCACCCCAGATCCCTTTCTGCTTTTTTACCCTTTTGAAATGAAATGAAAGGACTTCAAATGGGGCAGCAGGATTTTGGGGAGAGTATCTTGAACTTGTTGGTGAGATCTAGATTTAGTGGATGGCTTCACGGTGCCATGGAGAGAGATTAGGAGCCAAAGGTCTTGGGTTCAAATTCTAACACTACCCCTACCTGTGTGAACCTGGGCAAATCACTTATAACCTCCCAAACTATCAAAAGAGAAGGTTGGAGTAGATGACCTCAAGGTTCCTTCTAGTCTATGATCATTTGAATCCTGGCTCTGATATTTACTTGTGTAACCACAGACAAGTCATTTATTCTCTCTGAAACTCATTTTCCCATCTGTAAAACAGATATTGGGTTGGTCCCTTCTGGTTCTAGACCTTCCAGGCCTATTACTTGACAACTTTTTTCCTTTGCTGGTTCAGAAGGCCTTTCAAAAATGCATGAATAATATGTCTTCCCAAGAAAGGAGGGGAAAAATATCTTCTCTCTGTCTTCTCCACTTCTCTGATTTTTAGACAGGTTAGCTCAAGTAGCTCAGACAATAGACAATACTCAGAAAATCAATTCCTGGCTCTCTTTTGGGATGATCCCACCCAGATCAAGGTCAAGGCTCCTGCATAGGTAACACTGTCTCCTTACCTTTTTTACTGTTTCCTCCCCATCTTACCTATAACCATGGAAAAGCAAAGGTAGGTGTTTAAAGGATAAGAGGAAGGGACCTCAGTGGCTTTTTTTTAATGGTATACTAGGCACTAGGTCTAGAGTCAGAAAATATGGATTCAGATCCTCCCTTTGTGACCTTGAACAAGTCATTTAACCTCAGTGGCCTTGAGTTTCCTCTTCGATAAAAGGAGAGGGTTGGTGCAGAATGCCTTCCATCTTTAAATTCATGGTACCATGGTCCTATAGCAGAGAGAATCCAGTCACATATCATTTAGCAAGCAAGAAGAGCCTGTTTTAGTCCTAAAATTGATTATATTTACAAATAGGGGAATTACTTTTGGGTTGTCCCTAATGCACTCTGGTTTTTTTTCTGGCCAATAGAAGTTTACCTTTTTTGAAATTGGGGTTTGAGGCCTGCAATAGGCTAGAAGGGGAGTAGTGAAGGGCATAGATCCCTGGGCTTGGAGTCAGGAAGACCTAGGAACAAACCTCACCTCAGACATTCACTGGCTCAGGCTGCACTTGAGAGTGTTGTTCTTCTGTATTATTTATTTAATTTTTCCTTCCCTGGGGAGGGGGGAGAGGAAGAGGGGGAGAGAGGGAGCAAGAGAGAGAGAGAGAGAGAGAGAGAGAGAGAGAGAGAGAGAGAGAGAGAGAGAAGGAGGGGGAGAGGGAGAGAGAGAGAAGGAGGGGGAGAGGGAGAGGGAAAGAAAGACAGAGACACAAAGAGAGACACAGACACTGAGACTGCTTTTTGACTCATCAGGAAATGCTTCATCATGACCATCCTGGTACAGAGAGTGTCATAGAGTCATCAAAGGACCAGGGTAGAAGGGATATTAGAGTTAATCAAATGCAATCACTACTCAAAGCACGAATCTCATCTACAGTGTCCCTGAGAAGTTGTCATCCAGCATCCACTTGAAGATCTACTGTTGAATGTATCACTCATTTGGAAAATGTCTTCAAGGGGATTTTCGTTCATTGTCATTTTCTTTGAATGTTTCTTCGTTGTTGTATGGCTGTGAGCAATAGAATTGAAACTGAGGATCACCCAAAGGACAATGGGAACTCTTACTACTCCCCTGAAGAAATCCATTCCATTTTTGAACAGCTCTAATTATTGGGATGTTTTCCATTATTTTTGAGCTTAATTCCACTTCTACACAATTTCTATTCATCATTCTTAAGTTCTGTCCTCCAGGGCCATGAACAATAAACAAGTCTTTATCCTCTTCTCTAAAATAATCCTTTAAATTGTCAACTATCATAGCCCTTCTAAGTCTTTTCCAGGATTAATGAATAAGTGAATGAATGAACGAATGAATGAAAGTGCTTACTCTATACCAAGTATTGGGCTAAATATCCCCAATTCCATCGAACAAAATATTTATGGTATTGTTTAGAATTTTACTACCATTGACACACAATAATCTCATATGTCTCAGCAGAATCCTCTTTCTATGTGTAGCTTAAAACAATTATATAAAGCATTCTGCCAATCTTAAAATTAAATATATATATATATGTATTTATATGCAGTATACACACACACACATATACAAACATATGTTCCGGTTACAATTATTATTTGGTGGCACTTCCCCCTTTGGTGACTCAGGCTTCAACTGGAAATCCATCCACATGACATCAGAGCAAAGCCCTCTGCCCTGAAGTCAGCTCTGACTCTTCCTTCTCCTTTATCCCCTGTGTCTAAACCACTACCTAGACTGTCATCTCTTCTACTGACATTGTTCTTGATTTTGTTCCATCTTTTCTATTCCTTCGACCAAGTGCCATCATTCTTATCCAGGTTCTTTCTTACACATAGAAACCTCAGTTGCCCCAACTGTCTCTTAAGTTGATCTCCCTGATATTGCTCTCTTCCTCACGTGACATGTCAGGAACTTTCCTTACATATTTGACCTTGTTGTTAAGTCATTTTCCAGTCATGTCTGAGTATCCATGACCCTTCTTGGCAGAGGTACTGGAGTGGTTTGTCATTTCCTTCTCCAGATCATTTTATAGGTGAGGAAACTGAGGCAAACAGGATTAAGCGACTTACCCAGAGTCACACAGTAAGTGTCTGAGGCCAGATTAGAACTTCCGAAGTTGAATCTTCCCGACTTCAGGCCCAACACTCTATCTGCTGCACCACCTAGCCACCCTAGACATCATATGGCTACAAAGGAAGTGTACAAGCTATCCTGGCTCAAGATACATGTCGTTCCTCACACACAGCATTCTGTCTCTCCTCCCTGACTCCACAATCTGTCCCCCACCTTTGGAATTCTCTCCATCCTCACCCTCACTGAAGCATCTTAGAAACATTATTTACCTTCCAGGCTCAGGTCCAATGCCACCTCCTTCAAGAAGCCTTTTCTAATTTCACAACCCTTTATTTATTTTGTACATATCTTACATTTACTCACTTGTGAATATAGGCTCTAAGGGTAATAGATTCAGAGCTGAAAGTGGGCCTTAGAGATCATCTTCTCCAACTCTGTCATTTCACAGAGAAAACTGAGAAGAGCAGTCACTTGCTCCAAGTCACAAAGATAGTAAGTGGCAAAGCCTTCATTTGAACTCAGCTCTTTCCAGAGCACCATGTTGTTTCATATATTATATCATAGCATGCTGCTTTTCCCTAGCCGATTATTGTCTCCCTGAGTACAGGTTCCACCTCACCTTTACATTTCTAGCCTCAAATACCTAAAGCAGCACCTGGCACATAGTAGGGATTTAAGGAATGTTCATAGGTTGGCTAATTCACCTATTGGCTAGCCTATCATTTTTTCCAGTCCTTCCTTTCTCTGACAAAATTCTTTACCCTACTTCCTCCTACACAATCTCTCATTAGTAACATAACAGAGCTGCTCACCCCCAATATGTGCTTCTCTCTTGCCCTTTGGAGTGATCCTTAATAGCAATTTTTTGGAGACTGGAGCATTCCGTAATTATGTCCATACAACCCCAGTGAAACATACAAAGAAAATGACAATGAATTGAGTTCGCCCTGAAGTCATTTTCCAAATTGGCTATGCATTCCACATGCACAATGCCTTCCCACCAAAAGGTACCTTATGCCAGAGCCCTGAGGGAGTCTACAACCCATTTTTATAGGCCTCCTTTCCACCTGTTGTGGTCATAACCTAATATAGAGGGGAGTCATCAAATCAAAGGATAATAATGCTGCGGTGGACCTGAGCAATCACCTTGTCCAACCTATTCAAATTAATCTGAAGACCAGAGAGGTTAAGGGACCTGCCCAAAGTCACATAGCTAGGTTGTAGCTGAGGCGAGATAGGAATGCGTATTAACTACCCTTTCAATTATGCCTTGTTGTTATTGTTGAGTCCTTTGTTCAACTCTCCCTGCTCCAATTTGGGATTTTCTTGCCAAAGATACTAAGAAAACTGAGGCAAACGAGTGACTCACCCAGGGTCACACAGCTAGTAAGTATCTGAGGCTAGATTTGAACTCAAGAAGATGAGTCCTCCTGCCTCCAGACCTGGCATTCTAACCACTGTGCCATGTAGTTACCCACGTTATATCTTACATACCACATTATGTTTTAGTCATTAGGAAAACATCTCAGTAGCCCAAATGTAGATAAGCTTACAGCCAGTCAATCAAGCATTTCTTGGACCTATTATGCCTTAGTCCCTGTGCTAGAATACAGAGACAAGGAATGAAAGTATGGATGTCCTCAAGAGTCTTACTGGGGGATGGAGGCCAGAAAGGACCAGATAATCCTCTTAAATAGGGTCACCACTGCTCTGTCCACATGCTAGAATTCCATTCCTCCTCCCAAAGCACCTTAGCTAATGATTCCTTTTCTTTGCCTGAACCACAGAATAAGTTGAAAATTGGTTTAGACAAGGTAACAATAGGACTCTAAGAATGATAAAGGGCTCTGAGATTTGGAGTTAAAGGAAATGTGTTAGGCTCTTTCACTTGTCTATGAAACCTTATTGGGTCAGTTCACCTCTTCAGACCTAGAGGGTACATTGCATAGAGCGCTGAATCTGGAGTCTGGAAGACCTGAGTTCAAATTCAGCCCCGGACACTTACTAGTTTTGTGACCCAGGCAAGTTTACCTTAGTTTCCTCATTCCTAAAATAGGAATAATAATAGAATCTACCTCATAGAGTTGGTAAGAGGATTAAGTGGTAAAGAGGATTAAATTAAAGTGCTTAGCACAGTGCCCAACACGTGTTATTCAGTTGCAGTATATGACCTTCAACAACTTATTCCCCTTCAGTGGGCCTCAGTTTACTTATCTGTGAAGTGACAGGGTTGGATTAAATGAGGCAGTTTTGCATAATGGATAGAGCTAGTCTTGAAGATAGTAAGAATATCTCAGCCCAATTTTGCTGAAATATTTTGAGTTCCTTAACCTAAAGCCAGATATATTAAGAGCAAAATAATTACATCCAAGCCTTTGAAAGACTCAGACTAAACAGCAGCCAGGCTAGTTTGATTGTGTGTTTTCCCAGCTCAGACCCCCATCCTGATAGAGTGTAGATTGATATTTTATCCCAGACTTTTTCATTTGGAAAAAATGAAGGCATCTCGTATTCTTGGCAGGCAGTTGTAAATGTGCATCTCTGTTCTCTCTCTATATCCACTCTACCAAAGACAGCAATAAATAAACTGTAGAGGAGGAGGGCCATTTTAGGCTAGCAAAAGAGCCAAAAAGAAATTCGAACAGCAGGAATGGAATCTAATCATTGGCCAGCTGTTTGGAAGTGATCAGCATCTGGAACAGGGGGCCAGAACCAAACTGTGCAAAATGAGGGATTAGCTTGCAGGCGCCTGGCACCCTGATGAAAACCAAGGGCTTCTATGAACCAGAACCCAATCTTCAAAGCAACATCAAGACCTGTCATGCTTCATTTCTCCAGAGGCAGCTCCTTAGCCTGATCCTCAATTTATTCTTTTGTAGACCAGAGATAAAAGTGGGGACTGGACTTGGTGATGTCTGGAGGAATCTCTCTCATATCACAGGTTATTCATCCATTCATCGATTCATTCATTCAGTGAGCATCTATTAAGCAAACATTATTACGTGCCAAATACTTGTATAACTATTGACCAGAATGTTACCTCTGTGAGCCTCCTGACTTCTCTCCCACTTTGTACAAAGGATTCCCTCTGCCATGTTTTTGTAGAGTGGAGAGAGTCACTGTGAATAGCAAAAAGAGCATTGGTTCTGGATTCACATCCCGCCTCATATACTTATTACCCATGTAGCCAAGCTACCTAGTAACAGCCACTAACATTTATGGAATATGTTAAGATTTGCAAAGCACTTTACATATTTTATTATCTCATTTGATTTTCACAATGACACTATGAGGACCACTATTTCATGGAGATTTTACACCATCTGCATTCACTTTTCACTTGGTTCTCCTCCTTACTCTGACTCTTTGAATGCTTCTACCTCCATGCCACCAGCTTTTCACCCTAAAGATGTCCCACTCCCCTGCAGCCCTCCCTCTGATTGGTGAATTCCTGCCCAGGAATATGTTTCATGGAGATCCCAGACCATCCATGCTCCCTACTTGCCCAGTTCCACATGTGTACCCTCCCTCAACCCCTCCTTTAGAGCTCCCTCTTTTGGGTTGTCTTTCCCTCATTAGAACATAAGCCCCCAAGAGCAAGGATTCTCTTTTTTCTGGGGGCGGGGAGAGGGGATTGAATTTATACTCTCAGAATTTAGTACACTCTCCGGTATATAGTTTGGACTTAAATACTCTATCCTATCCTATCTCTCTATATATCTATCATCTATTCTATAGGTGAAGAAACTGAGCGTGAGAGAGGGAGGTGACTCACTAAGAGTCACTCAACTGTCTGAGATGAGATTTGAATTCATATCTTTCCAATTCCAAGCCCAGTGCTCTATCCACTGTACCAACAAGCTACTTCACCCAACCTCCAATTCATCATCTATAAAAAGGATTGGATTAGATAACCTCTAACATCTCTTCTAGCTCCATACCTCTGATCCCCAGGAACTTAGCTCTTTGTGGCTAATATAAGCTTGGAATGTTCAATGCCTTGAACATTTCCAAAAAGTGAATGTCATTTCAAACCTCCTTCGATCCAGAGAACATAGGGAAAAAAGCTGAGCCAGGAGTCAAAAGACATAGATTTTTGTCCCAACTCTACAGTCTAGGAGTTGTGTGATTCTAGAAAAGTCATTTAATCTCTCTCAGTTCCAATTTCTAACACCATAAAATGAAGAGAGTAGCATCTGCTCTGGCATCACAAAGACCTGTTTTGAGGCTGAGCTAAGATAGTGTTATCTTAGGTTATATTGAGATAAGCAGAGGGCCAAGGATGCATCAAGGAGGTGACAGTGCCTTGCCCTGGTCTAATTCTATTAGAAGTGCTCAGCTGTGGGAAGCACACATTTGGACAGGTATAAGTGAGTTGCAAGTGTTTGGACAGGTATAAGTGAGTTGCACGTGAGTGCAAGTAATCCCTCAATCATTGATAAACCAGGATAACAAAGGACCTCAATCACAAAGACACAAATTTGGGCTTGATGTGAATGAGAATTTCCCAACAATTAAAGCTTTCCCAAAATGGAATGGGTTGCCTTGAAAAGCAATGAATCCCTCCGCTCGAGGTCTTCAAAAGGAGGCTGTATGACTATTTGTCAGGTACATTGCAGAGAAGACATCCTTCTAATGAGTTAGACTCTTGTAATTGTCTTGTGATTGTTCTTGCTTCAAGTCTCTCCCTACTCCAATCTACCATCCATTCAGGTGCCAAAAGGATTTTTCTAATTCACCAACTATCCTACCATTCAGTAAATTCCAGTGACTCTCTCTTATTTCTAGGAATAAATATGACCACCTCTCTTTGGCCTTTAAAGTTTTTCACAACCTGGACTCTTCCTTTTTAAGAGACAGCTAGATGACACAGAGCTGGGCCTAGATTCAGGAAGATCTGGGTTCAACTCCAGCCACAGATGGAGCTGTGTGACCCTGGCCAAATCACTTAACCTCTGACTGCCTCAGTTTCCTTATCTTCAAAACAAAAAAAGCAATAGCACCTCCCAGGGGTATCACGAGGACAAAATGAGTTAATATTTGTAGAGCACTTTGTAAACCTTAAAGCACTGTATCAATGCTGGCCCTTCTTCCGATCATTTTACTCAATTCTCCCTTCTATGAACTCTACACTTGATGATTCATCTTCTCCCTCCATGGCTTATTAGGCCGGTATGCCTTGCTTGGAATGTTTTCTGTCCTCATCTCTGCCTCTTAGAATTTCTGACTTCCTTCAAGATTGGGCTCAAATACCATCTTCTGCCTGAGACCTATCCCAGGCTCTCCAAACCCCACCTACCTGCCAGTACGTCCCTCTCTCCGTTACCTTCCCACCTACTCATATGTATTTTGCACATTGCTATTTCTGTACACATTATCTCTCCCATTAGAATGTAAGCTCATTAAGGGCAGGGATTATTTATTTTTGTTTTTCTCAGTATCCCTAGCACTTAGGGCAGTGATTGGCACAGCAAGGACTTAATGCACGCCTGTCGATTGATCAAATTTTACATTTACTCAATAGCCTCTGAGTTGTCTTTCACGTCTGAAATTCTGCAGTTCTGCGAATGTATATAAAGCACTTAGTAAATGTTCGGCATTGTAAAAGGGTAAGTAGAGATGCAGTCTTCTTGTCCTGACTCGTCCCCTTTTCTGCACAGCTATAAGTATGAGGTGGGAGGAAGAAAGCTTTCATGCTTTTAAAACCTTTCTTCCTCTCCTCAGAGCACTCTGGACTAAATGCCTCCTACAGAGAGCTGGGTCTAGGCTTTGTTTGGAGAGCCATTCTCCCCATTAACAAAACATCTTTTCTGTGCAGCTATTTTACATTATTTATGCCTCGTATGGAAAAAAGCTGTCCCTGCACTCCAAGGCATGGGTTTACATTCTAGGTCCTCAGAATGCCTAGGATCCTTAACTATTGTCCTGTACCTGGAATATACTTACTCATAATCCGAGGGCTCTTTGTAAGGCACAGTGAAATTGTGATTATTTGATTCACAGGCACTAAGGTGAATTCAAACCTATCTTTCAAATACCTTACTTCAGAAGCAGAAGCAAAAATATCACCAACTTTGTATTATAGAAACTGGCTACATCACTAGGCCCCAAGTATGGGATTTCACTATTCTGTGGGCCAGTTTTCTGATTTATAGAACATGGAAGACAGAGTAGGAAGCCCTCACAGAAGTTTAGATATTTGGTATATATCTTGAACATAAAAGGTATGAGAGGCATGGTGCCCCATTTGTAGTGGTACAAAATATGGGGGCATGTAGTAATGCCCAAGATAAAATTAACATAGAGAAACCTGGGTTTTGCCCTCAAGTTCTGGCATACAAGCTCCTTCTTCCTATCTGTAATGAATTCCATGCCCACACTTTGCCTGGTGGTCCTTTTTCAGACCACATAGCCACATAGTCTACAAAATGGTGCACCCTCTCCAACATGACTGTATCTATGGTCATCCTGTCTTCTGTGCTGCAAAATAATTGGATTATTCTGTGACATACTGCCATTTCCTCCTCCAAAAAAAATTTACCCCAAATGAAAGAAATAATCTCAGATTATAGCTCCAATAATGAGTATTTTATAAGTAAATAATATGAAAATGGAAATTCACCTTCTTCATTGAGTCCCCCTTATACAACTTATTGTTTATTGATTTATAGATTTTTTTGAAGAAAGCCTATGATTTCATTGCTGTAGGGAATTCCTGAGGAAGAAACTCCCTCTATCACTGCAGATTGCCTCTAACTCTACAGCTTCTAGTCTTAGAGAATTGCCCAGGGCATTGAAAGGATGGATCGCTTACACACTTTCAGGCAGTCAATATGAAAGGGTGTGGACCGTGGCCTTCTTGAATCTGAAGCCAGGTCTCTATAGGTTATACCATGCCTCTCGGGTCACTTTTTATGGTAAAGGCTTATGTTGAATGCCTGTGCCTTTGTATGGGCTTCTCATGTGCTATCTGCTTTCTACAACAAGGAAACAGCCACAGGACAGTGAAATGCCTTTTCTGTGCTATAATGATGGAGCCAGGATCAAAATGACAGTTCTTCCCTTTCTCCTAAGTTGTTTAGATGCTCTTTGGTATAGATTTCTCCTTTAGAATCCATAATCATCGATAAAGCCAGTTATAAAGTTCTGGGAGAAAGGAGCGTTTAGTAATGTCAATGGCAGTGGGATAGGGGAAGTCCTTTGTTAAATATTTGGCCCTTGGAGCTTGCCTGGAAATAAAGGCAGCCAGAAATGGTCATAAATAAATGAATGAACAAAGGGATAGGTAGATAGATAGAGTTTCAGGGGTTTTGAGGTCACTCTAGCCCCCAAAGAAAATTACTTTCAAATTGCAGCTCCATAAATGGAATAATTGAAAAGATTAATCACACTGAAATAATTGGTCTTTTTACAAGTAATTTGGAGCAATATTCAGTCATCGACATCAATGTCTAGTAGTAAAACTCTAATGTATTTATTTTATTAATGGCACTAAATGGTGGTGTTGCTGATTATAAATATTTCATAACTTTTAATTCATTAAAATGAATCAGTAATTTCCTAAACTATTTATTAGCTTTAAATCATCCTTAGCGTTCAATATGTAAGTGCTACTTTGCCTTGAGAATTTTAAAAAAAAAATTATTGTGGGTGGGGGGGAGGAGTAATGGAGCCATTTTGGATGTGGAGAATTAAAGCCCAGTTACAAATGAGTCAGCTTCTCCCTGCTGGGCTGGTCATAAACTAGGGCTTTTTTTGGCACGTGCTTGCATTTGTCAGGCCACAAAGGTGCCATTAATACATAACTTTAGTGGCACTAGGGGACAGGCACAGGTGAATGGAATCTGCAGATAATGCAAAAAGTTCAGACCGGTCATGAGTTTTGATTTTCTCTTTCCCTTACTCGATCCCCCCTGACCATCACCTCATTAACCTCTTCTCAGCAGATCAACTAACTGCAAAAGTAGTACCAACCCTACACTTTATTTTCTGTCTTTGTCTCTGTTTTCAGACACAGCTGCTAATAGAAAAAGGACTAGAATCATAAAGCCATCTGACATCCTCACCTTCTAGTCCAACTCCCTCATTTTACAGATTAGGAAACTGAGACCCAGTGAAATGACATGGCCAAGCTCACATAGGTAGTAAGTGTTAGAGACAGGACTTGATTGATACATAGAAAGGCCCCCAGTGAGATCACCTGGTCCATTTACTACCTGAAGAGTGCCTAACCCTCTCCACATCATCCCTGATGAGTGGCTGGTCAGCCAGCCTCAACTTGAAGACTTTTAGTAACAGGGAATTCCCTCCATAGTTGAATAGCTCTAGTTGTCAGGAGGTTTTTCAAGAGATCAGAATCACAGAACCTTAGAAATGGAAGCAACCTCAGAGCCCACCTATTCTAAACCTTATATGAATGAAAATTCCCTCTGTAATACCCTTGGCAGGTGGTCAGCCAGAGGACCTCTCCTCATGTCTCCTGAGGAATCTCATTTATTTCACCTTGATGCAGCTCCAATTATTAGGGAGTTTTTCTTTACAAAGTCAAAAACCTGCTTCCCTTTATCTTCTACCCATTGTTCCTGGTTCTGTCCAAGCAGAGCAAGGTTGATCCCTCTCCCCCAAGACAGCTCTAGACAGCTGTTGCATGCCTCCTAAGTTTTCTCTGAGGTAAATGCTCCCGGGTCCTTCAGCTTTGCCTCATTTGGCAGAGTCCCCGTCCTGTTCACCCTCCTCTGGATACAGTCCAATGAATTAGTGTCCTTCCTAAAAATGAAATCAACAAAATACTTCAGATTGGGTCGGGCCAAGAAAGAATACGCAAGACTAACATCTCCCTCTACATTTACAAATGTAGCCTCAGATAATATTAGCTTGAAGGCCATCAAAAAGGACTCTGTCCTCTAAAATTCACAGATAAGTCACCTCCCCTTCTGTGGACCTCAGTTTCCTCATTTGTTAAGTGAAGGGATTGGACTAGTCAGCCTCTGAAGTCCCTTCCAGCTTTGAACCTTTGATTCTATGATTTTGCACCATCCTTCCTCCTTTCTGTGGTTGTTCAGTCATGTCTGACTCTTTGTGACCCCTTTTGGGATTTTCTTGGCAAAGATACTGGAATGATTTGCAGTTTGCCATTTTCTTCTCTAGCTCATTTGATTTTTTCCCCTCCAGATCATTTTACAAATGAGGAAACTGAGGCAAACAGGGTTAAATGACTTGCTCAGCATCACACAGCTAGTAAGTGTCTGAGGCCAGATTTGAACTTGCAATGGTGAGTCTTCCTGATTCCAAGCTCAGCGCTCTATCCACCATGCGACCTAGCTGGCGCTTAGAAAATTGATTCTTTTTGCAGCCAAAGTGTTAGACAAATGATGCCTGAAGTCATTCTAACTCTATCATTCTATGGCTCTATGACTTGTTAAGCTGCTTTCTGTCCTGCTTAAAGCCTGGAGAAGCTATGTGGCCTATTGACCAACATCTGAGTGATTCTGGGAGTGAGCTGGAGAATGTTTTCTTCCCTCCACAGCTCCCTGATTTGTGGCAGGTCTATCACAGAGTCAGTGCAGTTCTGAGTGACAAAAGACTCTACTTGCCACCTAGCCCTACTCCATATCCACAGTAAGAATCCTCTCTGTAACGTTCCCAACAAAGTGCGCATCTAGCCCTTGCTTGAATACTTTAATTTGCTGCCTCCTTTTTAGAGGCGCCTAGGTGGTGCAATGGATAGAGTTCTGGAAGACCAGACTTAAAATCTGACTTCAGACACTTACTAGCTGTGTGGTCCTGGGCAGGTCACTTAACCACTGATTTAACTGCTGTTTGCCTCAGTTTCCTCACCCATAAAATGGGGATAATAATAGCATGTACATTACAGAGCTGTTGGGTGGGTTAAATGAGATAATAATTGTAAAATTGCTTAGCACAGTGCCTGGCGCACAGTAAGTCCTATATAAAGGGTGGCTATTAGCTCTGTGTTGTCTCCTCCCATTAGAATGTAAGCTCTTCGAAGGTAAGGATTATCTCTCTGCTTGTATTTGTATTCCTAGTACTTTGCACAATGCCTGGCACATAGCTGTTGTTTGTCCTTTGTTTTGAAGAGGACCAATGACACCAAGGGGTGATGCTTTGACTTGCTGGTGAATTGGATTTAAGTGAAGCAGAGTTGCACTAAGTCACCAGCTTCACTCTCTCTTCAACTAGTAAATGTTTAATAAATGCTTGTTATTTTTTTGGCTTTCATTATGGGGAGCTCACTAGCCCCTGAGACAATCCATTCCATCTTTCAGACAGCTCTAATTACTGAGTTCCAACTCATTTTGAGCAGAAATTTCCTTCCTCCTTGTGATTTCTGCCTCTTGGTCCTAGTTTTCCCCAATGGAGTTATGCAGAACAAATGTAATCCTTTTCCACATGACATCCCTTCAAATATTTCAAGACAGCCATCATGTTCCCCCTACTCTCCTCTTCTACAGTCTATACATTCCCAGAAGAGAATCAGGAAAAATATATTTGTTGTTTACTTACTCAGAATAAGCAGGTTTTGAATTGATGGAGAAAGACCTGGGGGAAGAAAGAGGTTCTTCTCCTTATCACTGACCTTGACTATTCCTTCTACCATTTGGGGTCCTAAGTTCCCCACCTCTCTCCAGCAGCTAATTTGGGGAGAATCCAGCAACATGGACCAAAGTTCATGCCTCAGGGATGTAACGTACATACATTGCCACAAAGATAGCTCCCTGACCCCCAACTCAATGAATGTCCAGGACAAAGCAGAGAAGGGTGATGACAATGACTTCTTTGCATACATGTATTATAAATGCACTTCTTTCTTATTTAAATAGTCATATTTGTCTGTAATCACTTTGATTTAACCTCAAGGACCTCCATGAGTCATATTCCCTTTAAGGCAGAGGTTCTTAACCTGGGATCCATGGACCACCCCACAGGGGTCTGTGGATAGACTTCAGGGGGTTTATGAACTTAGATAGGAAAATATATAACTTAATTTTCACTAACCTCTTACTGAAATTTAATATTTACTTCCATGATAAGTTTGGTTTTATTTTTAAGTACTATTCTGAGAAGGGGTCCATAGGCTTTAGCAGACTTCAAAAGATGCCCATGAAACAAAAATGGTTATGAAGCTTCCCCTGCTTTGAGTATGGGGTTGCTTGGCCCCATCCCCTACCTACATACACAACTGGGTGAGGCTGTTAAATACCTGCCCTTTCTACATAAACCACATTGGGAATGAGCTTGCAGAGCTCTGCTGCTATCTCTGACCTTTGCACACTACCACTTTGCCTTTTTCTCCCTTTTAGCACCGAAAGTCTCTGTCCTTCCCTTTCCACTGCTCCCTTATACCTCAGTGCCCTCCATTTTCTGTTAGATGCCTTTGGATCTTCTCCTTAAAATCTGAGTCACTGGCAGTCCTGATGGATATAGACTAGATGCACTCTTAGAGAGCATCCGATCCAGTGGCGTCAATCAAGCTCAAATAGAAGCGAGGACCAGTAGCGCATTTATGAAGGTCCCTTCAAGCCACCTACTGACTTAGAAAGTCACACATTAACATTATCTATATTTTATTATATTTATTGTGTTAAATATTTCCCAATTACATTTTAATCCAATTTGAACCACATTAAGGAGTGTTGTAGGCCACAAGCAGCCCTTGAATTTAACACACTGGATGTAATCCAGCCTTCCTATTTTACGTATGAATAAACCAAGGCTCTTAGAGGTTGAAGAACTTGCCCCAGGTCACATAGGAGCAGAATCTAGGTTTCAGTTTCACCATGCACATGATAATAAAGCTAGAAGAGGTCTTAGAGGTCATCATATCCAACTCACTCATTTTACAGATGTGGAAACTGGTGCCTGGAGATGTTAAATAAATTGCCCAATGCCACAAAGGAAATAGTAGAAAAAATGAAATCTGAACTCAGGTCCTTTGATTCTACAGTTCCTTCTAGTTCAAGGTTTATAATCCAATGACCTAATTCTCTTTAAGATGTAAAATTGGTCCAAGTTTTAATAAACTGGGCCTAGACTTTGGCAAGAAGGAATGGTTTTAGAATCAGTAGATCTGAATACAAATCCTCTGGCATCTGTTTGACCTTGAGCAAGGCACCTAACCTCCTCCCTAGAACTCAGTTTCCCTATTGATAATACAAGGAGGTCAGACTCTATGGTTTCTGATAGCCCTTCCCACTCTTTCTCTCTGTATTTTTTTTCCTTAATCCTTGTCCATCAACTTAGGGCAACGGAAAGGACTCTAGCCTAGGAATCAGAACTTAGTTCTAGTTTTATATCTACCTCTGACTGGCCATGTCAGAATAAACCACTAGTAGGCCTGGAGTCAGGAAGACCTGGGATTAAATCTGACCTCAGACCCTTACTAGCTGTATGACCTTGGACAGGTCACTTAGCCTCTGTCTGCCTGAGCTCCTCATCTGTAAAATGGAGTTTATAATAGTATCTCCTTCCCAGGATTATTGTGAGGAGATAATGAGATAATATTTATAAAGCACTTAAAACAGTGCCTGGAACATTGTAGGTGCTTCTGGGGAGCCTGTTGACTAAGACGATATGATCATCCGCAGGTACTTTTCATATAAAGGACCATAGTATCACTCATGTGGTGATCATGTAAGGAAATACAGGAGAAGCGGAGTAAAGAAAGGAAATGGACAGAAAATGGTTTTATCCAAAGAATTTGATACATCTGAATTTCCTGGGTGCTCTTATGTTTGGTTGAACTGAAAGAGGTTTTTTGGCGATAAAGCCTTACAACACAAAGGTGACTTAGTTTCCTGCCTATCCAGAAATGGCTACAAACTTACCTGCTCCATTTGAAATACAAACAACACAACTGGTGGAGGTTTGCTTCAAGATGTTAATCCCATCTCAAACTGGCCCAGATATTTCCCAAGTTGGCCATATCCCTCAAACTTCTGTGTAGGCCATTGGATGTCCTTGATGGTGCTGGACCTGAAGCCAAGGCCTTGTAGGCCTAGGACTAGTGCTTTAACAAGCCTGGTCCCACTGGGGCTGTATTCTAGAGTGTCAATATTCAGGTGGTAGGCTTCTTCCCCGTGGCATTTTGGAGACCTATTACTTTGGTACTTTGTGGTCATCTGCCAGCCTGAACTTTGCTGCCTCACCGAGCTTTACCACCAGCCTCATCGTATAACCATGGTGCTCTTTTCCCCAAGGATTCCTATTACTCATTCAGTCCTCAAAGGCATGCAGCCAGGTCTCTTTGGGGAGGAGTTTCCTGCTTTCTTAATGCAACAGCTGTATTGCTGCTACTCCTCTCTCTCCCCTCTCCCAACAGTCCCCTATATTAACACTAGCGATGACCTTGGCAAAGGAATTTCTAGTTTGGGCTGTTCCTAGGATCCTGCTTAGCGTCATCATCGGTGCTTTTGTAGGGCCTTCATTCATGATCAGGACCTTGGATAGGTCATTTCATTTCTGAGGCTTCAAAAGAAAATAAACTTATAGGAGGCCTCTCAAGCTTTCTTATCAGTAGCAGCAATAGCAATGAACAGTATTTATCCAGTGGCTGCTCCATGTAAGTCGCCCTGCTAAGCCTAGCAGGGAATTATAACAAGAAATATCAAAGAAGCCTTTGCCCTCCAGCATCTTAGAGAGCTGAAAAGAGAGTGTTTCAAAGCCTGATACAACAGAGAGACTTAGTGAAGCATAGCAGAAAAAACATGATAGATGACCATAATAATAGCATTTGTATGGCACTTTTTAGGTATAAAAGCACTTTGCCTTTTTCATTGTATCCTCGCAACAACCCTGATAGGTAGTTACTATTACTATCTCCATTTTACAGATGGGAAAACTGAGCCAGGCAGTGATTAAGGGACTTTCCCAGGGTCATACAACTAGGAAGTATCTGATGCAGGATTCAAACCCAGGTCTTTCTGACTCCAAATCCAGTTCTCTGTCCATTGCACCACCTATTTGTCTCCATGGATTATGGAGTCAAAAGATCTGAACACTACACCTGGTTCTACTAATGACTAAATAAGTATGGCTTTCTGATCTGGGTTCAAATTCTGCCTCTGTCATTTACTACTTGGGTGACCTTGGACTAGTCACTGAACTTCTCTGATCCTATTTCCCTATCTATAAAATGAAGGAGTTAGAATAGATAGCTGCCATGATCTCTTCCAACCCTAAAAGTGGGTGTGGTTTGTCCCTCATTCTCAAAGAGGGCCACAGTCTCTAAGGTCCCTTCCAGAAATGGAACATTTAGGCTTTCTCCAGCTTTTCCCATGTAGAAAGGGCTTAACAAACATTTGCTAATTAACTTTCATTAGTCATTTGTGCAGTTGGAATTATGGAAGTCTCATCTTTATTTGAGTTTGTGAACAGTGGTCTGCAGGATCTAGGGCCATATTTGTTGTGCAAAATGCAGTATTCCCATTGGTGGTATTAAAAGCTTTCGGAGATTGGGGAGGGGAAGTAGGGAGGAAAGTGGGGAGTAGTAATTGATGGCATCTGCAAAGATATAACTCCCATCACCACCCCCTCCATTCCTCTCCATTCTAATTAATAGTATGGCCCGCAGCCTATGCTTCATAGAGAGCCAATGGCAGCAGAGAGTATAGTAATCTGTAATTAGCGTAAAGTTCAGCTGTTCAGTCTTGGAAATTCACATGGACGCAATAATTTAGTTTTCTTAAAAGGCCCAGTGAGGTTAAAAGCCGGAATCTTGTTTGGCTTTTATAAGCTGATCCTTTTAATAGGTTTGGAATTCAAACATAATTAAAATGCTGGCTGCAAAGTTGCTGTGGTTGATACTAGGCATGAGAGAAAAGAATAGGATTCCCTCAACTGCAGGGCAGTCAACTGCCAGCCCAGAATGGATGGAGAAGAGCTGAAGCTTTCACCACTGTCCTTGGTTCCTCTACAAAGAATCAACCCTAGTTTGATCTCAGGCAGGAAGGGACTGGCCTTCCTCCAGGCGCAGCCTCCATGGTGCCACAGTGTTTGGAGAACAAGGGTTAAAATAGCCCCTACTGGAAACAGTAACACTACTGTTAGTGAGAGAGAGCCTCCCTGGTCACTCTGAGGTCAGGAAGGCCAAGCAGAATGGACATTTTACTCTCAAGTTTTTGTGGGAAGGAAGAATGTATAGAGAATTATGAGAGCTTATGTTGTATAAAGCTAGGGGTAGGACTATAAAGTTTTCTCATTCATTCAGGAAATAATGATTAATTATTTTCTATGTGCTAAGAACTAGGGCAGGTACAAAGCTTAGATGAGAAGGTATCAAGGGCACAGTAGCTTTGAAATCACAAGACCTAAGTTCACATTCCACCTATGACATAGTGTTCTATTTCCCTGAGCTCATTTCCTCATCTGGAAAATGAGGTCATTGGTTCTTTTCCAATTCCAGATCTCTGGGTTCAAAGGATATCCTGGTGCACCATCATTGCATGGTGCTTCCTATCTCATAGCAGAGTTAAGATGCAAACTCAGATAAATGTCATAAGAGAATAATCAAAGCCCTTCATTTCACAAATGAAGAAACTAAGGCCCAGAGAGGTAGACATATGTGTGTCACAAACAGCATGTATCTTTCCATTGCCCTTTGTGTCATCTATAAGTTTGATACTACAGATGCAGGGATGATTTACAACCATGTAGCATCCCTGGGTTTTAGGTGGAGCAATCCACCCATTATCCTCAATTAGAAACAGTTCACTGTGCATAGTCTTTCCAGTGGTCATTCCCAGAGCATCTTGCTAAGAAGCATCCTGCCTTACTATGCACAAGATGATGTCATATGGATTGGGCAGCTAGGTGCCTCAGTGGATAGCACTGTAGGCTTGAAGTCAGAAAGACATGAGTTCAAATTTGGCTTCAGACACTTAGCAGCTATGTGACCCTTGGCAAGTCACTTGCCTCATCTGTTTCCTCACATGTAAAATGAGCTGCAGAAGGAAATGGCAAAACACTCTAGTATGTTTGCCAAGAAAACCCCAAATGGGGTCATGTGGAATCAGACACGACTGAAAGAACTGAACAAAACGGATTGAGTAATTCTTTGCTATTCTTCTGTATGGATCTATAAAAAGTAACCAAATGGAATTAATATTGCAGTGGTGTGGAGTTGTTTTTTTATTAATTCTTTGCTCTCTTTAGACTGACAAAAGAATTGTATAATTTAAAATCGTTAAAGTTAAAAAAAGCACTCTGCAATTTTCCAGATGAAGTGCACATATATGCCAATAAGTATGACGCAGGGAAGAACACGAAAGGGGCAAAAGACCCTGAGACCCAGGGCTCTGAGAAAATTGGAAGAGAGAAAGGGGACTTAAAAAATACAACACAGGAGGAGGGGAAGCAAGAGGAAAGAACTCTGAATGCGTAAAAGAAAGCAGGAAAGGTCAACTCTTAGAGTCCTAGTAAGGAAAGAAAACAGGTGACTGAGGAGCCACCTGAAGCTAAGATCTCTTGAACAAGAGGTGAGGTAATTAAGCTACCTCAGATCCTTAACCTTTGGAGTCCTTCTCTGTGGAAAATAAAAGGGCCCTTAATTGTCAGCTCCCCAGAAGGTCTTCCCCTCCCAGTTTGGTCTTTTTTTTGGGGGGGGGGAGTTTTGATTAAAGGGGCCATCCCTTGATTAACTTCTTAAAGAGGCCTATTCACTGAATGGGCATTACCTCACTCAAAGTGAGAACCTGAAAAGACCTCAGCCTGAAAGGGCCAGGAACTCCCGTTGCATCCTGGGCCATCTCCAGTCCTCCTGGTGAATATCTGGCCACTGGACCCAGATGGCTCTGGAAGAAAAAGTGAGGCTGGTGACCTTGCGCAGTCCTTTTTCACTCAATCAAAGTCAACTGCAAGTCATGTCATTCCTGATGTCATGGTCCTCTTTGAGAACAAAGGACAAACATAATAACAACAATACATATATGCTTCGATGGTCCTATTATATTATCCATTGGCACCAATCACAATCATTCTCGATCATTCATGCCCATGACCTTCCATAAATTCCCCATAAGAGGCCATTAGATGGCATACTAGATACAGTGAAGGACTTGGAGTCAGAGAGACCTGAGTTCAAATCCTGCATCAGACACTTACTTTGCAACCCTTGGCAAGCTACTCAAACCTCCCTGATCCCTGTAAAAAGGTTATTGTGAGGATCAAATGAGATAATATATGTGTAACATTCTCCATGGGCTACTTGTACTCACATATGTAGGCTGAGTCCCCCAAAGATTCAAGGGGCATACCTGCTACTTTGAGGTTCAACTGGCTTACCCATACCTAACACTATGAATCATGAATTACTACTGATATGCTTCCCATTTACAACCGTCAAGTAGACGTGATCAGCTCTTTTGTTATTATTCAGTCATTTTCAGCCATGTCCGAGTCTTCATGACACCATTTGAGATTTTCTTGGCAAAGATTAGCTCTTAATAAAGGCATTAATTAATATTTCATAGTAAAACAGCAGCATTTGTACCATAACCTGGGATATACTCTCCCACAAATACATAGGACATTCATAACAAGAGTAGGCTCAAATTAAGAGTACAGTGATAGCGAGACACACATGTATGTGGTACAGATGTGGCAAAGGCAACTCATGACTCCTGGTACTGCAGGAACTGGGTATCTTTTCTCCCTCCTCCTCATGCAACCCCCGCCTTAGCGCAACATTGCTTCGGGGCGAGTTTCCCATCTGGGTTTCCAGAGTCTGTTCTTATCTGCTTCCATTAAGAGAGTAAGGGAAAGGGAATGAGCATTTACTAAGCACCTACTGTGTACCAGGCACTGTGCTAAGTGCTTTACAAGTATTATCCCATTGGGTTTACCACAAACCTTTGAGGTATATGATATTATTATCCCTATTTTACAGTTGAGGATACTGAAAAAGGTTAAGCAACTTGTGAGAGTCACATAGCTAATAGGTGTCTGAAGCTAGAATTGAACTCAGGTTTTCCTGTCTCCAGATCTAGAGCTATATTTACTGTGCCACCTAATTGCATCCAGGAGCCTTATTCCTTGAAACTGGTTTCTCCCACAAGTGATTGCCTTTCTTGAATCTCTAGACATCTAGAGTTTGTCTCTCTGTCCCTTTAATTATGCTCTGAAATCTCTTGTGGTTGTTGCTTAGTCAATGTCATGTCTGACTCTTTGTGACCCCATTTGGGTTTTTGTGAGTTTTTTGGCAAAGATATTGAATTGGTTTGCCATTTCCTTCTCCAGCTCATTTTACAGATGAGGAAACTGAGGCAAACAGGGTTAAGTGATTTACCCAGAGTCACATAGCTAATAAGTGTCTGAGGCTGGATTGGAACTCAGGTTCTCCTGATTCCAGGCCCAGCCCTCTATCCACTGCACCACCCAGCTGCCCGTGAAATCTCTAAAACCAATTAATTCCCATCCTATTGGATAAGATATTTTCCTCTGAGAAAGTCATTGCTAGATACCATGGCCTGTGAGGAAAGAAGGGTGCAAGAAATCATCTTTTGGATATCCGGTTTGGATATGCCCTTTTTTCCCCACTGCAGGTTTTTCCTCCACAAACTATCACAGGCCTGCCCTTCCTTGAACTGAATCTCTTTCCTTAGGGTTTAGCTATTTAAAACCGTGCAGAGCGGCTATCTAGCCATTGCTTCTGCAATGAGGTTTCTCCCTTTAATTATGGAAAACAAAGGTGTTCATTCACACATCATAAAGGGATTTGGGTCTAGAGGTATCTTTACAGTTAATCTGCTTGTGGTTATATTCTAGGCCTTCTGCAACAGGGGGACGGGGTATTCTCCAAAGATTAACTCTCTTTTTAAAACCATGAAGCTCTATATAAATGATAGCTATCACTATCATCATCGTTATTATTATTTTAAGGGTTTATAAAACACAACTGAGGCCTTCCTCTAAATCTTTTAATATTTTGGAATACCAGTATAATAAGCAAGGGCTATCCATCTCTTATCTCTCACTTTCACTATATAATCCCAGAACTTTCCCATTCAGAGGGTTTCTTAATGATATCATTTGTGTGCAGTTAATGTTGGTAGTAGATTTTATAGCTGACTCATCACCAGGTATCTCTATGGCCCTTAGAGTCAGCTGCCATTTTGATTCTTGGTCGATTACTGTCTTCAATGACTCCCCCTCATAGAGCAGCAGTGGGAGTGTTGATTTGAAAAAAGGAACTTTTGTGTCAGTAAGTAGCCTACGTTAGGATCCTTGAAACCACTCCTCATTTCCCCAAAGGGTTTCTTCCCTCCTGTTCTCCTGTTTAATTCTGGGCCCATTTATTGGTATTGGACTGGAAGTCATCCTGGCCAAAGCTCGAATCCTGCCTCAGACATTTACTTAGCTGTGCAACCCTAGGCAAATCATTTAATCTCCATCAGTCTCAGTTTTTCATCCCTAAAATAGGGGTAATGACGGCATACATCTCAGAGTGTTTGTGAGGATTAAATGTTATAATATATGTAAAGTGCTTTGCAAACCTTGAAGCATTACATAAATATTGTCTATTTTCCTCAGTCTCTCTCTGTCTCTGTGTCTCTGTCTCTTTTTGTCTCTCTCTGTGTCTCTGTCTCTCTCTGTCTCTCTGTCTCTATCTGTCTCTCTGTTTCTCTCTCCCTCTCCCTTTCTCTCTCTCTCTCATTTTCTCTCTTCCTCTGTAAGGGGGAAGACTATCTTGCCAACATGCCAAACATAAGGGGGCAGATCTGTTCTTCCCTAATTATGCTAATTGTTGGATGGCATACCCTCTGAGAGAATAATGAGATACCAAAGAGAGAGACTCATACCACCTTGGTTATTAATAGGTTTTATTAGGGTTAATTGGATTAATTGGGGGAGTATGCTCATAAGAGATCAGTCATCCTGCAGGACAAAGTAACATCTTGGATCCCCACACTAACCCCAGGCCACGTCAGATATTATATAGAACCAAAACAAAAGAGGCATAATGCCAGGGATGGCCCAAGGTCACCTTCAAGTATTCCCATGGGAGACTTGAACTTCTTTTTCTGCTTATATTTATTCAAGGTGGTTTACATTTTCTGTAAGAATCATAGGTCATATTCCCATTCTGGCCTTTCCAATACACTCTGCCCCTCATGACCTGCTCATACAGTCTTTCTAATAATCTCTTCTGCAAAGTTCCGTAAGCAATGCATGAGTGGTTTTGTTAACATGGAGGAAGCAGAGGAGCCTACCAATGAGTTACAGTCCACAGTAGCAATACAAGCACAAGTGAGGAAACAACATGACCAACAAGAAAATTACCAGAATCATTATAAATTTCTTCCATCTCACACCTAGGGAGGTGAAGGAAGAATCAGAGGCATTTGGTGATTAGTGGGAGTACCAAATTTTTGAACTTAACACAGGCCAGCTGAATTTCTGAACTAAGTTTAGAGATAAAGAAATATGGCTTGATCAATTTTATAATACATCGCAGATGATACAGAATAGAATCAGTTACAAAATGGGATGAGAATAATTTGATTTTCTCAATTTCCTCTTTTTTGTCAATGGTATACCTGTCACATTTTTTTCCTGACTGGTCAATATAAGAGTAACAAGATCTACCAACCACAATACAAGCCATAGCAAGAGTGGCTATTAATTTTAGAGAAGAAGTTTACAAGACACCAAGACAACTGAGATACAGTGTATAGATATATACATGTATACATGTATAGATATAGTGAAGCAAAAAGTCCAAGTGACACAATAATGACCATCAACTTACTCCCAATGTCCATTTAACCGATAGGCTTCATCTTGGATCTCAGATGTCCCATGTGGCTATCTGGTCTCTGGAAACTTCTTTTCTTGGACATTCCAGATAGGTCTCCTCTTTAGTAGATTTGCTTCTCTGGTGCCAAGTTGCTCATAAGACTCCTCAGATGTTCCTGCTAAAATCTCTTATAAAACACATCTCAATACAAGTTGGCCCAGGTCTCAAATTTTACTTCTCCAATAACTAGTTCATGTGGTGAAAACCATTTCAAACCTTATAGTTCTGACCTCGTTAACAATAGAACTATAATAGAATATTACTAAATAGAAAATAGAACTATACACCGAACATCAAATTAGGAACCCATAGTTCACTTAACTTCAGAGAATTTAAGTCTTTACATGTCCTATTAGAATCATTTACATTTGACATACAGGATTGCATAGTCTAGTTGCTTTCCTGAAATCTTCCAATTGATTTCAATTTCTTTAGGAGGATCAAGTGTTATTGAGGATCTAACATAATATTATATGATATATAATATAATCGAACATAAGGAAACAGAGGTAACAACGTTCTTCAGGTAGAGACTTTCTACTCCTAGGTTCAGTGGTTACACAAATTAGTTTTCTTACAAAAGGCTGAATTTACTCCAATTGTAGCAAAAGATTTGAGATGGGATATATAGATATACTTAAGTAATTAATTCCCAGTTTTATACAGAAAACGGCATATATCAATGGAGTTGATTGTAGTAGATGTTCAGCTGTTAATCATATTCAAATGGAATAGATATTATACAAACATTACTCTCACTAAGATGATTGATGCTACTGAAATTCTATTCCTTAAAATAAAACAGAAGAGGTTTATGACTTTAACTGACAAATTAATAGATTTATATTCTTGTCTCACAAGCTTTTGTTTTTACTTTTGTCCAATTATTACCATAGCATTCTGAAAGAATGAGCCATTTCAGGGATTTAATGTCACCCATGGCTATGTAAATATTAGTAGACAGATGAGAAGCCCAAGTACTAATTCACTTAGTTTTTTGGGATATGGAATGTCTTCACATTCAGATCACAACATTAAGATTCAAAACATTAAGATCTTACACACTTGCATTGTGCTTATATGTTCTATAGAACAGACTACCTGTCCTGATTATAGAAATTTGCTATAATAGGAAAAATCAGGGCAATGATTATTATAGCATCAAAACTGGTCCCTCAGGCCTACGCCTAAGGGCACAAAATAACACATGCATGCCAGAATAAAGCATCCTTAGCTCTGTTTGATTTCATAGAAGAGTCATGTTGACAACCAATCATGTAGTAACAATTCCATTCAGGACTAACCAGGTGGGAAACATTCCTATTCAAAAGGAAGTAATATAATGGAGAAACTGAGTCAGGATGCTCCTATCTTTGGCTATGCCAAGGTCATCCTCTTGGCTTTTTCCCCAGATACAGACTTCCACCTGTCAATAGTTCAGAATCACATTCCTTCTGAGTAGCTTGTGGGGTTTCTCTCAAATGGTGGAATATTGACTTAATGATCCATCAGACAATTATAC
Organism: Phalanger gymnotis; assembly: GCA_028646595.1. Taxonomy (NCBI): domain Eukaryota; kingdom Metazoa; phylum Chordata; class Mammalia; order Diprotodontia; family Phalangeridae; genus Phalanger; species Phalanger gymnotis. The sequence goes on along the minus strand of CM053625.1, from coordinate 165,542,799 downwards.
CTGAATTCGAAACTCAAAAGAATGTCAGTTACAATCTCAAAAGCTTTTACTTCAAATGGCAAATTTCACTAATCACAGCTTAGGGCTACCTATGGTTATTTTTACTCTCATGAAACTGCAATAAGGGATAAAAGTTTACCAAAACTCACATACACACATAAGAGATTTTGCTTACCATCCTTCACATGTTTTTCTTTTCTTCTTCTTGAGTTTAGACTTATCCTGATACAAGTGCCAATCATTAGAAATCGCTTCTATATTATAAACAAACTTGGAAATTCTCCATAAGCCAATTTCATTGTTTAGAAACTCCATGACCCATAACAAGCTCTTTCCCCAGGGTTGATGACCTTGCCCAAACAGATGTTCAAGAAACCTAGCAAGGAAAGCAGGTTCAAGAAAACTAGCAAGGGGATTCTACAAGGTCTTTTCGTCATACCTTTCCTCACATAGTAGTTACCAATTTTCCCTTTTTCAATAACTTTTCCAGTCCTTACAAAGACTCATAACTCAGTAATGCACCTAACTGGTAGGATATTTTCTCAAGCTATTGCAGCTCATTTTACCTCGAAGTTCTCAGGAAGACTTGAGCTTGCCCCTCCTGTTCCCTTAAATAAATTTCTTTTGTTATAGAGAGGAAGTAAGACAGTTCTTGAAATTCAAATTGAACACAATCTATTACAAAAATGGGTAGGAGTCTCTCACATAATTTACAGCCAAAATTTCCAGTCTCAAGACACACACACCAATTTCAAAAGTTATTTTCGATTGATCAATGCTTAATTTTAGTGTGTAAGACTCCATTATTATATAATTAGATGTTTCAGTCAAATTCAGTTACCTGTTGGTTTTTTTCCAATTCGCAAACCTTTTTTTCTCTTTCGTGAACCAGGAAAGGGTTAATAATAACATAGGCTGTTTCTAAGTGCCAGGTCTTAATTTTTTTCCCTCTGAAACTTGACTGGCACTGCCCCCAAATCCATCTCTCTATAATCACTGACATGATCTTCTTCTCTTGCTGTAAAACAATAAATGTGTCATTCTGGTGGTGGAAAATGCTCTTAATCCCCTTCAAATAAATGCTAAAGAATATTAACCCAATTACTTGCCAGCATGTATTTCAACATTTATAAAAACATTCGAACCACAATATAGGTCTGAAGGGAAAAGATGCCCTCTCTTTTTTTCCTTATCTGCCCTTCTACACTCCAGAACTTGGCGACAGTTCAGAAACGTAAAGCAAAAGAAAGAATCTTTCTGAAAACTTATAGAGGTTCACATTAGTTAACAAGACACAGAGAGATAGATTTGCCAGAAGAGTTTTTCCTCCTAAGCTCCATGCACACAATTATAGACTCTGAGATATACACAAATGTAGGACCAGAAAAAAACACAAACAGACCAACAACTGTGAGACAGCGGATTCAATACTGAAAGTTATTTCTCCTTGCCAGCCTTACTAGATGTCTCCAGAGGGGCCATGCTATCTATATTACACACCCACACACACTTGCACACACATGCACCCCCAGCATGCACACATACACCCTGAGAAATTATGACCCTTTTAAAACTGCATCTGTCTTGTTTCTTGCATATTCTGATCTGACACTTCTTTTATCAATCACATTCCAAATAATCTTCACTTCACTGTGTTTTTCCTCCTCTGCCTCTCTCATTTCCTTCTGATGTACATAATCAAAAAGAAAAGGAGGGAGAGAGTAAGAGAAACTCTCTCTGTTCTTTACCCTATGAAACAGAGGGCAATTGCCATTTCAAAGTCTCTCTTTTTTTTTAAATTTATTTTTAATATGTTTAGTTTTCAGCATTGATTTTCACATGCGTTTGAATTACAGATTTTCTCCCCATTTCCACCCCCCCACTCCAAGATGGCGTACATACTGGTTGCCCTGTTCCCTAGTCTGCCCTTCCCTCCGTCCCCCCCATTCCCCTCCCATCCCCCTTTCTCTTACTTTCTTGTAGGGCAAGATAAATCTCTATGCCCCATTGCCTGTGCATCTTATTTTCTAGCTGCATGAAAAAAAATTTTACTTTTGAACATCTATTTTTTTAAAACCTTGAGTTCCAAATTCTCTCCCCTCTTCCCTTCCCATCCACCTTCCCTAAG
>CM053625.1:165521190-165540171 GCA_028646595.1 Phalanger gymnotis | reverse complement strand
CATTTCTCTTCCCAATTTTTCCTCTACTTCTCTAACTTGCTTTTCTAAATCATTTTTGAGTTGTTCCATGGCCTGAGACCAGTTCATGTCCCTCTTGGAGTTTTTTGTTGTAGGCTCTATGACTTTGTTAACTTCATCTGACTGTATGTTTTGGTCTTCTTTGTCACCAAAGAAGGACTCCAGAGTCTGAGACTGAATCTGGGTGTGTTTTCACCATCTGGCCATGTTCCCAGACAACTTACTTAACCCTTGAGTTTTTTTCAAGGGGGTATGACTGCTTGTAGACTAAAGAGTTCTATGTTCCACGCTTGGGTGGATGCACTGCCTCACCAGCACTCCTCCTTCCCCAAGAACCCCCTACCTGGACTGGGCTTAAATCTTCAGCAGGCTCTGTACTCCTCCTCTGATCAGCCACTTAATTCCTCCCACCAGGTGGGCCTGGGTCCAGAAGCAACTGCAGCTGAATTTCTAAAGCTGCCCCTCCTCCGTTGCCCCAGGGGTGGTAGGTGAACTGCAAACTCTCTTCCCCACAGCTTTTCCCACTAACCTTCTCATTGTCTTTGCTGTTTGTGTGCCGTGAGGTCTGGTACATGCTACAGCAAAGTAATTCAGCACGTAAGGGCACTCTCCGCTCCACTCCTGGTCTCGTCGGTCCGCGGTCTGCAGTCCGCGCTGCACACTGGGCTCTGCTTGGCTCAGCTCCGCTCCCCTCAGCTGGGAGCTGGGAGTTCTGTGCGGGACAGATCTTACCCCAAGACCATCCAGGCTGTCCTGGGCTGGAGCCCTGCTTCCCTCTGCCACTTTTTGGGTTCTGCAGTTCTAGAATTGGTTCAGAGCCATTTTTATAGGTTTTTGGAGGGACTTGGTGGGGAGCTCACGCCAGTTACTGCTTTCCAGTTGCCATCTTGGCTCCGCCCCCTCGAAGTCTCTCTTAACAGGGCTGAAAGTTCTTGTCTTTGCCTAGGCTACATTTCTTCCATTAAGCAACACAAACAGCCAGCAATCATACGGGATTTCCCACCTTGGGACCCTATCAAGGCACAAACTAATGTGCATTTTGGGAGCATTTCTGTACTCATGTGGTTCAGGCCACCTCTCCCATGTCCAGTTGGATGTGAGTGACCAACATGCCACCTTTCCCTCAGGGATGAGGATGGCCAGGATTTCCCCTGCAGAAGCCTCATTCCCCAAGCCCCTTTCTCTGGTATCCTACCGACTACACCAAAGGTAAGGGGGGACACTATCCTGCCCACTATGCCAAATGTAAGTTGGCAGGTATGTTCTTCTCTAATTATGTCAATTGCTGGGTAGCATATACTCCAAGAGAATAATAGGACACCAAAGAAAGAGGGACTCATGCCAGCTTGGTTATTAATAGGTTTGATTAGGGTTAATTGGGTTAATTGGAGGAGTATGTTCACAAGAGGCCAGTCATCCTGGGCAGCAGCAAGTCAAAGTAATATCTTGGATCCCCACACCAACCCCAGGTAAGGTCTGGTATTGTATAGAAACAGAAGAAACAAGACATAGTGCCAGAGATGGCCCAGGGTTACATGGTCACATGCAAGTATTCCCATGGGAGAGTTGGAACTTCTTTTGCTACTTACATTTACTCAAGGTAGTTTACATTCTCTGAGAGTCATAGGTCACATTGCCATTCTTGCCTATTCCTGTACACTCTCTCTCCCCACCACCACCCCCTCTCTCCCTGTCCCTCTCCCTCCCCCTCCCTCTCTCCTCTTTTTTCTTCTCTCCCCCATATATATATACATATTTATATATGCATATGCATATGTATATATATATATGGATATGGATATACAAGAAACAGTTTGGTATAGTGGATAGAGAGCTTGCTTCAGCATCAGAAAGACCTGGGTTTAAGTTCTAACACATACTGATTGTGTAGCCCTATTACAATTTTTTAAAATAGTATTTTTCTAATTACGTGTAAAGACAAGGTTTAAAATTCATTTTTTTTAAATTTTGAGTTCCAAATTTTTCTTCCCACTCCCTAAAATGGTAAGTAATTTAATGTAGGTTATATATGTGCAATCATAGAAAACATTTCCATATTAGTCATGTTGTGAAAGAAGAAATAGACCAAAAGGGAAAAAACGCAAAAACTAAAGAAAATGAAAATAGTCTGCTTTGATCTGTATTCATACTCCATCGATTCTTACTCTGGAGGTGGATAGCATTTTCCATCATGAGTCCTTTGAATTGTTTTTGGTCACTGTATTTCTGAGAAGAGCTAAGTCACTCAAAGTTCATCATCCCACAGTGTTGCTGTTGCTATGTACAATGTTCTCCTGGTTCTGCTCATTTCACTTCCCATTAGTTCACATAAGTCTTTTCAGATTTTTCTGAAATTTGCCTTGCTTCTTATAGCATAATAGTATTCCATTACATTTATGTACCACAACTTTTTCAGACATTCCCCAAATGACGGACATCCCCTCAATTTCCAAGTCTCGGCCACCACAAAAAGAGCTGCTGTAAATATTTTTATACATATAGGTCCTTTTCCCCTTTTATGATCTCTTTGGGTACAGACCTAGCAGTGATATTGCTAGATCAAAGGGTATAAACAGTTTTAAAACCTTTTCAGAATAGTTCCAAATTGCTCTCCAGAATGGTTGGATCAGTTCACAGCTCCACCAACAGTGCATTAGTGTCTCAGTTTCCCACATCCTCTCCAACATTTATCATTTTCCTTTTCTGTCATACTAACCAATCTGATAGGTTTGAGGTGGTATGTCAGGGTTGTTTTGATTTGCAATTCTTTAATCAACAGTGATTTAGAACCTTTTTTCATATGACTATACATAGCTTTGATTTCATCTGGAAACTACCTGTTTATATCCTTTGACCATTTATCAATTAAGGAATGACTTGTATTCTTATAAATTTGACTCAGTTCTTTACATATTTGAGAAATAATGGCCCTATTACTCCTGAGACACTACCATGCTCCCAGTCACTCAGGCTTAAAACCTGGATTTCATGTTCAATCCCTCACTCTTAACCTCCCCCCATATCCAATCAATTGTTGAGCTTCATCCTTTCAACCTTCATTTTCTTTTCTTTTCTTTTCTTCTCTCCTCTGCCACTGCCACTTCCCAGGTGCTTCTTATTACTTCCAGAATCAAATATAAAATCCTGTGCTTGGATTTTAAAGCCCTTTATAACCTGACTCATTCCTACCTTGCCAATCTTTGTACTCTTTCCAACCTTCCCCTGCCTCGGCTCTCCATAGATCTAGTGATATGGATCTCTTTGCTCTTCCTCACACAAAAAATTCCCAACTGGGAGTGTTTTCACCGGTTCTCCCCATGCCTGGAATGCTTCTCTCTCTCCTCATCTCCACCTCCTAGCATCCCTGGTTTCCTTTAAGTCTCACCTAAAATTTCATCTCCTTCAAGAAGCCCTTCCCAGTCATCCTTAATCTGAGTGCCTTCCCTCTGAGATTGTATGTATCTTGTTTGCAAATCATTGTTTGCATATCCCCTTCCATTAGACTGTGAACTCCCTGAGAGCAAGGACTATTTGCATTTTTGCCTTTCTTTATATGCCTAAGCTTAGCACAGTGCATAGCTTATAGTAGGTGCTTAATAAATGCTACTTGACTGAATTGACCCTAGAAAAGTCATCTAACTTTTCATCCCTAGGCAATGATACAAGTTTCAGAACAGATACCAATCTGCGGCTAGGTGGCGCAGTAGATAGAGCACTGGACCTGGAGTCAGGAAGACTCATCTTCCTCAGTTCAAATCTGGCCTCAGAAACTTATAATTGTATGACCCTGGGTATGTAATTTAACTGTGTTTGCCTCAGTTTCCTCATCTCTAAAATGAACTGGAGAAGGAAATGGCAAACCACTCTAGTATCTTTGCCAAGAAAACGTCAACTAGGGTCTTGAAGAATTGGATAAAACTGAAACAACTGAACAACAAACAACAACTAATCTGCATTGTTGAAGAGAATTTACCTACTAGGAGCTCCCTATACCAGTGAAATCACAGGTTCAATTAAAAGACACTGTGAGGTAGTGGATAAAATGCCAGCCCCAGAATCAGGAAAGACATGGGTTCAAGTCTGGCTTCTGACACATGCTGACTGCATTACTCTGGGGCAGTTCTCTTCCCCTCTCAGAGGCCCCAGAAATCGCAGAGTAATTGCTTATCTGCTTTGGCCTAAGAAGTGTCCTGACTGGGAGTCCCCTGTGCCAATCAAGCATAGGTCTGGGCCCCTCTCTCCTAAAATTGTATATTTATAATGTGTTCAACTCTACTGCTGTGAGTCCATCTTTCCCCCCTTATTTCTCTTTCTCCATTTGTCTCTTTCCCCCCATTACTCATTCCTTTCAGCCTATACACAATACTAAATCATCTAGTCCATTCCTATTAAAATCAGTCAATTAGTTAATTCAGTGAAAAATTCAATCAAACCAGTAGTTCAGTGTTGTATAAATAAAATGTTGATTGATTTTTTTTCTTTACAGCTGATTATTTTGACATTGTATAAACAAAGTCTCTGAAATCTCTCTACCTCAAATCTGTCTAGTTTTTTGGTGGCTATTCAATTTAATTCAAAATCACATTTATTAAAGTCCTATCACATGCAAAATCCCTGTGTTAAATGTTAGGGGAGATACCAAGATAAATAGGGCAGGGTCCCACCTTTGTGGACCACTTAATTTGTTCAAAATAGGGGGAATAAGGTACATATGCACATAGCTGTAGTACAAAATAGAACAAAATTAAATGCCCAAGTATGAGGGAAAGTGTTATGTGGTGTCCAAGGGAAGAAAGGTTATTTCTAACTACGGGCCAAGGATTTTCTCACTGGCCTCTCTAGGCTGTACTTAGGATTTCCTCCACCATGCCCCCTCACTCCAGCCCTGAAAGCTTCTCCCTCTCATTGGATGTCTTCTCCCAGAACTTCCATTTGAGGAGAGCACTCAAACCAGCAATGTCTGGCTGTATGTCCAGCTTTCTACCATGCCCCTCATGGGGTCCCTTTGTCTCCTCCCTTTTCAGCTTACCTTTATTATTAGGTGTTATCTTTCCCTATTAGGATATAAGCTCTTTTGAGGTCAAGGACTTTCTGCTTGTATTTATATTCCCGTCACTTAGCACAGTGCCTGGCACTGTGAATGCTACAACAATGCTTGCCGCCTGAGAAGAAATCATGGAAGACTGTATGGAAGAGATGTCCTTTGAGTTGGATCTTATAGGATGGGCTGAATTTCAGCAGATGGAAGAGCATATCCTAAGGATAAGGAATAAGGATAAGCCAAGGCAGAGGTGCAGGAAAGCACGACAGTAATGGGAAGGATAGAAGGTGGTGAATCCTAAAATTTGGCAGGAGCAGGATGATGGGATAGTGCTATAAAGACTAAGAGGATACAAAAGAACAGTGTTAAGGGCTAAGAGGAGATTGAGAAAGGCTTGAATGCCAGACTAAGTGACTTAGACTTTACTGGCCAAATATAGAAAGGCATGAAAAGATTCTGAGCAGAGGAATGATATGATTCAGCATGCTGATAAAAATTGGTCCTGCTTTCATGTCATGGATTACAGGAAGGAGAGGCTGGAGGCAGGGAGATGGGTAAGGATGCTACTCCACCAGTTCAGATGGTTGTGAGATCCTAGATTGGAATGATGCCATGGGAATCAACAGAGATCAGAGCGTGGTATCTTTATACCTAGAAGAGATCTTAGAGATCGTCTAGAATGACTGTCTTATTTTACAGACGAGGAAACTGAGGCCTGAAGAAGTTGAGGGACGTGGCCAAAGTTACATGCTAACCAAAATTCAAACCTAGAATTTGATCTAATTCGAGATCCAGTGCTCTTCCCATTACCCTGTCCCACATTGTTGCCAGACTCGCCCACCAACCAACCAGCATGTATTGTGCAGCCACGTGACGCCCTGCATGAATCCCAGATTAGATATGTACTATCGGTGTGACCTTGGAAAAGTCGCTTAACCTGTCTGCCATAGTTTCCTCATCTATAAAGTGAGGATAACAATGACACCTACCTCCCAGGGCTGTTGTAAGAATAAAAAGAGGTGATATTTGTCAAGTACCTTACAAACCTTAAAAGCGCTCCATCAGTGTTAACTACTATTAGTAGTGGTAGTATTAAATACATGCTATGTTAAAGGCACCCCATAGAGGGTATTAACCTCAATCTCCTTCTCTACCAAACCATAGCCCTTCCTGAGAAGTAGATTCAGCAGGACTTGGCAATTGATTGCATGAGAAATTAGGTCTGTCCCTTTGTTTCCTTGAGTGTATTTTTCTATCTGTCTCTACTCCCAGTTTTCTCTTTGACCTGATCTGTGAAGTGTGAAGACCTTCTGCCAGGCCACCCTGGGAATTCAAGGAACAGAATACAGTGGCACTCGCATCTAAGCTATCTCCCAGGCTTAATGATAACATATAAACAGCCAGTGAATCACTTACACAAAAAAAGGATACAAGGAGACGTGTGCTTCTGTCTCTCTGATACCCTTGGGTCCCAGTCTTGGTCAGCTTTGGGAAATGCAGCTGTGTATATAACTGTAACTCAGACAATCAGCTTTAGTCAAACTGCAGCCTGATCCAGAGAGGTCTGGAGCAGCTAAGGGCTGTGTGGTTTCATACTATGGAAGAGAAAAGAAGCAGAGTCTTTTACAAATGCAACAATCTAGGGTTAGCAGACCCTCAAGTATATTTGAAAACCCAAATCATGAGATGATCAAATGAAAATATGTGTATGGACTGATAGAATTCCTTTGATGTCGGGAGTGAGTTATAGACCAATCAGACATTTTGGCTGTTTCTGTCAACATGCCCATACCCCTGTCTCTGACAAAAGGGATCTTTATCATTCCACTCCACTGAAGGTGCAGCCACTGAGGACTTTCTAGGTATGTTGCATCATGTTTTATGTAATCCAACCAGTCCTAGAAATAAGCAAAAAGCGCAAATAAAAAAATAACATCTAATAAAATAAAAAAGCAACAGATATCCTAGGGCATTGGTATATCCATTGTGTTTGGTGTATCCCAGTAGAGTGAAGATGTGCCCAGAATTCTCAACAGGAACACGTGTCCAAAGCTTTTATACAATTCAGCCTTTACTTTTTGTTCTCATTTTTACAACCTGCTCCGAGCAGGAAGACTTGACCCACATTGTCTTTGGTCAAGTGATGATATTAGGATCACAGACTTAGAGCTAAAAGTGAAATTAGAGGCCATTAAATCCACCCCTCTCATTTTACAGATAAAGATACTGAGGCCCAGAGCAGTTAAATGACTTTCCCAGGATCATACACCTAGCAAGTGTCTGAGGCAGTATTTGAACCACCAAGTTCTTCATTAGTTCAGGTGTCATGTCATATCACTAGGCCATTTTACTTCTCGCATACCACGTTGCCTCATTAATCTAGGGAAATGAGGTGTATATAGTAGATTTTCTTGTCAGAGCAGGGCCAATTGGCATCAGTTTTTGAGGCTTTTTTCATGCTCTGAGTTGCCAACACAAATGGAAATCTACCCCATTCTACTGCCAACTATATGTATATCATCTAGTCCAAAGATAAGAAATGAAAGAAAAAACAAATTTATTTTTATTTTTAATTTTTATGTTTTTAAGTTATTTACTAAGTGCTATGTGCCAAGCCCAGTGCTAAATGCTGAGAATACAAATGCAAAAAAAAGGAAGACAGCATCTGCCCTCAAAAATACTACAGTCTAGATAGAGTAAGATGGTACATATAGAAGAGCATTAGCCAACAAAGGGTATTTTTGTCTGGGAAGTCACATGGCTGTAGAATAGCTGGCATGCCCTTTCCAAGAATGGCAGTGCTGGTTCGATTACTATTCATGGAGCTAGAAGTGCATGGCTAGGGAAAGAAGTAGACAGGAATGGTTCACGCCTAGAAGCCGGGCATTAAGAGGTGCCAGATGCAGCATGGTAGGTCTAGATTGGGCTAGATAGGTAGAACTCTCCCCAATCAGGAGATTAGAAGGGCCATCTCCCTAGTCAGGATGCACCTCTATCCAGTATTCTTGTTCAGGTGTCAAACCCACACGTCTCTCCCTGAACCAAGGGCCATGCTTTCTTATCTCTAGTCCCTTGGAGTGGGGGGGGGGGGTCCCAGGAAGGAGAGGAGAAAACCCTGCCCTAAGTATCATGATGGGAACAGATGTATAACTTGTCATGGACATTTGGACCCAGGTTTCTTCATGTCAACATCTTTTCCCCTGCATAACACCCAGGTAAAATTATTGACTTCAACTCTTGCTCCCAAAATGGGTACAGTTCTGCCTATATCTTTCCTCTGGGAATCCAAGGAAGCCCCCAGAATTCCTGTTCACTACAGTTTAGGAAGCCTGGCCAAATCAGCCTTCATTACTTGTCTAGCCTGGTATGAGCCCTTTGACCATTTTGCTGACTGTAATGATCCATAGAAGGTGGCATTCTATCACATCAGTCATGACCAGCTGTATGCATGGTAAAGATGGAAAAGATGATCACATAGGCAATGTCATGACCTGGTGCAGCAGCCATAGAATACATCTTAATTCCTAACTCTTTCTTTTTTCACTTTTTAGTGATTAATTTAAAAACTACCAACAAAGACAAACATACAAATAATGAATAAAATCTTCAAACCACAACTGTAATAGCCCACACATTTTACCAAAGTAAACTAATTAACGAATTGAAATAATAATAAGAAACAGTTCCTCTGTCTCCCTTTCTGAATCTGACAACCCTTTGAGTTGGTTTTCTGTTTCATATGCTCCTCTGCTTCTCCTGATCTCATTTTGCATCCCTTCATATGTCTTTCCATATTTCCTTGTGTTTTTCCTATTTATCATTTTTATAGTGCCATAATATTCCATTATATTCATATGCCACAATTTATACAGCCTTTCTCCACTCGTTGGACACATAGGTTGTTTCCAATTACTTTGCTATTACAAACAAAGAAGCTATGAATATTTCTGAATAGACAGATCCTTTTATCCCTTTCATTGCATCTTAAGTAGAAAATCCTAGAAATGGAATTGTTGGGTCAAAAGACACGATCAGGTTTTTGGCTTTTAATGCATATTAAAAGCCAGATTGCCTTCCCAAAAGTTTACATGAGGCTACAATCCCAACAGTGTAATAGAGGGTGTGTTTCCCCATAACCCTGCCAGCTTTAAAATTTATCATTTTGTACTATATTGGCCAACTTAACAATCTTAAGCTTCTACCTTAAGGTTTTCTTGTTTTGCTGATTATTAGCAAGTTGGCATTTTAAAAATTTTCCTATCAATGATTTGTATTGCCTCCCTTAAAAATCATACATAGACCTGCAACTTTCCTAATAGTCTGGAATCTGATCCTCTCCTCTTTCATCTCTGACCTTGTCCCTTCTCTCCCTCCCCACTTTCTCCTCATTTTCCTGTCTGTATTGCATGGCTGTCTTCTTTTCCCCTTGAGTATCTGAGTCGTAATGGACCCACTGAGCTCAGCCTATTTGCTATGCCATTTCCAAGCAATTTGTAGGAATAGGACCCGGCTTTGGAATCGTATCTCATTTCTATTTCTCCTTTATCTGTATCAACTTGATACAGCTTTCTCAAAAACCCCACAGGCAAGTGAGGCCCCATTGCCTCTAATCATAGAATCATTATAGGATTTTAGAGTTAGGAGAGATTTTGCTGGCCATCTAGTCCAGCCTATGGCAAATGGCCATCCATCCTCTACTTTTTGTCTCAGTTTCCTCATCTGTAATAATATGCAATATGTATAATATTATGTGTGTGTAATATTATGCATGTATGTTTAATATTATGTATATATAGTAATACATCATAATAACAGCACCTATTTGCCAATATTGTTATAAGATAATAACTATAAAATGCTATATAGTAAGTGCTATATAAATTTTGTTATTATTGTTACTATTATTGATGGAAGACATCCAATAAGAGGGCACCCTTAGCAGCCCATTCAACTTTTGGAAATCTCTAGTTATTAGGAAGCTTTTCCTAACTTTGAGCCTAAATTTGCTTCCACCCATTGGTCTTTGTTGTGCTCTCTCCCCATCATCCTAGCCAAGCCTCTTTTAATGGAGTCCCAAATCCCATTAGCCACTTTGGCTACCACTGATTCATATTGAATTTCAGCCCACTAAAACTTCCAGATCTTTTTCTGATGAACTGCTATCAAGCAGTACCTCTCCCATATCATACTTAGGAAGCAGATTTTTTTTGAACCCAAGTATAAAACTTTACATTTATCCTTATTAAATTTCATCTTCATAGATTCAGATGAAATCTCTGTCCTTCCAACATTTTTTTATCTCTATCATCCATTGTGTTAGACCTTCTCCCCAGTTTTATGTCCTCTGAATATAGAAAGGAGCATGCTAACTTTTTTTTATACAAGTAACTGATAAAAATGTTAAACAGTGTATCAATTATTATTGGTTTTCTGAGAGGAAAATTATAAATGAAATTGCATCCTCTCCACAATATAAGTGCTTCTGACATATGTGGATATTTTCTCCCCTGGAGTAGTATCATCACCTTTGTTCCAGTATAGGTAGAGACTTTTGCTAATTGAGAGGTGGTTACCTATTCTGCCTGTGAACCTTCTACATATATGGCCCACATTGTCTAGGTGGTAGTCTGCTTGACTCTTTCTTCTGTTCCTTTGGTCCTTTTCCTAACTATCCCACCATTTATTAGTACTTCCATTAAAAGAGTAGTGAGAGGGGAGATGGGGAAGAACTGTATGTACATAAGGAAATAGAAACAGTAAAAGGATTTGTGGTTTCTTCAGCTGGAGAACTCCCTCTCCCAATAACAGCCCTTCTATGGTATAATGGAGGAGTCATATGGAAGGGAAGGGAAACAAGCATTATTAAGTACTTACTATATGCCAGGCACTGTCCCAAGGGCTTTACAAATATTGTCTCATTTGCTCATAGGAGATGTCATAAGGAATCTCTGGAAACACATACAGGTAAAGTGACTTTACCACTTAGTTAATAAGTTTCAGAGGTGAGATTTGAAGCCAAGTCACCCTCACTCTTGGTCAGAACAATGACTTCTCTGCTATGCTAGACCTTACTTGTAGTCCAGAATATAACTACATGCAAATCACAGTGAAAACCAAGCCAAATATCTGGACAATGTAGGTAAAATAAAGGGTAATGTCTCAATTATTTCCATTTCAGAGGGTTTTTTTCCCTCCAAGGTTCAGTTCAAGTACCATCTCTCATGAAGTCTTGTCTTCCTTCCAACTCAATGATTTCACTCTCCCTAGAACACCTGCAGGGCTGTTCGGTGATGCAGTGGATGGAGTGCAGAGCATGGAGTCAGGAAGACTCATCTTCCTGAGTTCAAATTTGTCCTCAGACGCTAGCTGTGTGACCCTGGACAAGTCACTTAACCCTGTTTGCCTCAGTTTCCTCATCCATAAAATGAGTTGGAGAAGGAAATGGCAAACCATTCCAGTATTTCACAAAGAGTCAAACATGACAGAAACGACGGAACGATGAATACCTTCAAATTTTGAAGAATACCTTCAAAATTCCTGTCTATACCACTCACTGTTGGTCAGGATCACAAACCCAAAGCTGGAAGGGAACTCAAACCAATCCACTTATTTTGTTGACAAGTAACCTGAGATGCAGAGGAATGAAGCAACATTTTTAGTTTTGTAACATCTCATTTTTTTTAAGAATTTAAAGTCTTTTATATTCTTGGTTTGCCCAGATATACTTCACACTCCATAAAAGTGGGACTTATACCTCATCTGGCAATGCCAGGGACAGAGAATTGGCCTGGAGTCAACAGGACCCAAGTTCAAATCTGGACCCAGGCACTTACTAGCCATGTGACCTTGGGCAAGTCACTTAAACTCTCTTAGTCGCAGTTTCCTCATCTGTAAAGCAGGAATAATAATAGCAAATAATAATAATAGCATATACCTCCCAGAGTTGTTATGAGGATCAAATGAGACCATATTTGTAAAGCACTTAGCATGGTGCCTGGCACCTGTTGTTGTTCAGCCGTTTCAATCATATTCCACTCTTCGTGACCTCATTTGGGGATTTCTTGACAAAACTACTGGAGTGGTTTGTGATTTCCTTCCTAAGCTCATTTTACAGATAAGGAAACTGAAGCAAACAAGGTTGAGTGACTTGCCCAGAGTCACACAGGTAGTAAGTGTCTGAGGCCAGATTCAAACAGAAGAAGAAGAAGAAGAAGAAAAGGAGAAGAGAAGAAGAAGAAGAAGAAGAAGAAGAAGAAGAAGAAGAAGAGGAGGAGGAGAAGGAGAAGAAGAGAAGAAGAAGAAAAGAAGAAGAGAAGAAGAAGAAGAGGAGGAGAAGGAGAAGAAGAAAAGGAGAAGAAGAAAAGAAGAAGAAGAGGAGGAGGAGGAGGAAGAGGAGGAGTTTTCTTGTCTTCAGGCTCAGCATTCTGTCCACTGTGCCAGCTGGCTGCCCCCATGTAGTGGAACACATAGTAGGTGCTTAATAAACATTTCCGTCCTTTCCTTATGTGCAGATGACTCTCAAAATAGCAGATGGATAGATGAAAGGATAGAGTATTCAGGAATGCCACATATGCCCCCTATGTCCACTTGCTGACACTCCTGTGAAATGATCTGTCTACACCCAGAGATTCTGCTGTTTTATGAATACCCACCTTAGTGGCGCTGACTGCCATCTCATTTTAGTGTCGTTTAGCTAGGTAAGAGCTTGTAAACACTTCGTGGCTCATGCTTCTTTTTCCCTTAGCAAATACTCTTCATGGCTAGGATGACCAAAAGGATCAACAAACTGCCTCTAAGGTTCTCAAGATACAATATACAGAGATCTTAAAGGCAGAGGTTAGGAAGATAAAATGGAAATGTCTTTTTTTCTATATTTTGATCTATATTCTCATTAATGTGGGTACTCCCTCAACTACTGCAGATTGTAGTGATTTTTGTCCATGTTCCTCCATAAACCTTCTTCAAATAGTCCAACCAACACACCATAAGCCTAGGTCATTGGATACCTGTGATACACTTGGACCCCATCTTCACTGTTATTCTTCATTCTTGTAATATGACTGGCCTAGCTGCCTTTCCAATGATACCTTTTGTACCACTTGTTTATCCTTCCTCATCTTCCTCAGTTCAATCTGTCAACCCACCTGCCCTTTGGATTCCCTGAACTTTTAATTCTTCAGACCACGGTGTTCCATGTGTCACATGCATTTAGTATTACCGTGAATGTTGGTGTTCTTGCAGTCTTGTTGGTGTTACAGCCTATTGAGTTGGTCTGTGAAATATACATATATATATATATATATATATATATATACATATATATATATATATATATACATATATACAGACTACAGATTCAAATGCATTTCACAGACTAAGCATTATACACTCTTCATCCACTTAGTTTTTCTTGTGTGGGTGTTAGGCCATTATATCTATGATGTCCATATCTCATTGAGGAGGCCCCCTAGACTGATTCTGGACTTGATACTGTCAAGAATAATTTCTTCTAAAAACAGCAGAATCTGGAAAAATTCATCATCCATAGGAATCTCTTTTCCAATGGACCCTACACAGGATATTCTCTCCGACACAGGTAATGTCCTCCATTGTGGTTTCAGAGGGTTTGTATTTATCTGTATCACACACCACTGCAACTGAAATGCAATGTTTGTATATTTTGTTAAGAATAATCATTCCAATATTTTCAGAGTTTTCCCACGAAAGGAAGAGTTTGGGGTAGGTTCATGCTTTTAAAAACAATCAATTACTCAGACCAGATCCAATTAGTTCAAAAGATATTGCTTAGAATAGAGAGCCCAGTTTTCCTATTTCAGCTCCAACACTGGCTCCTTTTGCCCTCTTGGGGTAAGTCATCACTTCTTTCCTGGCCTATTTCACCCTCTCAGTGAAACGTGGAGGATGACCAGAAGCCCCGTTGAGTGATTTGAAACCTCGGGAAGGGAAGCACTGCACATATTTCATCCCTGCAAAGACATTTCTATTTCCGTTCTTAAAAATGTCAGGTGTTGGCAATAAAATGGTAGAACCCTTAAAAAAAAGGCAATTGTATCTGATTCTGGTCCTCTCTCTTTAATTAATACCATTGTAACAATGAAAGGCCCTGATTTGATGAAAGACAATTAACTCAGCAATGTTTGGCCTTTCCTCCATTGAACCTGTGTTTATTGCCAGTTACAAATGAATGACTCTAAGTTTGGGTGACATTTTTAAGAGCTTAGATTTATTTCTCAGAGAATATTAGGGCTTTGTAATCTCACTCCTGAAATGAGGAAGCAAAGGAGGTCTCTTAAGAGGAGTGCCAATTCAAGGCTAGGCAAGCCTAGTTTCCAGCTAAGGTATCATATTTTTTCTAATACTTTTCTCAAACTGGTTGAGATCTGGATTCCTCTATACATTTTTAATAACTTTTCTGAAAGGACAACTGGGTCTAAACTATTGACTTGAATTGTACTGGCTTTTTAAAGTATACTACTTTTAGAATTGAGGATGATAAATTGAGGAGTTATGTATTTCGATTTTTAAAATGTGGCCATCATTGAGGTCCCTCAGTCTATGTACAAAGATTAAAAGACACAGTTACCTCTGGAAAATATACTGAGTAACCTGTATTCAGGAGAAACCTCAAGTAATCAAGACCCTGCAAACTTACTTACTGGAACCCTCCATAAGCAGCTGACCAAAATAGTCAAAAGAGAAATCTGGTTAAAGTTGCACATTTACTGAGGTTATGTGTCCTAGATGTCCTGTTTTTTAGTGTGATTCTTAAGGTCCAACAGACTAGAATTCTTTGTACAGGGAAAGTAAGCCACGTCAGAAATGTGGGACTTCCTAAAAAAGGGTACCATAGGCCCTTCCTAAAAAATGCCTTGAGCTCCTAAGCTGATGCCATCAGCAAAGAAATATCCATAGCACTTGAAGAAATTCAGTTCTGTATACCTACTATGTGCAACAATTATGCTAGAAAGAGAAAGATGAGTATAATACTACTCCTCTGCCTGTGAACCTTTTAACTAATTCATTTGGTGACTATTAAATGTCCGCTCTGTGTAAACTCATGGATTAAAATTTTCAATGTGATACCACTTCTTGGTGACCCTGGGTTATCAAGGTTATGCTTTGTTGTTGTTCAGTTGTGTCCAGTCTTTGTGACCCCATTTGGGGTTTTCTTGGCAAAGACACCGGAGTGGTTTGCCATTTCCTTCTCCAACTCCTTTTACAGACTAGGAAACTGAGGAAAACACAGTTTAAATGACTTGCCCAGGGTCACACAGCTAGTAAGTTTCTGTGGTTGGATTTGAACTCAGATCTTCCTGACTCTAGGACCAGCTCTCTATCCATTGTACCACCTAGATGTCCCAGTGTTATGTTGGTGGAAGATAAGTTCTTTCAGGTTCTCTAAAACTCCGAATATTTGAGCTAACTGAGCTATGGGCAAAGCAAAGGGCTATTGTCTAAGGAAGAAGCTCATTGCCAAAAGGCTGATCACAAGGGGATGATTTTTTAAAAAATTAATTTTCTTTTATTTTCAGTTCCAAATTCTCTCCCTCCCTTCGCTCCCTCCCACACCCATCTAGAAGGCAAGAAATAAATATGCATTCTAAATATATAGTCATGGAAAACACACTTCTGCATTAGCTATGTTCTGGGGAGGGGAAGGCAAGGAAAATGAAGGGAAAGAAGTGCTTCAATCTGCACTCTGAGCGCATCGATTCTCCCTCCCTTTACATCATGAGTCCTTTGAAAACGTAATGGATTGTTGTATTGATCGGAGTTGTTAAGTCTTTCACAGTCGATAATCCTTACAGTATTGCCGTTATTGTATATATCGTTTTCTTGGGTTTTACTCATTTCACTGTGCATCAGTTCATATAAGCCTTCCCCGGTTTTTGTGAAACCATCCCCTTCATCATTTCTTACAATACAATAGTATTCTATCACATTCCTATACTATAACTTATTCAGCCATTCCCTAATTAATGGGCATCCCCTTAGTTTCCAATTTTTTGCCGCCACACAAAGAGCTGCTATAAATATATTTGTACATGTGGGTCCTTTTCCCGTTTTTATGGTCTCTTTGGGATACAAACCTAGTAGTGGTACTGCTGGATCAAAAGGCATACACAATTTTATAGCCCTTTTGGCATAGTTCCAAATTACTCTCCAGAATGGTTGGACAAGTTCACAGCTCTACCAACAGTGCATTAGTGTACCTATTTTCCCACATCTCCTCCAATATTTGTCATTTTCCTTTTCTGTCATCTTAGTCAATCTGAGCAGTATGAGGTGACACCTCAGAGTTTTAAAAGTTGTATTTATTATTAGTATTCTAAGTAATTTATAGTATTTTTCATATGACTTGAAAGCTTTGATTTCTTCCTCTGAAAACTGCCTATTCATATCCTTTGACTATCCATTGGAAAGTGGCTCCTATTTTTTTAAATTTAGTTTGGTTCTCTATATTTGAGAAGTGAGACCTTTATCAGAAAAACACTTGTTGCAAAAACTTTTCCCCCATTTTTCTATTTTTTTCCAATTTTGACTGCATTGATTTTGTTTATGCAAAAATATTTAAGTATTGTCATCAAAATTAGACATTTTACCTCCTGTGAACTTCTCTATTTCTTGTTGGATCATGAACTCTTCCTCTATCTGTGGATCTGATGGGTAATTTCTTCCATCCTCTCCTAATTTGCTTTGCATCTAAATCATGTACCCATTTTGAGTTTATTTTGTAGTCAGTTATGAAATGTTTATCTGTGCCTAGTTTCTCCCAGACCACCTTCTAATTTTCCCAGCAGTTTTTGTACAGCGAGTCCTTGCCCCAATAACTGGAATCTTTAGGTTTATCAAACACTACGATACCATGCTCATTTGCTTCTGTATATTATATTCCTAATCTATTCCATTGATCAACCACTCTCTTTCTTATCCAGTACCAAATTGTTTTGATGATTGCCATTTTGGAATATAGTTGGAGATCTGGACTAGGCCCCCTTCCTTCCCTTTCTTTTCATTGATTCCACTTGATATTCTTGACATTTTGTTCCTCCAGATGAATTTTGTTTATTATTTTTTCTAGCTCTATAAAATAATGCTTTGGTAATTTGGTTGGTATAACAATAAATTAATTTAGGTAAGATTTTCATTTTTATTACATTAGCTTAGCTTAACTATTAGCAATGAATATTTCTCCAGTTATTTAGATCTGTCTTTATTTGTGTTATTTCTTTCATAATTGTATTCACATAGTTACTGCGTGTATGTCTTGGCAAGTGGACTTCCAAGTATTTTATACCATCTGCAGTTATATTAAGTGGAACTTCTCTTCCTATCTCTTCCTGCTGAGTTTTGTTGGCAATATTTTATGTACTGCAACTTTGCTACAGTCGTTCATTGTTTTGACCAGTTTCTTTCCTTGGCTCTTGGGAGTTCTCTAAATATACCATCATATCAAAAAAAGAGATATTTTTGTCTCCTCATTACCAATGTTGATTCTGTTAATATCTTTTTCTTGTCTGGATTGCACATCTAGATTTCTTGTACAAGACTGCACATCTAATACAACATTGAATAATAATGATGATAATGGACATTCATGCTGATCTTACTGGAAAGACTTCTAATTTATCTCCATTACAAATAATGCTGGTTCTTGTGTTTTTAAATATTTATTATTTATTTTTAACATTTAAAAAAAATTTTTTTAAAAATTTTAATTCCAAATTCTCTCTCTTCCTCTCACCTCTTTCCCATCCACTGAGAAGGCAAGTGACATAGTATCAATCATACATGTGAAATCATGCAAAAATATTTCCATATTTGACTTAGCATGCCCAAAAAATTAAAAAAAATTTTAAAAGTGAGAAAACTATTTTTCAATTTGTATTCAAAGTTGATCAGTTCTTTCTCTGGAAATGGATAGCACTTTTCATCATGAGTCCTTTGGAATTTTATTGGATCATTGTCTTGATTAGAGTAGCTTAATCTTTGATAGCTGATCATCATTACATTGTTACTGGTTCTTCTCACTTCACTTTGCATCAGTTCATATAGGTCTTCTCATTTTTTTCTAAAACCACCTCCTCCTTCATTTCTTATAGAACCAGTAGTACTCTAATGCAGGGCTGTCCAACCTTAGGTTTTTATTGAAAAAATAGACAATATATTTTGATTTGCCATTTTAGTGAGAGCTCTGCAGTAGCTCTACTTCATTTACTGAAGCATTTATGTAAATTTCTATGCTTGTAGGCAGGCCACATAAATCCCACTGGGGCCAGTGGGCTGCATTTTGGACAGCCCTGCAGTCTAATGCAATTATACGTCAAAACTTTTTCAGCCGTTCCATGATGGGCATTCCCTCAATTTCTAATTCTTTGCTACTACAGAAAGAGTTACTGTAGATATTTTTGTACGTATAGGTAATTTTCCTTTTTCTTTGATCTCTTTGGGATACAGACCTAGTGGCATTGTGGGGTCAAAGGGTATGCACAGTTTTATAGACCCTTAGGCATAAGTTTCACATTGTTCTCTAGAATGGTTGGACCAATTCACAATTCTACCAACAGTTTATTAGTATACCTATTTTCCCTCATTCCTTCCAGTATGTCATTTCTAATAGATGTAATAAGGTGCCTCAGTTGTTTTAATTTGCATTTCTCCAATGAATAATGATTTAGATGTTCTTGGTTTTAGATAGATACTACTTATCATTTTAAGAAAAGCTCCATTTATTCCTATGTTTTCTAGTATTTTATTTTATTTACTTTTGAACATCTATTTTTTTAAAACCTTGAGTTCCAAATTCTCTCCCCTCTTCCCTTCCCATCCACCCTCCCTAAGAAGTCAAGCAATTCAACATGAGGCACATGCGTATCATTATGTATAACCCTTCCACAATA
>CM053625.1:165497775-165520690 GCA_028646595.1 Phalanger gymnotis | reverse complement strand
AGTTCTATGTTCCAGGCTTGGGCGGATGCGCTGCCTCACCAGCACTCCTCCTTCCCCAAGAACCCCCTACCTGGACTGGGCTTAAATCTTCAGCAGGCTCTGCACTCCTGCTCTGCTCAGCCACTTAATTCCTCCCACCAGGTGGGCCTGGGGACAGAAGCAAATGCAGCTGTAGTTCTAAAGCTGCCCCGCCTCCGTTGCCTTAGGGGTGGTAGCCGAACCACAAACTCGTCCCATCCCACAGCTTTTCCCACTAACCTTCTCTGTTGTCTTTGCTGTTTGTGGGTTGTGAGTTCTGGTACATGCCACAGCTCAGTAATTCAGCATGCTAGGGCACTCTCCGCTCCACTCCTGGTCTCGTCGGTCCGCGGTTTGCAGTCCGCGCTGCGCGCACTAGGCTCTGCTTGGCTCAGCTCCGCTTCCCTCAGCTGGGAGCTGGGAGTTCCATGCGGAACAGACCTTACCCCGAGACCATCCAGGCTATCTTGGGCTGGAGCCCTGCTTCCCTCTGCCACTTTGTGGGTTCTGCAGTTCTAGAATTGGTTCAGAGCCATTTTTTATAGGTTTTTGGAGGGACTTGGTGGGGAGCTCACGCCAGTTACTGCTTTCCAGTTGCCATCTTGGCTCCGCCCCTGTTTTCTAGTATTTTAAAAGGAATTAAATAGGTATTGTATTTTGTTAGAAGCTTTTTCTGCATCTATTGATATCATTTTTGTTATTTTGTTCTTAATACGGTCAGCTGTGTTATAGTTTTACTGATGTTGAACCAGCCCTGAATTTCTGGTTTAAATTCAGTCTTGTCATGGCATATGATCTTTGTGATATATCCCTGTAATCTCCTTGCCAGTATTTTATTTAAAATTTTTGCATCAATATTCATTAAGGAAATTGATCTATCCAACCGTTGGGCTTGTGTCCAATCTACATTTTTCTTTGAAACTTTTCTTGTAGATGTTTTCAAGTCATTTTCTTCTGAGTTTGTATCTTGAACTGCTCTGTCAACATAGTAGCTTTTTGTGATCAGGTTCTGGTTTTTTGTTGTTGATTTTTCCAGCCTAGCTTGACTTTGGACTTTATGTTAGAGTTGGGCTTTGCTCACATCTGAGTGGGGATGATTGACCTAAATTTCAGATTTTTATGTCCTGCTGTTTTCACAGCTAGGTTTATGGGCCTATAAGATTTTGGTGCTTCCAAAGTGGTGTGATCCAAAGCATGGTCTGGTCACTAACCTCCTAGTCTGTGCTCTTGTCCTTACCTAAGTAGAGCTCCTGCTCCCTCACAACCACAATCGCTCCTCTCCAGCCTGGAACTGCAAGCCAGAAGTAGGTAAAGGACAATGGAGCTGTCAGATGGCTCAGTGCTAAGATGAGGGTCCTCTGGAATCTCTTTCTGGCCAGAAGTTCAGTCTCCTTGCCACCCCTTGGGGCTGGGCACTCCTGACGCAGCCACCACCACTACTGCTGCTGATGCTGCTACTGCCACAGCCTCCAAGGACCACAACAAATGCATCCACCCCAGTGTCCATAGACCTCTTCTCTCTGTCTTCCTGAGCTGTCCTGGGCTAGGAAAATACCTCACTGTGACATTTTGTTGGTTGTCTGACCAAAGCAGAAGACATTGAGATTATCATCTCCCGATTTCTGGAAGCTGTGGGGTTTGTTTGTTGTTGGGCATTTTTAATGCAGTCTAAGATCACATTAGCTATTTTGGCTGCCACCTCATAGTGCGGAGCCATATTGAACTTTCAATCCATGAAAAACCCCAGCTCTTTTCCAAAACAATTCCTATCCATCCATGCCTCCTCCATTTTATACTTATGAAGTTGATTTTTGAATCCAAGTACAAGACTTTAAATTTATCCCTATTACATTTCATCTTATTAGATTAATGGTAATGCTCTAGACCAGGGCTTCTGTGTCAGAAAGGCAAAATGGGCTCCTTAGCACTTAGTTCAACAAGTGCCCTTGAAGAGTTTGGCTTTTGTTTGCATTGAGTGATTCAGCTATTTCATTGAATCTTGTTAAATGCTAAGCCCCAGGCCCAAGATTTGTGTGTCCTTGGTGCTTCCTTGCCTCAGGGGAGGGCTTAGTTTAGACGTGAGTTTGAGTGACATGTCCGGGGAGGGGGGGTGGAGGCTCTTGGACCACGTGGGTTTGAGTCCACCCCTTTGTGGCGATTTTGGGTCACAAGGGTGAGTCACACATGTGACTCACCCCTGACGCTGAAAAAAATATAAAAGCCAGGGGTTGGCCTCTTCTTCCTTGGAGCAACTTGGCGCAGCAGTGGTGGTGTGCATGACTCTGGGCCAGCCCTTGTTCTGAGCTCCCAGGGCAGAACCTAGATGTTGGTAACTATGAATTGTATGGGGTCTGTCTGTTTGTAATTTGTTTAAGGGCTCTTGAGATGGTATTGATGAGGAGACTCTGGTCAGCTGTAGCTAAGGAGACCTCCAGCTTATAAACCCAGATGCTGAGACTTTGTTGAACTCTGGTAACTATGTATTAGGATTTGAATCAGACAAGATCTGTCTGTTGATGCTTGTAGTTTGCTTGTATTTTGCTCTGAAGTTCAGGGTGCTGGCTTTTTCCCCTGAGCTAAGCGAATGATATTTGTGTGCTGAATTAAAGTAAGCTTGCCAGCCCCTTAACCTTGCCCTCCTTATTAAGGCAGATTAAAAGAACCTGGGCTTTCTGGATGTCCGGCAGCTTTCTGGGTGCTGGCTGTGGGTGGATCTTTCCCCCCACAGAAGCTGCTAGCCAGATTGTGGAAACAGCTTCTTAAACTTTTTCAACTCGAGACCCTTTCAGTGCTTCTTAAACTGTGGGTTATGATCCCATATGGAGTCCCAACCCACAGTTTAAGACTGTCAAGATTCTTTTACAACCCAATTCTGTCATCTACTGTGTTGGTCCCCCCCTCCCAGCTTGCATCCTCTGCAAATTTGACCAGCATATCATTTGTGCCCTTTTCCAAGTCATTGATTTTTTAAAAAGTTAAATAGCGCAGGGCCAAGAATAAATCCCTGGGGTATTTTACTGGAGATATCCTTCCATGCTGATATTGAAGGATTATCACTTATTCTTTGCATTTGTTTATCTAACCAGTTCTGAATCCATCTGATCAGATTATCCTCTAATCAGTGACGCTTAAACTCTCCACAAGAATAATATAAAATAATTTATCAGGAGCTCTGTTAATCAATCAATCAATAAACATTTGTTAAGTATCTACTACATGTCAGGCACTTTGCTAAGGACTAGGGATACAGGAAAAAAGGAAGGGAGGAAGGAAGGGAGGAAGGAAGGAAGGAAGGAAGGAAGGAAGGAAGGAAGGAAGGAAGGAAGGAAGGAAGGAAGGAAGGAAGGAAGGAAGGAAGGAAGGAAGGAAGGAAAAGAAGGAAGGAAGGAAGGAAGGAAGGAAGAGAAGGAAGGAAGGAAGGAAGAGAAGGAAGAGAAGGAAGAGAAGGAAGGAAGGAAGGAAGGAAGGAAGGAAGGAAGGAAGGAAGGGAGGAAGGAAGGAAGGAAGGAAGGAAGGAAGGAAGAGAAGGAAGGAAGGAAGGAAGAGAAGGAAGGAAGAGAAGGAAGGAAGAGAAGGAAGGAAGGAAGGAAGGAAGGAAGGAAGGAAGGAAGGAAGGAAGGAAGGAAGGAAGGAAGGAAGGAAGGAAGGAAGAGAAGGAAGAGAAGGAAGGGAAGGAGGGAAGAGAAGGAGGGAAGAGAAGGAAGAGAAGGAAGGAAGAGAAAGAAAGACAGTCCCTGCTCTCCAGAAGCTTACAATTTAATGGGGCAAAACAACACACAAAAGGAAGCTAGAAAGTTAAGGTTGGGAAAAGATACCCAATCGGGGAGCATGGTGAGAAAGTCAGAGAAGTTCTAAAGTAGAGCAAGCAGGTGAAAAATGAGATGTCTGAGCTGAGGTCTCTACTTAAATGAAGGTTCAGAGTTCATGGTCCCACCCTCCAATCAGAGAGGCAGAGGGCAGGAATGAGACTCGAGTCCCGAGACTGAGATCTTCCAAGATGCAAGGCCTATCCCAGTGATCCAGTGATGAGCTTCCTGGGACATAGTGGAGAAGTCAGGTGGAGAAGTCTAAAAGTAGTGTATCAAGGTAAGCAATGAGGAAGAATCTAGGTAGACCACATCCACAGCAATGACCTCATACACTAGAAGTTTTCCTATCAAAAAAAAAGGAAATAAGGTTAGTCTGGCAAGACTTGTTCTTGAAGAAACCATTCTGGCTCTTTTTATTCACTGTTTTTATTTCTAGAATTTTGTAAATAGTCTCTTTAAGAATCCAGTCCGGAATTTTTCCCCAGATCAAAGTCAAGTTGACTTGCCTATAGCTTTACAAACTCTTTCCATGCCTAGTTATAGGGATGGGCAGCAGTGAAGGAGTGGGAATTGAAAAGAGTCATCTCTCTGGGCCTCCGTTCAATGGAGGGCTAGAGTAGATTAAGCGCTCCCTTCCAGTTCTAAATCTATGCCGTGGGTTGGGCCCACATCTTTCCCCTTACTGTCTCTGCTGCCTTCTTTTCTCCACAAAATGCCTGAATAGGACAGAAATCACACACTTCAAGATTGTGACTCCAAAGAAGAAGGCTAGCAATCATCTTCCACTTTCCCTAGAAGTCAACCAAGTAAATGGAATAAAAGTGAAAGCTAGAACATGGGAAGAATAAGGTAGATGCCATTATCAGGGAAGGGAACCGGAGTAAAGAACAGGACAGGGAGAAGAAGGCAGAGATAACCCATTGCCTGCTCACTCCTGTTCATTTCTCATACATGAATTAATTCATAGTTCACAATTAGAGACAACCCCCCCACCAATTATATATATATATATATATATATCTTGTTCTACAAACTTCTGCTCATAACCCTCACTTCTAAGCCAGGATAGCAAAGGAAAAGGGCCGCTTATTTTGTCAACTTTGAGCAAGGCTCTTTCCTTTTCTGGGCCTCAGTTTCCTTATCTGGAAAATCCAGGGACTGGACTTAATAACTTCTAATATCCTTTCCATCTTGAAAGCTATGATCTTCTTATGCTGGGTATGTATGAAGAAAAATGAAAAAGCCTATCATGTCAAATCATATGAACTGCATATCCCCATCCTAATGTCCCCCTTTCCTCTCAACTACCTCCTTCTCAGTCTTCCATCTCTAATAATACTCCACCCCATCACCAACCATCTTGACCTATGTCTTGCCACTGGACTCCAGTGACTGGGAGGAGAGAGTGGGGCTGATGACTTTGCACAGCCCTGCCTCACTTAAATCCAATTCACTTGCAAGTCAAGACATAACCGCCCTGAAGTCATTGGTCCTTTTTGAGAATGAAGGACAAACAACAACAATGATCCACCCACCTATTTTCATGGTTTACACATTCAGCTTCTTCCTGTCCTTCTCTCCTTCTAGTCTTCTGCCCCTGTCTCTAATAGCATCATTCTTTCTTCCCTTAGGCACCTTTTCTCTAACCCCAAGCCTCCCTTCCCCATTCACCTGTCATGCTCCTTCTGTTTATCTCTGCCATCTTTGTTTTCCAGA
This sequence comes from Phalanger gymnotis, assembly GCA_028646595.1. Taxonomy (NCBI): domain Eukaryota; kingdom Metazoa; phylum Chordata; class Mammalia; order Diprotodontia; family Phalangeridae; genus Phalanger; species Phalanger gymnotis. The sequence goes on along the minus strand of CM053625.1, from coordinate 165,515,147 downwards.
AGTCTTGGTGCAGTTTTAAAGGTTAGCTACCCTTATTGCACCTCCTTCTTCTCTCCTTCTACCTTTCCATCCCTTCCCCTAGCTTGGTCCCCTGTCCTTTTCTCCTCTTCTTTCCATTCTCCTGTGCATCTGTTTTCATCTCCCTCCCTCTTCTCTTCCAACCTTCTCCTTCTCCATGATATAGTCAGAAGTGCCTGGTCTGATCCTTGAGTCCAGTAAACAAAGAGGAGGACAAATATAACTTGTACCTAATATCCCCAAGTCCTTTAGACTTTAGGTCAACACTTACAGGAGTTGGTGAAAAGAACTCTGCTCTGACCCTGGAGAAGAGATGAGAAAATGCATTTCTCATCTCTTCTTTGCAGAGATAGAGTATTGTGGGTGTAGATCATTGCATATAATATCAAATTTATTTGATACATTGGTTGATTTTGCTGAGCTGCTTTTTTTCCTTATTTTTATTTTTTATTTTTGTTATGGGGCATGGCTCACTGGGGAGGGAAGAGAACAAGGACATAGTCACAAATAAGAGTGGTATATAAACAAAAAATACCAATGAAAATTTCAAAAAAAAATTTTTAAAGAAAGAGCCAAGTTGTCCTTGGCTCCATTCCCTCCAGCTTTTTGAGATTATGGGCTATAGAGATGAAGTGAAAGCTTCTGCTATTCCCAAGGTCTGCTGAAAAGGAAAACTCCCCACCCTCACCCCCCTCCTATCTACTCTCACATGTTGAGCTTGACTCCACCAACACATAGGGAGCCATTCTTTCAGCAGAGAAAAGCCGTAAGTTGTAGGGAGAAAAGGGACAGCTGTTTAATCACTCCACAGAAGCACTCTGCAGTGGTTATGGCCTAAAAGTGCAGAGAATAATATCTACAGCTAATGCTTTAGAGGGTATGTGGGGAAACAGAATGTAATTACCCAGACTACTGTTTTTCCGGGATACCGCCATGAATTCTCCAACTCCGGTGAATAAGGCCGAGGGATCTTTAACAATTGGTTTATGTACCATCCAAAAGCTGTTCTCTCCACCCCCCAATGGCACACAGACCCTTTTTGCCAATCAAGAGTATTGATTTGCAGCGGATGCCGAGATCTGCCTATGAAATCATGAGCTTCCCAAGAGCTCCTGAGAGAATGTCTCAAACAAGGCATATCCTGTGGCTGTACTCTGCCTAAATGGTGAGGACAAAAACTCAGCGGGCACAGCATTTTCTACTGCCTCATTTGCTCCCTAGATATCACAGCGGGACAGCAATGTTTCTGGCCTTGTAGTTACCATTGACAATAGCACTCACCAGCAATGACTACCAAGGGATGGAGGAGAACCATAAATAGGGGGTCTCCCCTCTAGACAGCCACCATGCCAGGTAGTAGGGACACAGAGACAAAAAAAGGGAAGCTATCCCTACTCTTTAGGAGCTTACATCCAATTAAGATAGACATTCCTATCCTTTCTGTGTGAGATGGACTCCTTTGATAGTCTGACAAAGCCCTTCTCAGAATATTTTTAAAATATTCATAGCATAAAAATATGCATAGAATAAGGTACAGTGAATGTAAAAGAAACCAGTTATACTAAAATGCCAAATATATTGAAATTACACAGCTAGGTGGCTCAGTGGATAGAGAATCAGACCTGGAATCAGGAGGACCTAAGTTCAAATCCAGTCTCAGAAACTTACTAGCTCTTGAGTCCCATCCAGCTCTTGTGACCTTGGGCAAGCTCTTGTGACCTCTGTTTGCCTCAATTTCCTCATCTGTAAAATGCCAATAACAATAGTACCTACCTCCCGGGGTTATGGTGAGGATCAAATCAGATGATAATTCTAAAGCATTTATTTAGCAGAGGGCCTGGCATATAGTGAGCACTATATAAATATTAGTTTATTATGATTATATAATTATCAAAATATTTTTTAAAACAAGTTCATGGACCCAAGGCATAGAACCCTTATGATTCAGCATGTGCACACATACACCAATGCAAAGTGTATGCAAAAGAATCCATAGTTTCACTGAGGGCTTCTAATGGAGATTTCCTCAAATGAATTTAAAATATGAAGCAATTTACAAAAATGTGTTTCACCCACAGCTCTTGAGGAAGACATTTATCAGGGGAAGTAATGTACCCCTATGATAAGTAGGTCTGTCTAAGGCTGGGCTTTTCCATTTCACTTTTCCATATCCTTAAGAAGTGAGCAGGTTTCATTGCTGCAGGTATAGATTACAATATATGTCTTCTAACATCCCTTCCAGCTCTAAGATTCCATGAGGAAGGTGCTGTCCTGCAGTAGGAGACAGAGGATCTGACTTTGTCTCTGTTCTTTGCTGCTTAGTATCTAATGTGACCATGGACAGGTCAGTTAACCTCTCTGGGCCTCTCGTCTCTAAAATGGGGGAGTTAGTCTCCTCCGGCTCCAAACCTATGATCTTGTCATTCTGTGAGGTACAAGAGCTCTGATGCCAGTGAGAGCTGGCTAATGATATTTAGAAACAGTAGTGAAAATAAGCCCCAGAAAACACACCTAAAAGAAAACCAATGGGACAGCCCAGAATTTTAATTAAAAATGAAGGTAACTGCCATCAGTTACATTGCTGTAAAACTTTCAGGGAGCATGAAGAGAACAGAAGTGGGATAATCAGTAAATATTTTAATCCACTCCAGTAAATTTAAGTTCCTGGGCCAGGGCCTCATTTTTGCCCTTGTATGCTCACCACTCTACTAACATAATACCTGCACAGAATAGGCACTTTATGAATATTTGTTGATCAATCAATTCATTCAATCCAGGCTTTCAAGCTTTGGAGGTCTGGCTACCTTTCTGTTGTTCTTTCTGTATAAGAAATATTGGTTCCATATGAGTCAGTAGTTCTGAGGCTACTTTTGGGCAAGGTCTACCAGGCCATCATTAGCCATCCTGACTTTTTTCTTGCCACTGGACTTTGCTGACTCTGGAAGAGAGAGTGAGGCTAATGACTATATGCAACTGTGACTCAACCTAAATCCAATCTACTCACAAGCCAAGACCCCACCCTGTGATGTTCTTGGTCCTCTTTTAAAAAGGACAAACAACGCAATCCTTTAAGCTCTTCCAAAGAGCAGGGATGTGTGAATTCAATGTTAAATTTACATCCATCTCTAAAAAAGAAAAAAAATAAGATAGGAAGGCAGTGAGGCATGCCCCATTGAACCACCTGCTTATGAGGCAAGAGGCTCTCAAAATTGCAAAATGGCCTTCTCCAGAGATAAGATGGAATGTCTTCTCTGCCCTTCCTCGAGAAGATGACAGAAGCTCGCCATTTAACATTACATTGGGAGCTATTATGAATTGAGTCTCTGGAAGCTCACCAGAGTAGCGTATTGATCTCAAAGTCACAGTCAGGTGGAGAGACTATAAATTACCAGTCAGCTTTTATTACGTGAGAGACATTCAGTCTCTGAGAACTTGACTTACTTTCTTTTATTATCTTAATGAAATACCTTAGATTGAGAAAGCCAAGGGGAGGCTCTGAGCCAGTAAGGGAGTGAGCAGGATTCCAGGGCCAGCTTACAAAGCATTCTTCCCTAAGATGGAACAGACACCATCCTTGCCAGGGGAAGTTTTCATGTAGGGGATAACATTATGGGTGGCCATCACAATGTAAATAGAGCTAGAGGCTTGATGTTCAGAACTGGGTGGGGCAACCCAGCTTATCCAACTTCCTATTCCCAGATGGGAGAAAAATTTCATTACAAAGCCTTTCCTGAGTTAATTTAGGTTTTCTGTTGGCTGCCCCAAATGATGCCATTCAAAGACAGATGAAGTAGTTGATAAGAGAAACCTTTTATTCTTCAGTTTCCTCTTCCTTTCCTCCTATAGTCTCACCATTATTACAAGCCGAAGAAAAAAATAAGCCCCTCAGACCCTTTATCCAATCTAACAGAAACCTCTAATAAAATTTCTTGGGACTCCTATAAGCACTTGGGATTCTCACTGATAGCTACCTTCTGGGTCACTGGGTGAAAATTTCAGAGATACTTTCCCCTTACCAATTCTCAGTTTATCCTTTGTTAACACGATATAGACATTTCCAAAAATTTCCCCCAAAAGTAGACTTTCTTCCTCATCCCCAACAATGAAGAGGCTATTTGGGTACTCTTTATACCTTTAAGTCAGAAAACAACAATAGTGATACTAGCGAAGAGATTATGTCTTCTCTTTCTTATGTTTTCCTCTCAACATGGCACAATGAATGGCATATAGCAATCATTCCATACATACTTATTGACTGGTCCCTGTCCATTCTCACATGTTACTTTAGTTTTATGGCTTTCTAATATACTGAATATTATTTAGTGTCATTAACGATTTGTATCCCATCTCCCTACCAGACTAAGTTCTATGAGGGTAGTGACTGCTCACACCACTTCATTTCTCTCCTTATATCTAATGCAGTGCTTTAAACACAGTAAAAACTTAGTAATCATTAATTGGATTGATCAATTAACAGAAATTAATTAAGCTCCCGCTATGTGTTGGGCACTGGACTAAACATTGGGTATGTAATAACAAAAACAAAACAGCCCCTGCCCCAAGGAGCTAATATTCTAACATTTACATGTCCAAATAGTGCGTACCTATATACAAGATATAAAAACTAAATACAAGGTAACATCTGAAGGGACAGCATTAGCAGCTGGAGGGAGGAGGGACAGTCAGGAAAGGCTTCCCAGAGAAGGTGCCATTTGAAACAGTCTTGAAGAAAATCAGGGATTCTGGGAGGTGGAAATGGGGAAGGAGAGCATTCCAATCAACAGGGACAGCCAGCGTAATGGAAGAATGAATCAATGAATGAATTGATGAGAGCAAAATCAGTAGAGGGCTTGATTTTTATCAATTAGTAAGAAATTTATGAATATAAAAACAGGGCAATTTGCTGCTTTCTTGAGTGAAAGGTTATTGTTTCTTGATTGTCAACACTAGTGAGTGGGGCAGTGACTTGGAGACTCCAAAATAATGGGGAAAACTCCCAAGATTTGTATTTGGCTCTCAAATCAACACTGTGTCTGAATTTCAGAGGATCCATTATCTTGACAATGTGACTATTCCTTTCACCAATTCAGATCAAATTTGATATGTGCCTTCTCATCCTATCTGGTTATTGTCCATATTCTTTGATGAATCCTCCATAGAAGACCTTCCCATCCTACCTGAAGCTTTCCTCCAGGTCTTTTAACATTTTGTGACTACCAGTGCAACCTTTGCCATGTTTCTCTATTATTCCTCAGTCTCATAACATGACCTTTTTTCAAGGACACATGTCTTTGATTATGTTTCTTGTGCCACTATGTGCAAGTCATCATTGAGAATATGCTGGAACCTTCCTACAGCCACCATGTGTCTTATTATTAACTTTTGGGTCACCTACAATTCATTCTTCAGATATGGTGAGAATCTGTGATTTACAACCATATGCTAAACCTGGAGGATATCTGCGTTAAAAAGATGGGCTTTGGCACTAGAGTTCAGCTTGAGATCATTTAAAAGCTGTACAGTTTCCCAAATTAAATCAAGACCATTCTTTTCCTTCTATTCATTTCTGTGCTCAGCTCATTATTCATCTTCTGTGCCTGTCCAAGACACAAGTACTGGCAGAATAACTTAAGAGGCTGCCTATCCAACTGCATGTAATAATCTGAGAAAAAGACATTCTTCGTCCATTTAGTTTTGCCTGTGTGTATTAGTCCAATCTCTTGAGTAGCCAAGTGTCTCATCAAGAAGAGGCTGTAGTGTTCTCGAGCTCAATGAAGTCTGCATATCATCTGCTGACCAAAACATCTGGAGAACCTCAGCACTATCTATAGGAAATCTCTCTTCTCCTTGCACTTTGCATGGGACATCTTTGATGACAAGGTGAAAAAAACCTTGGGTGATCAAATGTCTTTGCTTTATACCTCACCTGACAATGGATTAGAGATCTATTGGACAAAGTTAGCTCTGTGGTTGTATCAATGAAGGCATCTTGTCTGATGGTTATATTTACATGGAAGACATATTGTTGGGGGGGAGCCTTTAAGACTATGGATCATTCTACTAAGTCAAATACTTTTTTAATCAACACACAGTTAACTCAGCAGGAATTTAAATTCCCTATGCCTCTCAGTGACTTGTGCAACTGCAAAGTATGGTCTACTGTAGAGAATCACACAGAAAATCCTGCCTTTTGTCTTCCTGCATTTTCATCAAAGATACCCTTAATACACGCATGGACCATTATCATAAAGATTTTATGGCAATAAGAAAGTAAGCATATGGGTTCAAGTTACTGATGTCTTTTCAGTTGCCTTTATTTTTGGTAATAATACCTACTGTCCATAATCTTTCCCATTCTTTTGGAATCTTTCCTTCCTCAAAATATCTTGAAAATGGACCCCTGAGTGCCTTTAAGTCTCCAGCACAGGTTTTCCCTATTTAGATTTGGTCTTGTCTAGCCACTCTGCACAGCTTCATCTTCTTGTGTGCTAGTCCCATTTACAATATTATTTATTTCCTAGCAGGTGCCCCTTACTGATTACATTTTGCTTAGGCTACTGTTTAAATTAATTAGAATTCCCTGAAGTAGCACCAGCTAGCACCAAAGAAAGGAATTCCTGAAATATGTTGGGCAGAAGGGCTGGAGAAATGAGGTACTGATTACAGGCTGAAATTTTGGTTTATCTAACCTACAAAATCCATTTTTATTGTTGGGTTTTCTTCCCCCACTAACATTTTGAACAAGGCCAGGCTGTGGAAAATTATGTGAGAAGAAGCATACCATTCTATCCTTTTCCTGTAAGATTTCTAGCCCAAGAAATATCCAGAAGCCCCAAATACCTGCAGACTTGCAGCTTGGGCCTAAGGATTCACTTGACTAGATGTCTTAATGAGCTTTATACCCCTTAAAAAATAGCAGTACTTTTTGAGCCCTTGGAGAGGCCATTTGGCCAAAGGTCATTTAGGGGATCTACCTCTGACCCGTCTCTGTCTAGGGAGTTTGCAAGAGCTACTCTTCCATATGATTCCACTTTTTCCCTACCTTTGAGTGTATATTCTCTATGGCTCGGAGAAAATAGGTGAATGACTATCCCAGAGTACCTTCCTTCCCTTACTGTTTTCTGCAGATAGAGTCAGGAAAAAAAGAGATGGAAGAAAAAAGAGAATAAAAGGGTGGCTATTAAGACTGTAGGGGCAGCTAGGTGGTACAGTAGATAGAGTGTTGAGTCTGGAGTCAGGAAGACTCATCTTCCTCAGCTCAAATCTGACCTCAGACACTAGCTGTGTGACCATGGGCAAATCATTTAACCCTGTTTGCCTCAGTTTTCTCATCTGTTAAATGAGCTAGAGAAGGAAAAAGCAAACCACTCCATAAGAAAACCTAAATGGGGTCACAAAGGGTCAAACACAACTGGGCAATGACTGAACATTGAACAAAGACTTTAGAACTTCTCCCTCCTCTAAATGAAATCTAAGTGGAATGGAGAAGCACGTGTTAATCACGCACTAAGTACGGAGGATAGAAAGAGAAAATTGAGATAGTCCTTATTTTGAAGGAGTTCACTTTCTATCTGGGGGAGAAAACACATAAAGAAGGGTTTATGTTTGTGTTCAGTTCTTAGCCAACAGAAAGACAGGGGAAAAATATCAGGGCAGATAGCAAGGCCCTAGGGGCCCTGGGGAGTAGTAGCAGGGCTGATGGGTCTTCTTCCAAAAGAATAGCTGCCTCGAGATTAGAGAGAGATCTCTAAGATGCTTCCAGTAAGAATAGAGATGTGAGAGTCAGCCTCCAGATGACAGAGGGTATCCTATGCCTGCTGGGAACTAGGGGCAGTGATGGTTAATAGGGAAGGAGAAAGTGTGGCTGCTCTCGGTGGCAGCAGATAGTGTTAATCCATCTTTTGGCCTACTGTGGGTGGGCTGGAACACATGTTGCCCAGTGGAGGTAGATAGTCCCTTCTATTTCAGGCATTAGATGTGTTTGCACAGGAAGTGTAGAAGGGAAGGGAGAGCAAGGGAAGGGAATAAGCATTTATTAAGCTCCTTCTGTGTTCCAAGCGTTGTGCTAAGTACTTTACAAAATTATCTCATTTGATCCTCATAACAACCCTGGGAGGTAGTTGCCATTGTTATCAAACTTATTTTATGGTTTAGGAAACTGAGGCAAACAGGGTTAAGTGACTTGCTCGTGGTCACACAGCTAGTAAGTATCTGAGACCAAATTTGAACTTGAGGCTGGCTGATTGCACCAGAACAATTACTTCAAATTATGCTAGAATCAAGTGTGCTGGATTTGAAAAATCCGGTTGGAAGAAAGAGGACAGACAGTACATTTACTGTTGCTTGGCAGGTGATTTGGGTTTTCCTAGAATCACAGAAAGCAGTGTTCTGTCTAAAAGGTAGGAAATAATAGATTCTCTTAAAGAATGAAGATATTTGGGGTCATTCGTGGTTGAGAGAAAAGCTGCAGGGGAGGTTAGAAGCAGAAATTCTGCCTCTGATACTTGATTTCTAGCTGAGAGGTACTGTGCGTAGAATGCTGGACTTGGAGTCAGAAAGGCCTGACTTCAAATCCTGCCTCTGGCAATTGGGTGACCCTGGGCAAGTTATTATACCTCGTTCACTCTCAGCCTCAGTTTCTGCAACGTGAAATTAGGATAATAATAATTCCTACCTCCCAGGGCTGTTGGAAGGATCAAATGAAGTAATATGCAAAGCCCCCTGCAACCCTTAAAGCTGTCTATAAATGCTAGCTATTTATTATTATTGTTACTACCACAACTACCACCTCTTCTCCTCCTCCTCCTCCTCTATCTCCCCCTCCTCCTTCATCTCCTCCTCCTCCGTCTCCATCTCCTCCTCCTTCTCCTCCTCTTCCTCCTCCTCCTCTACCACCACCGCCATTTCTTCATCCACAGAATAAGGGTTTGGACCAGAAGTCCTGTCTAGCTCTAAGTCTATGATGCTATGCTTCAATAGCTGTAAAGTACAAAGCAAATTAGGTCCTCTAACACTGATAAAACACAGGCTTCTCCCTATCTGTTCAGATAGTTTGGAATAAACAAGTCCCATCAGCTATAATGAAGACCATCTTGTGTTCTGGTTCTCTTGATTTTATTTATTATTTTGGTATCACAACTAACCTAAACTTTGTCTGTCCACAGGGCCTTCCAGAGTGCTCTTTGCACATGGTAGGCACTCAATCAACATTTGTTGTATTGGTCGAATTGAAATGAGTGCATCCCATTAGCGAGCCTCTAAAGCTCCCACGAAGTGAATGGCAGTAAAGAAAAGGGAAGCCCAATTTCTCTGTAGTATGGTTGTTTATTGACCGATTGAGCCAACCTCCAAGACAGGACTTTCTACTAAATAATTTTTTAAAAATTTTAACAACCAGAGTTAACAAAATCCAGGGCAGAGCTGAAGCTATGACTTCATGTTTTTATTTACAGAGAGCCATTTTTGGAGAGGCCTGTGCAGTGAGATATCTTTGGTCCCTCAGTGTAGGGATGGACAAGAATTTGAAATAGCATTGGGGAACTGGATGCTTTAAAAGTCCATGGGTAGCAGTGGGCTGTGGCAAAAGGAGCGCTGGATAGGGAAAGAGACTGAGGATTTAGGTCTCAGTCTTCTAAGACTATGTGACTTCCTTCATCTTGTGGTCCTGACTTCCCACTCAATACCATGAAAAGGTTGAAGTAGACATCCTTTAAAGCCCCAGTCAGTCTCTGTAATCCTGTGATTCTAGGTAATAGCCTAACTGAAGGAAGGTTGAGGACTGTGAGGTTAAATACCCCTATTCCCTGCTGGGTGTCTGTGTGTGTGTGTGTGTGTGTGTGTGTGTGTGTGTGCGCGCGTGTGTCAGAGGAGAAGGGGTGGGAGAATAATCTGAATGGGAAAGAAAGAGTCCCAGGGTTCACAGTCTCAGTTTTAAGTCTCATCCAAAAGGCAGTACCTCTGACAGCTCAGCGACTCTTAATTAGATGAGATTAAATCAGCAGGCCTGCTTCTGGTAGCTAAAAGGCTTTACCTTTGAGTGCGCCCATTCAATTAGGGCTGGGGCACATAGGGCAGGGTTTCACATCTTAGGGACTAAATCATGGCACAGTAATGGATTAGGGGTGGGGGATTGCAAAGGCCTATGAGAGAAGAAAGGCTATAAGTGTTAAATTTAGCAACTGAGGAATCGTTCCAGTGGATGAATCCTTCATGACAGATGTCAGAATGGCCCTAAATAAAGTAGAGGCCTATATAAAAGAAAAAAGCCCATTCCTAGGAGGACAGTAGTCAGGTTCAGAGCCCAGGAGTCCAAGCGCAATAATCTTCCATCATTTCCTTTCTGTGGCTTTTCCAAGGAAACTCAGAGCCCCCATTCCTCCTCTTTTTTCTCCAACCAGCCTATGTGGTATATAGCATACTGTATTCCTATAACACTAGATTTGGAATCACAGGGTCCTGGTTCAAATTCCAGCTATACCACTCACCACCTGTGTGACCTTAGGCATGGTCCCCTTACCTCAATTGTTTCCTCACTGTCATCCATCCTCCACTCAGCTGTCAAAGTGATCTTCCTAAAGCACAGGTCTGACTATGTCACATGGTAAGCCCAGATGCTTGGGCCAGTGCCACCCCAGCCAGATTACCGCCCAGCTACTGCCGCTAATTTGATTATCCAGAGGGGACCTGGTCAGTGTATTCACTTAGCCCTAAAAGTTATAAAAATGAATCTATAACTCTAGTTCTCAGTCAGAAATCTTTTTTTGGTAAATATCCTAGCTTTAAATCTATCTCTCTCCCTTCCCTGGCCATTCCCAATGGCCCTACTCAGTGCCACATTCGCGCAACAGCGCAAACAGTCCAGCAAGTTATTAATTTAACAGTTTTATCCCATTGGCCAGCTTAAGAAAGAAAGAATTTAAAAGCACAAGAGTGAAAAAGCTTTTAGGAAAGAAGTCTCCCTGACCCCTGAAGCACGCACTGACCCTCTCAAAAGAGAGGCGGAAAGGAACAGGGCAGGGGAGGTGAAGAACCATTAGCCTTTGTCTGCAGTCCCAATGGATTTCAGCAGCACAAGTCTGCCTTCAATGAGACTCGAGTGGGATTAGACAAAGGGGGACCTGAGAAGGTGAGAGGGAGGGGAGTCATTCAAGTGGGGGCACAGCGGCTGAGTCTGGAGAAGGGATGACTGCTCTGGGGCCCGTCCCCACAATGGAGGTTCCAGGGAGAATTCACCAACGGGAGTCAAAGTTGGTCCCTTGTGCCGGTCCTAGGATCAGAGCAAAGCTCCCAAGGGGGAGATGTCGAGGAGGACAATGCTAGGAGATGCACGGCTGCGTGTTTTGTCAGAAGTTTTCTTTAGGAAGGATTGGATTTCAGCAGCCCGAGCTTTGCCTTCAAAGAGACTCATGCACGATTCAGTTCCTTTAGGAAGGGAACTTCTGCCTATACAAGCAGGCATCCATCTCCTTGGAGATGCCTACAGGAACTGCCATCCAAGACCGTCTGCACTGTGACCCTGCAATCCAGGCTTGTGAGATTTAGCTCCCCATTTAGCAATATGTAAGCAGTTGTGGTGAGTGAAATGAGGCCTGTGCCCTGCTGGAACTTCTCGTAGGCCGGGTACCAGTCCAGACGCAAAGATCTGGAGCTGAGAGGAACCTTGGCGTAATCCGGACCTCTCATTTTGTACATGAAGAAACTGGGGCCCAGAGGAGCAATGATAATAATAATTAACATTTATATGGAGCCTACTATGTGCCAGGCGCTGTGCTAAACATTTTACAGTTATTTCCTTTGTTCCTCACGACAACCCTGGGAGGTAGGTGATATTATTATCCCCATTTTACAGATGAGGAGATGGTCAGGAGGAGGTCAGGAAACTGAGGCAAACAGTGATTTGTCCAGGGTCACACAGCTAGTAAGTGTCTGAGGCCAGATTTAAACTCAGATCTTCCTAACTCCAGGCCCAGCTCTATCCACTGTGACACCTCATCCACAATCACACAAGTAGTCAGCATCAGAAGATGGATTTGAACCCAGGTCTTCTAACTCCAGAGCCAGGGCTCCTTCAGTCTTGTCATGAGGCTTCTTATGCTTTTTGTAACGTCTATACATTTTTAGTAACTAATTTACACCCAGAAAGGTGAGCTTCTCTTGTACTCTCTCAGCAATACTGCCTTTGGTTGGAAGTTCAATCTCACCCCTCCTTTCTCAGACACTCATTTCTGTTGGCATCTCCTCCATTTCAGGGAACACAGAAGAATCCGTGTCAGGAATTAACCCCGGGCATGAGGAGGTAGGGGCAAGTGCTTACCATCTTAACCCAGCCAGCCTCCTGCTCGGAGCTCTGTCCTGACCACCCTAACCTAACCGTGCAGCCCTAGGGCAGTTAGAATTCCATTTCGGACATATGTGTTCCAGCAAAACATCCTCCTTCTTGTTTACCGAGTAAAGGAACGTCAGCTGTTCTTCTCTTTTGTCATTCTCCCATTCTCTACCAGCTCTCCCTGCAACCCTCAAAGCTCCCCATGCTGTTTTTGAAGTGCCAGCCCTAGATTGTAAAAAGGGTTAACAGCTTGATGTTTTCACATTGGCATTGTCTAGCAGCAAACCTTCTGCTTAATCAAGTTGTTTGCTCCCTTGCCTGAAAATTGGTGTAATTGTGAATGTAAATACATCCAAAGTGAAAAATTGATGGTTGATTGATAGGAAGGAACAATGCATCAGGTTCATTACCTCCCATTTGAACACAGTGGAGTTACTCATCTTAGCAGACAGGCGAGAGGAAAGGACTGGAATAATGTGGCCTCAAAGTAGGCTACCAGGGGTAGACCTTTTGGTGAAACTGGGAAGAAAGTCGGGCTTGACTGACTTCTCTCCCCTTCTGCTGAAAGCTATGACTAGGGTGGGGCTGCTGAGGTGCCATTAGCTTGATTAAGAAGATATGTTTCTTTCCTTTATCAATGCAGAGACTTCCATCTTTCCCCCCACAACCTCTGCTTTCTAGTATAACCCAGGTCCCTCACTCAGCCCCATCCCCACGGTCCTGTCACCATGGCATTCCATTCCTAGGGCCCACCAACCTGCATAGGGGTGCATCTGCAGTTCTGGGGATCACACCACCTCCTCTCTGACTACACCCAAGGTTAGACTAAATGAAGAATTCCTCATTGTGACGCTGCTCCTATTTCCCATTTCCTGACTCTTTCACTACCCTGCCCCCCACCCATCTATACCTTACACAACACTGACACCTTGGCCCTCATTTTGCCTTCTAAAGTCTATGGAAGGACCCTCACTGCAGCTTTCCAACCACTTTCCTGCTTCAGGCTCAGACTAATGATCTGAACCAGTCTCTCTTTCCTTCTGCAGAGTTTGGTGCAATGAAAGCATGGTGTGGTAGGAAGAATACTGAACCTCAAGGCAAAAGGCATGAGTTTGAGATCAGACTCTGACACTTTCTAGGGCGAGCCCTTTGCCCTCTAAGCCCATTTCTTTATCTACAGAATGAGGGGGTCAGCTAGTGAACTACTAAGGTCCTTTCCATATCAATAATGCAACAAATCATTCCTTCAGTGCCTTGGAGGCACATGGCTCACTGATAAATTAATTCACACTAAGGATTAATATGTTTTCCTTCCCAGGTATGCTTTCATTATAAAAGTAGCTTCCTGAGATACCAGTTTAGCTGCAAAGAAGGAATCTCTAATGGAGGCAGATTATAGACACTGTTACAATTCAAATAGCAAAGATTGTCTTAGGAGATAGGGCCCTTGAATCCCATCGCTTATGGGTCTCCTAAACCCATTTGACCTCCTGTCTCTAGGGTTGGGAAAATTAGGAATGAGCTCAACTGTTACAGTTCAGACACACAATGCTGGGCTGCATCTGATCACATGTGTCGTAAGATCATAGGTGTGGCATTTTTAAAAGTTCCAAGAGATATAATCTCTGAGTAATTTAATCATTTTAATAATGATGCCAGAATTTTAATGAAAGGAGGCTCATTTGGCTGTCTCTCTTAGACCAAAGACCCCTCATGGCAGTGGGTTCACAGTTTATATGCCCTTGGAAGAGCAGGTATTCCTGAAGGTAGCAATCAAGTCCGATTGGTTAACAATTAATGAGAAAATGAACATTACGGTGAGAGGATAGGATATATTATGTGAGAGGTCTTGGGATACGTGACTTGGATAACCCAAATCCTGGTCAAAGAGACTTATCAATTTCCATATGATTTGTGTGACAAAAGGGAGAATCAATATTTCCTCAGACCTGTCTGGGTAAACACAGAACCCATTAGCCAGAATTGGAATTTCTTTTACTGTCTCAATCACCCTGGTTGGGTAAGTCTTTTAGAAAGATTCCCTACACCAGTTGTTTCTGGATGAGGAAGTAGAAAAGGAGAAAAGTCTTTGTTATAATACAATAATTAGCTATTAATACCAGAGAGAAATAATCATTTCTCACATTGGTCTGGAGCTAGAAGGGAACTCAGAGGTTATCTAGTCCAATACCTTCATGTCACAGATGAGGAAACTGAGAACCTGTAAGGTTAAATGACTTGTCCAAAGTCACATATTTCCCAATCATGGTGCAGGTATGGGTGGGGTCTGAAAGCAGACTTAGTTATCACCCCAGACTGCCAGAGATATAAGTGATAGCTCAAGGGGAGGAGACTCAGGGCCAATCAACCAGTAAGCACGTTTTAAGCACCTGCTATGTGCTAGGGACTGTGCTGGTGTTGAAGATACAAAGATTAAAACTGTCCCTGTCCTCATGGAGCTTGCAGTCTATCAGGAGAGATAATATGCACACATAGAAATATATCAAGGTTATATACAAAATAAATGCAGGGTAACTGGGGAGGGGAGAAAGTGTAAAAGGCAGTAGCAGCTGGGGATCAGCATCCCATAGCTATAAGAGTCTTCCCACCCTTCAGTTTCTCCTCAGCACTCATTCCACTGATATGTTCCCTTTCTCTCTCTCTCTCTCTCTCTCTCTCTCTCTCTCTCTCTCTCTCTCTCTCTCTCTCTCTCTCACCACCTAGCACCACCTAGTTCCATCCAAGAGATATGCCACCCTCTTTACCATTACTTTGATCCCTAAAACCTCTATCAGAAGCACCAGCACAGTCAGATGCCAGTAGGGCCAGCCATGAGCTCAGGGTATCTCTTGTTTTCTCTTCTTCCTCCATCCGTGAGAGCCCTCTGGTCCCTTTTCTACCATCCATAGTCAGCCACCTGTGTTCTCTGTATTGAACACAAGGCTGACCATGTTGGCAGCATTGAGGTACTGTAGTGCCAACATAACATTATAGTCAGCTTCTTCTTTTGGCCTTGACCTCAACTTTCCAATCTGTAAAATGAGGATAACCATTCCTGATTCCTCTCTCCCAAGAAGGATTGAGAGAAAGAGTGAATGAGAGAAGGTATAAGTCAGGGAAGAGAGTGTCAGATTTGAAGTCAGAGGACCTGGAATCTACCACTCTCACTTGTGGCATCTTGGGAAATCAATCAATAACCATTAATTACCTCTCCATTATTATATGTGCCAGGCAGGCTCTGTGCTAAGTAAATCACTGCATCTTTCCAGGCCTCCAACTCCAACTCTGACATTTATTGCCTGTGTGACTATGGTCAAGTCCCTTAACCCCTTTGGGCCTCAGCTTCTTCATCTATAAAAAGAGGGATTAGATTAAATGACCCCTGGCATCCCTTCTAACTCTCTAAAACCTTATTCCTGTATAATCTCTGCCCACACCCTTCATCCCACCCGTGATCTCAACACTTGTGGCAGTCAGAGAAAACCAGAAGAAATGCAGAAGCAAACTGCCTCAACCAAAGCGGAGAGCAAATGGCCTCTGACCTCAGCGCAGGGGCAGCTTGTGCAGCCGATTCTTTTCTCTTAGCACTGAAGGACTTAAAACAAGTGGGGCAAGACGGAGGCCTTCATCGTGAGTTCAGAGTCATTTTGTATTTAGATGAGCTGTTCTCCATCCTAGCTGCTGTCCCTGACTCTAGCAGCTGACAAGCCATTTGCTTCAGCATAATGCCGTCTGATTTCCCCACTGTGACTCTTAATGGGTTATTAAGCTGATGCCATCCCATGAATCTAAGCCACAAGGCAGTGAGTGAAAACAAGTGAATTTGAGGCAACTTATTCCTGAATGCAACAGGAAGCAAACAAAGGAAAGGCTGAAGCCTGAGGAAGGAGACACCGAGGGCAGCTCATTGTGCAGTTTGGAATGAAATGAAGTGACAGCTCTGACTGGGTAGTCAGGCCTGGGCAGAGTCCCCACTGTATTCCCTACCCCGCACCCTGGACCTCCCTCAAGGCTCCACTCCAAAAGGAGGCCTGTTGTATCCTCACTTCAAACAGAGAAGAATTGCTTCAATTGGGGTAAGCTATCTGAACTGAAAGATTACAGATCTAGAGACGGGAGAAAATAAATTCAGCACTGTGGACTCCCAGAGAGGTTAAGTAATTTGGCCAAGTTCACACAGCTAGTAAATGGTGGAAGTGGGATTCAAACCCAGATCTTCTATCTCAAAATCTAGCATCCTTTCCACTGTACCATAATGCATCTCTCTTAGTTTTGTTATTATTCACTCATCTCAGTCATGTCCCATTCTTTGTGATCCCATTTGGGCTTTTCTTGGTAAAGATTCTGCAGTGGTTTGCCATTTCCTTCTCCAGCTCATTTTTACAGATGAGGAAACTGAGGCAAACAGTTTTAATAAGTTTCTGAAGCCGCATTTGAACTCAGGTCTTCCTGACTCCAGGCCCAGCGTTCTATCCACTGCACCACCTAGCTACTCTGTCTTCCAGATGTTAGCTCTTTAAACACTTAGAGTGCTATCGTGTCCCCCTTTATGGGTTGTCTTCTCCAGGCTAAATGACCATTTATCTAATCCTCACAGGACACGTTCTCCAGGCTCTTCACCATCCTAGCTGCCCTCTTCTGGACAGAGTGCAGATAATCCTTCCAAACCTGGGGAGTTCAGGACTGAACAGCACTGAAAATTCATTTTGACCAGGGCAAAATATTCCCTTGTTTGGAGCCCAGTGCCCCAAATCACAGAACATTCAGCCCAGCATGCTGTTTTCGTTTTTTGATTTCCATGTCATACCCTTAATGATAACAACAACAAACATAACAATAGGTAACATTTATATAGTACCTACTATATGCTGGATGCTGTGCTAATAGCTTTAGTTATCCTCACAACAACCCTAGGTAACATTTATATAGCACCTACTATGTGCTGGATGCTGCGCTAATAGCTTTACAGTTATCCTCACAACAACCCTAGGTAACATTTATGTAGCACCTACTACGTGCTGGATGCTGC
>CM053625.1:165474269-165497275 GCA_028646595.1 Phalanger gymnotis | reverse complement strand
CAAGGCATTCTTCTCCTCATTGGCTTTTTGGAGCTCTTTTGCCATTTGAGTTAGTCTATTTTTTAAGGTGTTGTTTTCTTCAGTATACTTTTCAGTATTTTTTTGAGTCTCTTTTAGCAGGTCATTGACTTGTTTTTCATGGTTTTCTCTCATCCTTCTCATTTCTCTACCCAATTTTTCCTCTACTTCTCTAACTTGCTTTTCTAAATCATTTTTGAGTTCTTCCATGGCCTGAGACCAGTTCATGTTTTTCTTGGAGGTTTTTGTTGTAGGCTCTATGACTTTGTTAACTTCATCTGACTGTATGTTTTGGTCTTCTTTGTCACCAAAGAAGGATTCCAGAGTCTGAGACTGAATCTGGGTGTGTTTTCGCCGCCTGGCTTGTTCCCAGCCAACTTACTTAACCCTTGAGTTTTTTTCAAGGGGGTATGACTGCTTATAGACTATGGGTTCTAAAGAGTTCTATGTTCCATGCTTGGGTGGATGCACTGCCTCACCAGTACTCCTCCTTCCCCAAGAACCCCCAACCTGGACTGGACTTAAATCTTCAGCAGGCTCTTCACTCCTGCTCTGATCAGCCACTTAATTCTTCCCACCAGGTGGGCCTGGGTCCTGAAGCAACTGCAGCCGTAGTTCTAAAGTGGCCGAACCGCAGCTTTTCCCACTAACCTTCTCTGTTGTCTCTGCTGTTTGTGGGTTGTAAGGTCTGGTAGATGCCACAGCTCAGTAATTCAGCACGCTAGGGCACTCTCCGCTGGGCTCCTGGTCTGGTCGGCCCGCACCGCGCGCTAGGCTCTGCTTGGCTCAGCTCTGCTCCCCTCAGCTGCGAGCTGGGAGTTCTGTGTGGGACAGACCATACCCCGAGACCATCCAGGCTGTCCTGGGCTGGAGCCCTGCTTGCCTCTGCCACTTTGTGGGTTCCGCAGTTCTAGAATTGGGTCATAGCCATTTTTTTATAGGTTTTTGGAGGGACTTGGTGGGGAGCTCACGCTAGTCCCTGCTTTCCAGCTGCCATCTTGGCTCTGCCCCCCTGTGGTTGTTTTCAATGAGGAATAGAGGCTAGTCAAGAGCAGTGAGTGGAGTGAAATCATGATCTCCGGATCCTTTTCACATTCCAGATTTAGTGATCAGATATTATTTCAAATCAGCCAAGCTGGGGCCTGAGCAGTTGTCCTGATGTCAGCCCCATACTAAGGCTCTTCACATTCCCAGGCCCCATCTCCAGGTGGGTTTTGAGAGTCTAGGTCGCTAGGGCTGACTCCATTTCTAGCATCATCCCTCATCCCTCCCAGTGCAGGGTCTTTGGGAGGGCCTTGTTTTCTCTCTGGCCAAGAGAGAACATTTCAGCAGAATGAAATCTCCTTGAGGGCAGATAGGTATTACTTTATTTTTTTTCTTTGCATCCCAACTGCCTAACAGTGCCCTGGTACATACATAGTAAGTGGTTAGTAAAGACTAATTGTATTGAATTGAACTATAGCCAGAATGTTCTGGATTTTGCTCCCACGAGGAGGCAGTTCCTGGTTGGGAATATCTAGATACAATGGAACCATGTAGACCCTCTTCAGGGTCAGTGTCCTCATCTGTCATAACTCATTCAGGCAGACCTGGCACTGTAAGACCTTAGGGTCTATATATGGAGGGGTATGAGGCGGGGGAGAGTTATGCAAATGTATTACATATGAGCACCTACACTTGGGTTAAAAAAAGTGAACTTCACAAGTACCATATGGGGAAGGTGTGACTAGTGGGAGAGTTTAATGGATTGCAAGCTTGATATCAGTCTATAAGTATGTTATGGAGGCCAAAAAAGTCCCCCGGGCTCTTGAACTGCATCAAAAGAGGCAAAGTTTTTATGAATAATGAAATGACCAGCCTGTTTGTTGTGCCCTGCCCTGGTTGGACCACATATGGGTGATCATGTTCAGTTCTGGGTGACACAGTTTGGGAAGGGTCTGGATAAGCTGGAGAGAATATAGAGAAGTACAAATGTAATGGTGGAGAGCCTCAGGTTTATGCCCTATGAGGATCAGTTGAAGGACAGAAGATGTTTAGTCTGAAGAAGAGAATCCTTAGAGGGACATGATAGCTGTGTTCTTCTTTGAAAGGCTGTCATGAGGATGAGGGGTCAAGCTTCTTCCCTTTGACCCCAGAGGAAAGAACCAGAAGCAATGGGTGGAAGACTTAAAGAGACTAATTTAAGTATAATATCAGGAAAATCTTCATGATGGAGATATCCAGAGTGAAATGGGCTGCTTCAGGATGTGGCAAGATGAAGGGACTGCCTCCTTGGAGGTTTTCAAATAGACTCTAGGTGACAATTTGTCAGGTATGTTATAGTAGAAATTCCTTTCGTGTTGGGGTTGGACAAGATGGCAGCTAAGGTCACTTCCAACTCTGACATTCTGTGGTTCTTTAACTCTGTGAACTCACATTATTGGTTGAAAAGAGAATCAGTGGCCACATGATTAGGTAGCATCATTATTATACTTGGATCCAGGATGGAATTATTTATACTTGTTAGAGTAATTGATTGGAGCCTTAATGAGGCCAAAGTCATATATTCCCCTTTGATATGAACTGAGTAGTGAAGGGATATGTTGACGGTACATTCAGGACAAAGGCTTATAGGTCAAAAGTGGGAGGTCATCTAGTCCAATCCTTTCCTTTTAAAGATGAGGAAACTGAGGTCCAGAGAGGTTAAAGAACTTGCCCAGAGTCCCACAGTTGATGAATGGCAGAATTGGAATTCAGACTCAGGTCCTCAGCTTCCAAATGCTGTCTCCTGCCTCCCTAGGAGTAAGCAAGAAAAGCAGCTACCTTAGGTACAACATGCAGATCTGAGGGATTATGTCAGAACAATTTTTAATATTATTTTTTACAAGTATATCTCTTTTTACTCCCTCCAAAATTCCCCTGTCTCTGCCAGATTGGTATTTATCTTGTGATAAATGACTCCATATGTGTTATTGTGAAAGCACAAAGACTCTAGTGGGCAGTATTTAAGCTTTGCCTTAGGCACACTGGTGACTTTCCTGGCTCTGCTATGATGATTGGGAAAGGTCTCAAAGTTGCTATTACCCTCTCTACACTCCAGGTTTAGGTTTCCCAGCTAAAGATTTGAAACCTCTCCAGTCAACTTAGCTAGCATTCTTCAGACCCTAGAGAAGTTAGCTTATGCTACTGAAACTCATATTGGCTGATTTATTAGGAAAAGCCAATGCAAGACTTTACCATGAGAAAAATAACCTCCTGATGTTCACACTGACCATTTGGCTCGTTTCCTCCTTAGGTGTGAAGGTGTATGTAGAAACCCAATTAAGATCAGAGGTCACTTGAGTCTATAGGATAAGCCCAAGGTGACAAGGCATTAGTATTGCCTGGGCCTCTTCCCCTGCAACCCGTGTTGGAGACATAGCACCCATGTTTCTAGCCAAGCTCCCACTTTTCAGTTCTACAAGTCATCGGGGTATGTTGCTCCATCTTTCGGCTCTAGGTATTTTCTCTGGGTGTCATCCGTTCCTGAAACGCTTTCCCTCCTCTGCTCTGACTCCTTTTGTTCTTTTCCTTTTTTCAGTCACAGTTAAGTCCCATCTTTTATTGGAAGTTTTCCTCAACCTTGAGTGCTAACCTCTAACCTTCTAGTACCTTCCCTCTGTTAATTTTTTCCTATTTATCCTGTATAGAGCTAGATTACATTCACACACACACATATTTGTTTTCATGTTATCTTTTCCATTAGATTGTAAACTCTTTGAGGGCAGGGACTGTCTTTTGCTTCTTTTTAATCTTCAGACTTCAGCTCAGTGCCTAGCACATAGCAGGCACTTAATTAATGTTTACTGATTCATTGGTTTGACATCAGAGGAACTGGGTTCAAATCCTAGTCTCTTGCCACCAATGTGAGCTCAGACAACTCACTAGGCCCTCACCCTTTCTGGTCCTCAGTTCCCTCACACATAAAACTAAGGGGTTGGCCTAGATAAACTCCCTTTTAATTCTAGATCTTTGATCCTGTCTACTCAGGTCAGCCACTAACCTTCTATGTGACCTTAGACAAGTCTTGTCATATCTCTAATAATCAATTTCCAGTTTATCTCCCTCTAAGACTCACCTGCCTTCACCTCTTATAAAAGGCCTGTTCTAGGCCGTTTTCAGATAGACAAATCAAAACTATCTAAAGTCATATGAAAAAATGCTCAAAATCACTATTGATTAGAGAGATGCAAATTAAAACAGCACCTTCTTTACTGAAGACCATTTACTTGGCCCTAGCTCTGTGAGGTAGTCCTTAAATTTCTGTGTCACCCTGGGGCCAGCAAGCTATGACAGGTATGAAGTTTGAGGCATAGCCAAAAGGCAAGACACTGGACTAATAAATAGTCTCCGATCAGCAAAAAGGAGAGGAGAAGAGAAGAGAAAGGGAATGGAGGAAAGAAGAAGAGTAGTGGGGAAGAGGAGAAAAAGGAAAAGTGGGGGAGAACAAAGAAGAGTGAGAAGAGGATGAGGACAGGAGTGGGAGGAGGAGGAGGAGGAGGAGGAGAGGAAGAAAAATAGAGGAGAAAAGAGAAGGGAAAGGAAGAGAAGAAAAGGGAGGAAATAAAAGAGGAGAGGAGAGAGGGAAGGAGAGGAGGAGGAGGATGAGAAAAAGGAAGAATGAGGGAGAAGAAAGGAGAGGAATGGGGAAAACAGGAGTAGGAAGAAAAGAATGGGAAGGAAGGAGAGTAGAGGAAAAATGAGAGGGAAAAGGAGGAGAGGAGACAGGGAAGAGGAGCAGGAAAAGGAAGAGTGATGGAGAACGAAGGGGAGGAATGGAGAAGGATGAAGACAAGAGTGGGAGGGGAGGAGGGGAGATGAAAGGAGGAGAAAACTATATTTCTTCAGATGAGCATATCACAGACAACAGCTGAGGGAAATTATTGTTTGCATCAGGGCCTTAGCAAGAATCTGCTAACTGCCGATCAAATTGCTAGTACCCCATAATGAAAAAAAAAGACAAAAAGTCTTAGAAAAAGGCAGGAAAGCTTAATATTTTTTTAAAAAAAATCTTTTCTTGGGAGCTCCTAGCACAGGGAACATCCAGTTTTACCCTGGAAGATAGCAGCAGGAATGAACCGAGGATGTCAGCTTCAGCAAATCCAGAAGGTGAGGGCAATGTTCCAGTGACCTACAGAGGGTTACACTGTTCGTATTTCTTCCAGTTCCAAGTAACAACTATATGAGTTGCAAACTGCAAGTTGATCTTCCTGCTGGAAGAGAAAGTTTCAAGAATACCTCTCCCCTTTGGCTTATTAGAGAGAATGCAGCTTCTTGAAAGAGTCAACTCTCCTAAGCTTTCTCTCCTTGAGGAAGTACACCCAGAAAGAAATGAGGAGAAGGAATCGAGGAGGGAATTCAAAGCTCATTCAGGAGGATGGAGAATGTGGGACAGAGAAAGAAGGATTGAAAGATAGATCACTGACCTATTGGAGTTTCATTATTCATTCAGAGCCCTCTGCCCATAGAGGGTGAGGCTGGACTTTCTGAGAAGAAAGCTGGCCCCCAGGCTCTGCCATAGAAGAACAACGATCCACTGGCTCTGCCAGGAGAGAAGAGGGCTAGTCCTAGTCAGGAAGAAGAGATGAGCCCTGGGGACTGGTACCCTGCCAAGTGAGTCCTAAGTATACAATCAGCAGGTATGTTGTTTTCTTGAGACAAGTATCAAGGACATGATGAAGAATCTTCCAAATCCTTGCCAAACATGATGACGAATGTAGTTTCTGATGACTCATGTGAAGCCAAATAATACCACAGTGAAGAGAATCAGGAAAGTATCTCTGGGGACAAGAAAGTCCTGGGCAGAAATACCTGAGTGACTCAGATGCTATCTTCATCACTGCTGCCAGTGGAAAATAAGGGCTTCATGAGAGGATGGATAATGGGAGAACGGATGAACAGATGGTTTAGAAGATGGTTTCAGATAGCTAGTTGGTTCAGTAGATAGAGCCTGGAGTCAGGAAGACTCATTATCCTGTGTTCAAATCCAGCCTCAGGCACTTACTAGCTGCATGATCCTGGCAAGTCACTTAACCCTATTTGCCTCAGTTCCCTCATCTGTAAAATGAGCTGGAGAAGGAAATGACAAACCACTCCAATATCTTTGCCAAGAAAACCCCAAATGGGGTCACAAAGAATCAGATGTAACTAAAAACAACTAATCAACAACAAACAGCAAATAACTTCATGGAATAGGTTTGGCTTGCTGAACCAATGTTTTAGATACAGAAATTGCATATTTTTGGTTGGGGATGGACTGCATCTAATGAGAGTTAGGAAGACTATATTTGCCTAGGGGATGAGGTTCTGAACCATTTATATATCAAAGTAATCTGGTGAAACCTATGGTTTCCTCAGAATGGTGTTTTTAAATTCATAAAATAAAATACATAGTAAGAAGGGAAACCAATTATATTGAGATATAGATGTCAAATTGTTTTAAAAAAGTTCCCTTGTCCCCAGGTTAAGAACCCCCAGTTCAGAAGTGTGAGAAGCTCATCAAAGGGGCATTAAGTTGACAAATGAGGCATGGGGAGAGAAAACTGCCCACATACAGCACTAAATGAAATATGACAGATTGTAGTAGGCATGCCATAGGAAGAATGGCAGCAGATAGGCCAAGCAATTTGCCAGATGTAATATATAGGAAAAGAGACAGCACTATAATTCGTGACTTCAGATATCTATACACAAATGGGACAAGAAACAATTTGACCCAGAGATCTTAATTCAGAGAAGGAAATTTGATCTCATAGGTACCACTGAGACTGAAATGACCCTCAGCCTCTTCTTGCCATCCTAGCTATGTCTGCATTCCTCTCCAGGCTCCACTTCTGACTCTCAGATCTTCCTCTACCATGCCACAGATGCTTCTTCACCTTGGAAGTTGCCTCTGCTCTTGTGGCCCCTTCCTCCAACTGGCTGGTACCATCATTTTAAGGAAACATCTAGATCAGCCATGGCTTCATTCATTCCTCTCTAGGTCCACTCCTGAGTCTCCAAATTTTCTCTATCCTGGTGCTTTTCCGATTCCAAAAGGAATCTTTCGTATTGCCTTCTCCAATTAGAATTTGTATACCCACAATTTAGCATGGTTCCTGTTACACAGTAAATGCTTAATAACTTCTTGAATAACTAGTCACCTTCTACTGGATGTTCTCCAGTCTGTTAATATTCTTCCTAAAATGAAGGGCCCAGAATTGAACATAATATTCGATATGTAGTCTGCTTGGGGCAGAATGCAATGGGACTATCATGTCCCTTTTTCAGGATACTATTTCCCATTTAGTAGGTGGCACAGTAGATAGAATGCCAGGCCTGGAGTCGGGAAGACTCATCTTCATGAATTCAAATCTGGCCTCAGACACTTACTAGCAGTGTGACCCTGGGTAAGTCACTTAACTCTGACTCTGTTTTCCCCTCTATAAAATGAGCTGGAGAAGGAAATGGCAAACCATTCCAGTATCCTTGCCAAGGAAACCCCAAATGGGGTCACAGAGAGTTAGACATGATTAAACAACTGAGCAACAACAAAAAGTTGCATTCGTTTTGCTGGAGGCCAAGTTGTACTGGTGTTTCTCTTCAAGCTGGAAGCCTACATAAACCCCCAACTTCGATTCTTTTCCTTTTGAATGACTTCAGAAATAGAGCCCAGAAAGGACCAAATGAGTCCATCAAGAAGCCAGAAGGAATCCCAAAGGTTCTGCTATGAAACTGGGTGCTACAATAAGACTTGGATGACAGACAGAAAAGTGGGTAGAGATTAGGAGCTCAGAGCAGTGCCAATCACACATCTTCTAGGGCTTTGTCAGCACAGTTCCTATATACTAAAATTATTCTGTGGGGAATAAAAGGATCATGGATTTAGAAGAGAAGGGGACTTCAGAAGCTATCTAGTCCAATCCTCTCACTTTCTAGATAAGAAAAATGGGGTCCAGGGAGGTTTAATAGCTTGCCCAAGGTCACATGGGTAATAAGTGGCAGGATTGACATGTGGTTTAAGACCCAGAATATATCCTCAAGCTCACCAACCAGATGCCAGGCTTGAACATCTGCTTCTTAATGATGACTCAATTCTCTCCATCATCCCTTGTACTCTCTAAACAGAAGCTTGCTGAAGGGGCCACCTCAAAACCTCCGACAATCTAGAGCAAGTGTGAGTTTTCTTTCTATCTATGCCCATCTGTTACTTTTTCAAAGTCTATTATTGAGTACAAAAGAGAATGCCAACTTGTAGTTCTAGGCCTTTGAGTTAAGGGGAGTAGAAGATGGACTAGTCACACTGAAAAGAATTAAAAGAAATGTTGAGTCCTTCAGGGGAGAGCCAAGCTTCTATGCTTTTCTTCTTTAATTTATTTATTTTTCTATTGGCAAGTATTTGTTTTCTCTCATCTCTCCTCTTCTTCCCACCTAGTGGACAAAAAGAAAAAGTAAACTCTTTTAAAAAATATGCATAGTCAAAGAAAAAAAAACATAAGCACATCAGCAGGTCCAAAAATGTGGGTCTCATTGTGCAAATTTAGTCTAATACCTCTCTATCCTCTGGAAATAGGGTTGGGCATTGTATTGATCAGTGTTCTTTAGTCTTCCAAAGTTGTTCATTTGTACAATTTTGTTATAGTATAAATTGTTCTCCTAGTTCTACTCAATTTACTCTGCATCAGTTCATAAAAATCTTCCCAGATTTCTTTGAAACAATATATTTCATCATTTCTTATACTACATTAGTATTCTTTTACATTTTTATGCCATAGTTTGTTTCAGCATTCCCCAATTAGTATATATTGGAATATAATCCCCAATTAGAATATATATTACAAAGATTATATAGCATAGATATGTAATAGGTATATTATAGGTATATAATATATAGATGTATACAGAGAGGTCAATTTCCTCTTTCTTTTGGGGTACAGGCCGAGTAGACCAGGTTTCTATTAAAATGAGGAGGCAGAAGAAATTGTTTGATTGAAAAATTCAAAGCATTAAGACAGTCTGTTGACAATAGAGCACAAGTTCCAAAGGGTAGTATGCAAATGGATAATATGATGGGTAAACTGGGTTAGAGTATGGCTGGGGAGGAGTGTGGTGATTAGGGTAAGGGAGAAGACCATACAGGTATGCCATTTGCCACCTGAGGGAATTAAAACAGCAAGTCATAATGGGAATTGAGCGAACCATACTGACTCCATCTTGTGACTCAATTCTGGAGCTAGCTCAATTCTCTTTCCATTCAATTATGAGTCTAGTCCAATTTTTATCTTGTGAGAAAAACTTTATTCAATTGTGGGAATTGTGAAAAAACCTTATTACATTTTTTGAACCTAGCCCTGCATAGCTAGGAAGCTAGACCACCTCTGCCTGCTACTTAGACTTAACTAAGGATTATTCTGACCAGAAACCCTATCAGATCTGAATATTGATGGAAGGAGTTTTCCCACAATTATGCATCCCAAGCAACCCCTATGTCTTATCTGATAATTGGCCTAGCACTGGTCAATCAGTTATTGTTTCCATGTTCTTTTGGTTGTTTACAGACACTTGGGGGGAGTGGGACACCTCCTTTTCTGATTTTAGGGAGTTGCACCTGTTTACTCTCCTCTTCCCAACTCAGAAAGTCCCTGATATTTCCTCCAATTAGAAATCAGATTACCTAATTTTGTATTTTGGTTAATTGTTTTCTTTTAATTGATTAGTTTTATTTTAATTATTTTTAGTATATAGAAATCTGTCTCCCCCATATTTGGGGTGCAGTGCCAAAACTGAGGAGGTCTGTTCCCTATTCGTTGGGCAATTGTCAGGAATTGCTCAATAAATTGATATGCTCAGAAGCTCAAACTTTGTTTCAGGAAACGGATTGGCATGGAATGTTTTCATAAGTAAAACTTAACCCGCAGAGGATTTTTAAAATTATTCCACCTCAGAGTTAGAAAGAAATTGAAACGCTTTATTTGTGTTGGTATCCTCTGCGGACTCCACTCCAGGCATATTTCTGTGCATTGAAGGGATTTTTTTAGACTTTTAGACTCCAAGCAAATGGAAGGGAAAGGGATAAATGGCAGCCAACCTGATGCAAGGCCTGGGTGTGGCAACAGTGCCATGATCTGCTTTGTGTAAAGCTGACCCCTGTTTATAGCCAGCAGAGAGGAGTCAGTCCTGCTCTGTTTCCCCCAGCTCTCAATGAGGGAGGTGGTAGACATGCAGCACTCTACCCTGATCAGAAGACGCCTATCATTGGTTCCAGGAACTCCATTTTGGAAGCAATATTGACAAACTAGAGTGCAAACCTAGAAAGGTGACCCAATAGTGAGGGGGCATTTTTTTGAGTGTCACATGAAGAAGAGTTGAAGGAAATGGAAATATTTAGCCCGTAGAAGAAAAGACTTGGGGGAAATCTGAGCTGTCTCCAAGTGTTTGAAGAGTTGCCGTGTGGAAAAGGGATTAGGCTCGTTCTGCCCCAGCGGAGGGAGCAAGGCTTGACAGGTGGAAGTTACAGGGAAGTAAATATCAATTAAACATGAGAAAAAACTTCCTAACGAGTGAAGTGGTTTGGAAATCAAATGAACAGTCTGTATCACTGGAGCTGTTCAAGGAGAGGCCAGAGGACTGCTTGTCAGAGAGTATTTGTGTTTCTGGTGTGCTTGAAAGGATTCCTGATTTCATTGACATAAGCCCTCCTCCCTTCACTGATAGAGATCGTGACCCATCCATGCCTTCTTATCCTGTGTGATTCTTTTCCAAGTCTCTCCTTAATTTCTCCAGAGAGGATCTGCTGAATCCGCAGGAGGCCTTCTTCTGGGTATTTTAATATTTCATGGATACCAGTCCTACACCTCAACTGTCCATCAGCTATTCCTTGCACCCACTGTGTGACCTGTCCACCTCCTTTTCTAATCATAGACGTCCTTGATCAATTTTTTCAAAAAGTTATTAATATCTTTTATGCCATTTCAAGTGCCCAAAATGTCGTTGGTAATGTGCTGTGGTTTATTTGTATTCATCACATATCTTTCTTTGACCTTTTGTGGAGAGTTGTGAGCTCTTTAAGGGAAGGAATTGTATTTTGTCTCTCTTTGTATCTCTAGCACTTAGCCCATGCTTGGCATATAGTAAGCATTTAATAAATCTTTAATGACTGACTGACTTTTGAGTCACCTGCAATTTTGATTCTTCTAAGATAATAGTTATCCAACCATATCACATCACCAAGAGAATATTGATGTTAAAAACAGGGGCTTTGGCAGCGAGAAGTAGCTTGTTATCATTGAATCTCAGCCTCAGTTTTCTCCTCTGTAAAATGGGGCAAAAGAGGGTATGATCTCCTAGAACCCATGGTTCAATTCTTGTGTATATTTCCTCCATACTTTGGCCTCAGGCTAACTTTGATCAGCAGCTTTGCCTTGCAGTGGGTGCTACTCTGCACAAAGAGTCTCGAAAAAAAAGTGTGTGGATGACCCAATGAAAATCCATCCCCACTACCAAAGAACCAGCTCCTTGCAGCATAGTGAGTATAATACTTGATGAAGGCTGGCAGCCCATATACACTGCACCTGAAATGATTCCTATTTATATCACATGTTGCCATATTTTTTATCTTGAAAATGCAGATTTTTAGGGACACCTCAGCGTGAATAATAATGTCTGAGAGAAAATAAGCTGGATATGGGTGTTACTTAAACTGGCTGAAAAGTGAATTTGAAAGCAATATGGTTTTATGTCACTCTGAAAGATAAATATATGTTTATGGTCAAAACAAGGGAAAGTGCTGCTTACTTCCCCAAAAGTGATCTAGTCCATTCTCTTCCTACTCCTACTTCTTAGAACCTTTCCAGGATATAAGTATTGATGAACAAACTCTTGTCCAGCTGTTTTTCATCTTCTTATTGAATACCTTGAATACCTTGCCTGATCTCTTCTTAAAGGCTGTGCATCTCAGTAAGGAGATCCTGTAGTTTTCCAACACTTCATGCAATCCTAAGGTCTTCTGCAAACAGGAATATCAGAGAACTTGGTCAATGATAGGGATGATCTCTATTTGGACTTTGCATAGTCCATCCTCCAAGACAGCAACAGTCATCTGTGGCGAAAATATGACCTCTCATTTTATGCTTCATTTAATCTTTATTATCAGAGAATCGTTGAACACCATGTTCTCCGTGGTTGTATTTATCATGATGTTAATATATTCGTGACAGTTACCTTATTAAAGGAGCATATTTAAGACTGCCTTTTGCTCTACCATATGTTAATGCTTTTTGTAATAAATAAACAGGGAAAACAGTGGAATCATGTACATTCTCTATGCTTCTTAATCAAATGTGTGACTGGGAAGATGTAGTATGTGAAAGCCTACCTGTTCCCTTCTCATATTTTCATCAAGGATACCCTCAAGATGTACATAGATCTTTCTTACAAAGACTTTATGAAGATGAAAAAGTAGGTCTATCAGTTGGTTAAAGGTGCCTTCTTTTGGGGAGTGGATAAGATTTTTTTGGCATGATGTCCAGGATCTTTTCCATTCATCCAACAAAATCTCCTTTCTTTTGAGATGTCTTGAAAATCGATCCTTGAAGACTTTTAAAACTCTATCACTTCTGGTATAAATTTCCACCAAATGTATCTGGACAGATAAAGTTGCTTATGCTAGCTTCATTTTCTTGAGTATCACTAGAGTCCAAATGTCCACTACCATTGATGACAAGAACAGATCATTTTCAAAACCCAGGCAAATCCGTTCCATTTTGTATTTATTTTCCTCCTAATAGTTTCATCTATAAATATCCTTAGAATGAACTGGCTTAGTTGGATCTCATTTTCTCTAGGCACATTTTCCCCATCATTGCCTTTCAGTAATGAAAAAAATACTTCTTGGAATCTACTGTCACCCTCTTCCATAATATTCTGTGAATTTAATTATACTCTAAGCTGTTGCTTTTACTTGTTTAAATGTCTCTCTGCTTGGCAAGAAGATCAAGTGTTTGCTGGCTGAGGGAGTTTCAGGGACTTTGGGCCTCCTTGTTGTAGTAACTTTTACATTAATAGGGCATTTCTTTTTTTAATTAGATTTTTTATTTTTAGTTTACGACACTTAGCTTTACATGTTCTTGAGTTTCAAATTTTCTTTCCTTCCTTCCCCTCCTCCCTCCCCCCCCAAGACAGCATGCAGTCCAATATAGATCTTACATAAACCTTTGCATTAAACTTATTTATACAATAGTCAAGTTGCAAAGAAGAATTACGACCAATGGAATGAATCATGAGAGAGAAGAAACAAACCCCCCCCAAAAAAAAGAGGAAAGAAAAAGAAAGCAAATAGTTTGCCTCAAGCTGCATTCAGACTCCACAGTTCTTTCTCTGGAAGTAGCTAGCTTTTTCCATCATGAGTCCTTTGGAGCTGTCTTTGAGCCTTGCACTGCTGAGGAGAGCCAAGTCTATCAAAGTTAGTCACTACAGAATCAATATGTCTGTAGTTGTGTATAATGTTCTCCTGGTTCTGCTCCTCTCACTCAGCATCAGATCATGTAGGTCTTTCCAGGTTATTATGAAGTCCATATCTTCCCCATTAATAGGGCATTTCGAAGAAATGGTAATAATCAGAGTCAAGGTTCTTGCTTTTATTGTCTATTTTTTTTCAAATTCAATAGCTTATCTAAATAGGTTGAGTTGGAGCTGTTGTTAACTTCATGCAGTGCCTCTTTTTCATCTCTATCCTTTCTTCTAATCTAGTGCTAAATTTTACTTTTGTTCTAACCATTCAATGATCTGAGTATACAAAGACAGCTGTTTCTGAGATGTATCAGTAACTATATTAGTAGCCAGTTGTTTCTTGTCTGATAAGACACAGAGGCATTTTGTGAGCAGGCTATTCCTTGGTGTTTGCCACATGCTCTACCTTGTGACTCTCTTCTTAAAGAAAACATTATATTTATGCATATTTATATATGTATATATATACACATATATATTATAAATGAGTGTTTATAAATATATATGTATATATGTGTGTGTGTATATATGCGCATATTTTCATATATACGTATATACACATTTTCATATATACACATATATATATATATACACACACCCATACCCACACACATGCACACACACACACACACACACACACACACACACACACAGAGCTTCTGAATAACTTGTAAGCCTTTGACCTCTTTCATTTCTATACCCTGAACCATATTTTCCAACTTACTTTTTTGGTATCTTGCACTGCCCCCACTTTGAACTGAAGACTCTGAGTAAGACTTGGTCAAATTCTGATACAGTTTCTCCATCTCTTCATCCCTGAGGCAGGTACAATTATCCCTTCTACATGGAAGGGGGTCAGGGCAAGGTAACCCCTTGATCTGGAAAATCTTTGTAAAAATTTTTGTCCTTTCCTTCATACCAGAGAAGTCTGAATTTTTTATTTTTCTTTCATAGGGTATTTGCAGTACCTCATTGTAAAATTTGGGTTGATATACAATACTATACATATATTTTATGCATTTTTGCATTTCTAAACTTTTTCTGTGTTGTCTGTGGGACATTGTGTGTCATCTGTGGCTTCTGCAAAACTGCCCAAAAATTCCCACTTAATTTCTTATGCCTGCCTGAATTACGTTGAAACCATGATGCGGAAAGTCATGATATATTTATCTGCATTTTAATTCTCTTGGTTTTCATTTATTCAACAATTATTTACTACTACTACATGTAAGAGAGGAGCTGGGTGGTGCAGTAGATAGAACAGTGGGCCTGGAGTCAGGAAGACACATTCAAATGTGGGCTCAGATACTTACTAGTTTTGTTATCCTGGAAAAGTCACTTGACTGTTTGCCTCAGTTTCCTCCTCTGTAAAATGAGCTGGAAAAGGACATGGCAAATCATTCCAGCAACTTTGCCAAGAAAACCCCAAATGGAGTCACAAAGAGTCGGACATGACTGAAA
Source organism: Phalanger gymnotis (assembly GCA_028646595.1). Classification (NCBI taxonomy): domain Eukaryota; kingdom Metazoa; phylum Chordata; class Mammalia; order Diprotodontia; family Phalangeridae; genus Phalanger; species Phalanger gymnotis. Next base: position 165,482,293 of record CM053625.1, on the reverse strand, counting down.
AATCACCAAACAATAGCGAACAACTATATTCAAGGCCCTGTGCTGGGTGCTTGGGATAAAAAGACAAAGCTTAAAAAGAGGAAAAAGAAAAAGGAGCTTCCATTCTCTTGGGAGAACACAGCATTCATATAAGTAAATGCAAAAACTAATTGGAGGGGTAAGGAGAGCATTTACAAGTGAAAACAATCAGGAAAGACTTGCCATGGGATAGAGTACATAAGCTGAACTTTAAAGGAAGCTAGGAATTCTAAAAGGCAGAAGTAAGCAAGAATGCATTTTGGAAAAGGGAAAATTCAGTGCAAAAACATGGAGGCCAGAAATGGAGTAATGTGAAATAAGCCCAGAAAGGTAAGCTGGAACTAGACTGCCAAAGGCTACATATGCTAATTGGAGTTTATGTTTTATCCCAGAGGCAGTAGGGAAACATCGAAGCTTCTTGAGCAGGGGAGTGACATGGTCAGACTTATGATTTAAGAAGATTTTTTTGACACCTGTATCAAGCATGAATTGGAGAGGAAAAGAAGAAAAACCCAAGGATTCAATTAGGAAGTTGTTGCAACAGTCTAGACAAGAGATATCGGGACTAGGATAGTAGCCATGATGGGGAGAGAAAGGGATAGATGCATGAGATGTTGTATATACAGAAGCAACAAAAGTGAAATTCTATAGCCACAGGAAGCTCTATGCCAAGAAAATTCTTCCCTAAAGACCCTGTTTATAATTAAATTAAATAATTAAATTATTATTAATTTTTAAAAATTAATAACCAAATAATGATTAAATTGAATAATTCAACATTTAATAATTAATTAAACAATTAAAATTATTAAATAAATTAAATATTTGCCTGCCCTAGACCATTCCAGACAGGATAATTAAAGTCCAAAGAAAAAAACTACTCACTAACTAAGTTTTCCAGAGCCAACATAAGCCAAGGTTTATCCATCCATTCAAATAATATTCACTGAGAGTCTTTTGGGCTCCAGGCTTTACAGCAGGTACATTGTAAATTCTAAACCAAGTGGTGTACACAGACACTCTCTCTCTCTCTCTCTCTCTCCTCTCTCTCTCTCTCTCTCTCTCTCTCTCTCTCTCTCTCTCTCTCTCGTCTGACTCCCAATCCATCCCTCTTTCCACTGTTGTCCCACTGGAATGTTGTGAGAAACACATGAAATGGTGTTTGCAAAAGTGTTTTGAAAACCATAAATCACCATTCATATGCAAAGAATAACTGACTCAATTTAGAGGTCACTGTTAAAAGAAGAAAGGGGAGGGAGGGAAGGAGAGGAGCTTCCAGACATGACTTCAGGACAGAAATTATGGAAGAAATTATTTCCTTGATTGGAACTGAGACTGAGTGAACTGGGAGCAAAGGGGATGGCCCAATGCAAGTCAGTTACTGTTGTCTCATTTATTTACAGCTTATTTGGAGACACCCACGAATTGGGATAGGAATTGTTCCTTAGTTCAGCGAGCAAAATAGGAGGCTTGAATAGTTTATGGTTTTCCCCTAAGCTAGCAAATTTAAAGTAATATGGACTTAAGTTGTGTTGGTAACAGTAAGTTGGGCATAAGGGAGGGACATGATGAATATCAGTGCTTGGTTTTCTTTTTTTAATTTGGTGGTCTATAGGAAGTGATATAATAATTGACTGTACTGATGGAGCAGAAAGAAAACATTACAACACCTCTGGCATTTCCTAAGGCAATGTGGCATAGTGAAGGGCACAGTAGACTGGAAGTGAGAGAGACCTGACTTCAAATCTTACCTAAGGTATTTATTAGCCGTGTGACTCTAAAACCTTTCTATGCCTATTTCTTCATCTGTAAAATGGGGATAATATTAGTACTTACAGGGTTGTTGTGCAAACCTTAAAGTGTTATATGAATGTTGGCTATTATTCTATTGCGACTGGCATCCTTACGAGCTTGGGGCAGCAGGGCCAGGATGAGAGAAGGGTATAAATGTGTCTTGTAGGGGAAGATTTTCTCCCCATTGTCCTCCGCATCTGTTGTTCAGGGCAGCTGCAAAGGGCAGTAGATACTTGCAGGTACTTACTTCAGAGGATAAGATATATAGGACCACAAAGAATCCAAGGGACTAGACTGGTATGCTTGGTGGTGGGTCTGGGAGCATGGTCTAAAGCTGTGAGTAGGACAGTTTGCTGGGAGTCAGCAATCACAATAAAAATGTGTTGGGGTGTACACTGGGTGGAGAAAGGAGGATGGTTTGGGAGTAAGTTTATGTGGAGTTAAAGAATGGGGAGCCCAGGCCCATGTACCTATGGGAGTGTTGGAGCTTAGGAGCTTTGGCAATGTGATGTAAGACTCCTGACATAAGAACACAAAGTATGACCCTAGAATGAATAAAAAAATCAAGATTATACAAGACCTAGTCATCCTTACCCCCTTAAGCATGTGCCAGTACAGAGTGACAGTGATTAAGGTTCTAAACAGATTCTGTCCAGTACAGCTTCTATGAATCATCGGCTATAGGATCCCCCTGGTTTTTGTGATGGAAGAAGATTGTCCAGGAGAGAAAGGAGGAAGTGAGTACTCTAGGATATTGGGGACAATGACATCGACTTTGGCAGTGCGAGCCCTAATTCTGGTATTTGGAGATACAGGATTAATCCATCATGCTCAGGATTCCTCAAGTGTCAGCTTAACTCCACGTGGCAGCTTTTGAGTAGGTGTCAATAAGGTGGCAGAGATTTTAGTTCTCAATAGTTACTAAGTCTTACTCATTCTATTTCTACAGTGTCATATGTATTTGGTATACATAGTGGCCCAAGACCAGTGCTCAGGTTTTTTGCCTTTGTGTATCCAGTGCCTAGTACAATGCCTGGAATACAGTAAGTGCATAATTAGTCCTTGTTGAATTGAGTCTTTCCTACTTTCATTTCTTCCACATACCACTACCAGACTAGGAAGAAAAGAAGAGGAAGAGAATAAGCATTTATGTAGTATCTACTGTGTGCCAGGCACTTTACAAATATTATCTCATTTGATCCTGCCAACAGCCCTGGGAGGTAGGTGCTATTTATGTTCCCCATTTAGTTGAGCAAACTAAGGCAAAAAGAAGTGAAGTGACCTACCCGAGGTCACATAGCTAGTAAATGTCTGAGGTCACATTTGAACTCAGGTCTCGCCGACTCTAGGCCCAGTGTTGTATCTGCTGCACCACCTCGCTGCCACAACTAACAATAAATATGTCATTTCTCTACTCAAAAATATTTAGTGGCTCCTCATTCATTGTTTACAGGAGGTTAGATGTAATGACTCCTGAGATTACTTCCAGCTCTATATCCATGATTTTAAAAAATACAACTAATAATATGTTTTACATTTGGAACATTCAGAAGCACAGCCCTTTCACTCATCGGGTTGTACAATTCCTCTTTTGAAACTAAGGTCCAAAAGTTAAGTTGCCCAAGGTAAGATGGAAATGAGAAACACCATTGAAATCACCTGAATTCTAGCCTTCTGTGTGGTCCACTTCCCCCCAGCAAGTCAGAGGGCCCACTCCACCAAGACATGAAATAAGAACTTTACAGTTTTACATGCATTCCACTTTTTTGCCCTCTGTGTATTGAAAAGTTCATGCTTGTGAGTGATTACATCCGTAATTTAAAAAAAGAAAAGAAAAAGAAAATCTGGAAGGAAAGGAGGAGAAACACACTTACTAAGCAAAGGCAGAGATGCAGGAGCAAGATGGCAGAACTATGTCAGGCAGCATATACCCCAGGGGTCAATGCTAAGAGGAGCTAAGAGCAGCGGCCAATCCGATTGCTTTGGGCCACCGGAAACAGATTCGGGCCTTCTTTTCTTCCAGGGAGTTCACAGTGGTCAATGTCTTGACTCTGAAGTAATTAGTTCCATGCCAATAAATTGAAATTTCCAACACATTCAACAAATATCAAGTGCCTGTTTTCGGTAAAGTTTGGTGTTAGTTCATCACCATGGAGGATACAGTGATGAAGTAAGATACAGTGGCATAAGCTTTGCCCTCAGGAAGCTTAAAGTCTAGTAGGGAAAAGAAGAGACATAAAGCAAAGGTCAGGGAAATGCATGTTATTAGACTCAGAATGTGAAGGCCTGCTCAGATTCACATCCTGGTCATTGTTCAGTCATTTTTCAGTCATGTGTGACTCTTCTTGGTCTCATCTGGAGTATTCTGGGCAAAGATGCTGGAGCGGTTTGCCATTTCCTTCTCCAGATCATTTTACAGATGAGGAAACTGAGGTAAGCAGGGTTAAGTGACTTGCCCAGGGTCACACAGCTAAAAAGTGTCTGAGGCTGGATTTGAACTCGGGAAGATGAGTCTTCTTGACTCCAGACCCAGTACTCTACTATGCCACCTAGTCACCCTTAAATCCCAGAGCTTGTGAACTGGACAAACCACTTAACCTCTTTGGGACCCAGCTTCTCAATCTGTAAAATGTTGGGGTTTAGATATGTGGCCTCACAGTTGTTCCCCCTCCCCATTAGAATATAAACTACTTGAGGGCAGGGACTATCTTTTTCTTGGTTCCTGGCACCAAGTGAGCACTTAATAAATGTTCATTGCTGTTGCCTTGACAATGCCCACATTATAAAGAAAGTACAATAAAAATGTAAGCCTCTTCTCTTTTTTTATGCTTTTTCCCTTAGCAATTTCACCCACTCCCTTGACTTCAATTTACATGAATGTTCCTAGATCTGTCTTTCCAACTCTAATCTCTCTCCTGAGGTCAGTCCTACAGGTCCAACTTGCTGTTGGACAGTTCTGTGATCAGCACCAGCACCTCAGTCTCTAAAACCAAATTCGCCATCTTCCCCCTCTAAATCGTACCCTCCTCTCACCTTCTTTTGTTTCTACTGATGGTACTGCCATCCTTCCTATCACCCAGCCTCAAATTGGAATTCTCTGAATCTCCTCAACTTATCTAATCAATTTGCAGGTCTTGCCAATTCCATCTCCAAAATATCTCCTATGTATTTTATTATTATCCTATGTGTGTGTACATACATATATACATATTTACATAGCTATAACTTTAGCTCAGGCCTTCATCATCTCTGTAACAGCTTCATCGTGGCCTTTCTGCTTTCAGCTTCTCCATTTTCACATGCATCCTTCACACAGTTGTCAGAATAAGCTGCCTACCACACAGATGTAATCAGTTTTCTCCCTGGTTCCAAAACTTTCAATGGCTTTCTATCACCTCTAGGTTAGACTACAAACTCCTCTGCCTGGCATTTAAAAGCCCTTACACTGACTGGCTCCAACACACTTTGCTAATTTTATCTTACAATATTCTACTTAACATACTCTAGATTCTCGACAAAGTAATCTAACAACCATTCCCCAGTCCTGTCCACACATACACAGTCCATCCTCGTGTATGGAATGTGCTCCCTCCTCCCATCACAGGGGCATTTCTCATTTAGAGGTAGAAGGTACTTTAGAGGCCATCAAGTCTGTGTCCTCAATTTCACCTTTCTCTTCCTTCAAGGCCTGAAAGCAGTGACATCTTTTTATGAAGCCGTCTTGGATCCTCAGAGCAAAAAGTGATCTCTCTTCACACTTCCTCAGAGCGTTTTGCATCTATACATTCCTATGCCCCTATCGCAAGTGCACCCTCTGTAGTATACTTATTTGTGGACGTGCCATGATCGCTCTAGTATATTATAAACTCCCTGAGTGTAGGGACTGTTTCAGGACCTTAGCACTGAGTACCAGACCCTGTGCAGACCGGGAACTTAATAAGTTTATTTAATTGAATTAAGATACAAAGCGCTATGAGAAAATCAAAAAGGAAAAGATGATTCCTACTTGGGGAAGATGAAGAAAGGCTTCATAGAAAAAGCTGTATGTTCCCCCAGCACTTAACATAGTGTCTTGCACATGGTAGTAGATGCTTAATAAATGATAAGGGTTCTTAATGAATGATTCTTACTGCTCCCAACCATGGGGTAGGTCAACATAGATCTTCCACTTGTGCTAGTCTCCTAGAAGTAGCTCCACGGCATCTTCCATGTGGATGACGTCATAGTAGACGATTTGGGCATGCAATAAACCTCCATCACATATACTATTTCATTAAGTTTATTTGCTTTGAACTAAGGGTGCTTATAGACTGATCCAAACAAGTACATCTATTAGTAGGGACTAGTGGACCAAGATCTTGAGCAGATACAGACCCAGTACCTTGACCATTGATTAGTATATCAGGAGGCCCTTGTGTGAGAGGACTACCCCAAGTACTTCATGGAAATGCCACACTTTCAAGTATAAGCGTATGATAAAATCCATGTAACACTGAGCCTATAATTAGCAGAATTCAACCTTTAATGAGCCCAAAGGCAATTCAAGATTCAAAACAGAGGAAGACTATGAAAAAGTATGCAAAGAATGTTCTCACTATTATAATATCAAATTGAGCAAAATATGAGCTCATGTAGGGCTGGAATGGGTATGGGGTTTCCAACAATAAAGTATTATGTAATATAACTATATAATTATAGTATACAATTTAATATATAATAATATAATATTATTATATATACCTATTATATAGGTATAATATACATAATGTTTTAAGGTCTATGATTTTAACATATACCTCATTTGATTCTCACAATGATAATAATAACAATAATAAAATAATTCTGTCAGTCAATAAAAAATCTTTTTACACATTTACTATGCGCCAGGCACTGTTCTGGAGCAGCTAGGTAGTGCAGTGGTTAGAGTGCTGGGCCTGGAGTCAGGAAGACTCATCTTCTTGAGTTCAAATCTGGCCTGTGACACTTACTAGCTGTGGGAACTTGGGCAAGTCACCTCAATGCTTGCCTGTTTCCTCATCTGTAAAAGGAGCTAGAGAAGGAAATGGCAAACCACTCCAGTGTCTTTGCCAAGAAAACTCCAAATGGTGTCACAAAGAGTTGGACAAGAAGGGTACTGTATTAAGTGCTGGGAATACAAATACAAGTAAAAAGAAAGTCTCTGCCCTCATGTAGCTTACATTCTTATAGGGAAGATAACACATTAAAAGAAATTGTTGGTGTTGTTTGTCCTTCATTCTCGAAAAGGACCATGGCATCAGGGAGATGATGCCATGACATGGAAGTGAATTGGATTTAAGTGAGGGAGGACTGCAAAATCACCAGTTTCTTTTTCTCCTCCTGAGCCATTTGGATCCAGTGGCCAGATATAGATCAGGACAACTGGAAATGGTCCAGGATGCAGTGGAGAACCTTGGTATTTTCAAGCTAAGGTCTTTCCCAGGCCTCAGTTTGACTGATGTGATGCCCCTTCAGTGATTAAGGCTAGGTAAGAAATGAGGCAGAGAGTGGCCTCTTTACCTAGTCAAAAAAAAGGGGGGGGGGACAGAGCCCAGATGGCGGCTGGAAAGCAGGGACTAGCATGAGCTCCCCACCAAGTCCCTCCAAAAACCTGTAAAAATGGCTCTGAAACAATTCTAGAACTGCAGAACCCACAAAATAGCATAGGGAAGCAGGGCTCTAGCCCAGGACAGCCTGGATGGTCTCTGGGTAAGGTCTATCCAGCATGGAGCTGGGAGCAGAGGGGAGCGGAGCTGAGCAGAGCAGAGCCCAGCGTGCGCAGCGCGGACCAACTAGACCGGGAGCCAGGTGGAGCGTGCCCTAGTGCCCTTAATCAGTGAGCTGCAGCAGTTACCAGACTTCTCAACCCACAAACACCAAAGACAACAGAGAAGATTAGTGGGAAAAGCTGCTGGGGATAGGGAGTTTGTGGTTCAGCCACCTCCCCGGGGACAGCAGAGATGGGGCAGCTACAGAACTACAGCTGCAGTTGCTTATGGCCCCAGGCCCACCTGGTGGGAGGAATTAAGTGGCTGATCAGAGCAGGAGTGAAGAGCCTGCTGAAGACCTAAGTCCAGTCCAGGTTGGGGGTTCTTGGGGAAGGAGGACTATTGGTGAGGCAGAGCTGGCGCATCCCCCCAAGCGTGGAACATAGAACTCTTTAGTCTACAAGCAGTCATACACCGCTGAAAAAC